>JAVJIF010004085.1:0-88850 GCA_038442645.1 Agave tequilana
AATAACGGGCTGATAGGCCCTATGACATCGATTCCCCATGCTTCGAATGGCTACGAAGCAACAGTCAGATGAAGTAGCTCCGGAGGTTGATGTATAAAGTCTGCATGATTTGACAGGCTTTACATCTTTGCGCATATTTGATGGTATCGGCTATTATGGTTGGCTAATAATATCCAAGCCTGTGTAATCGATCTTTGAGCTTTGGACTTGGTTGATGAGCTCCGCATATACCGTCGTGCGCCTCTTTAAGCACTTCTTGTGCCTCTGAATTAGAAAGGCACCAGAGGAGGATACTGTCATATGAGCAATGTAAAGTGTCTTTACTATTGGATCATAGTAGAAACGGAAAGACCTTCGTCTGATAGAAGCTGCTTCTTTAGGGTCATTCGGCAATATATCATGCAAAGCATAGTCAATGAAGGAAAATCGCTAATCTCTCGGTTCAAACCCCGTCGAGGTGACATGGACCTCGTTGGTTTTTAACACATGTTTAGGACAAACAAGGTGTCAAATAGCCACTGTAAGATGATATGTTGTGTCAATCATAAGGCTAATGTTACTGCTAGTGCAGCCAGAGTGTTAGCCTTAGCATTTTGGGATCGGGACACATGACCGATATAAACCATCAAATAAATTAGTCATTTTGATGACTGCATGACATAAGGTACCAAATCCCTGTGGCGGACCTCATATTCTCCTTTAACCTGATTAATAATCAGTTTTGAATCACCATATGCTTCGAGGTAGCGTGCCCCATTTTATGGGCGAGCTGAAGGCCAACGAGTAGAGTGTTATATCCGCTACATTATTGGAGCTTGGTTCCGTCAATGAGAACGCCCTAGGAAGGACATGACTTGTGGTGAGATAAATACAATCCCCACGCCAGTAATGATCTTGCCTTTAGTGCCTATTCTTGATGCTCCATTAAAGAACATCTGCTAGACTTCATCCTCTAAAGTTATATTAGATTCGAATACCTCATCTGGAATATCTTCATGAAGTTTTGAGCTTCCGGAACCGGATGAGCAGCCAGGAAGTCTGCAAGCGCCTGACCTTTAATTGCCTTATGGGGACAAGAGCATGTCATACTGAGACAGAAGGAGGGCCCACTAAGCTAATCTTAAATTTAGTGATCCTGATTTCGTCATAAGGAGACGCAAAGGATTCACTCTGGAAATGACATGTATGGTTTGGCCAACCAAGTAATGTTGCTTCTTTTGAATAAAAAAAAGAGCTAAGCATTCCTTCTCAATAGGGTTATGGCGAGATTCAGCCCCTATTAGAGTCCTGCTTAGATAATAAATAGCCTGTTCATGGTCATTATCATTCTTTGAGCAAGCAGGGCACCAGAGAATGGTCCATGGCTTTCACATAAAGCAGGAAAGCTTTTCCTGATGTGGGAGCCACTAAGACTGGAGGTTTAGCGAGGTATCTTTTGATATCCTCGTAAGCTTCTTGACAGGTTTGATCCCATACAAAAGAGACGCTTTTTCATGAGCGGGGTGAACGGTTGACAGCAGCCTGAGAGATTTGCGATGAACCTTCTGATATAGTCCAATCTGCCTTGTAGGACCCTAAGTTCTTTGAGATTCTTAGGTGGACGCGCGCTTTGGATAGCTTTGACTTTATTCGGGTCAAGATGGACCCTTTTGACGTTACAATGAATCTTAAGAACTTGCCACTCGAAACCCCCAAGAAGGATTTGTCGGATTCATTTTTAGTCGATGAGCTTGCATTAAATCGAACATTGTTCTCAAGTCACGAAGATGATCATTCTTATCGCGACTTTTGATAGCAATGTCGTCTACATAACATTCTACTATCTTTCGGAGGTGCTCGCGAAAATTGTATTCATCGCACGTTGATAAGTTGCTCCCGCATTCTTCAATCCAAAGGACATCACGGTATAGCAGTATGCCCACAATGGTGTCCTGAAAGACGTATGCTTTTCGTCATTGGGTACATCTTGATTTGATTGTATCCCGAGAACCTATCCATGAAGGACATTCGTTCAAATCCACACGTATTGTCATCATGACATCGGTGATGGGAAATGGGAATTCGTCTTTAGGACAGGCTGTATTGAGATCGCGGTAGTCAATACAGATCCAAAATTTTTCATTCTTCTTAAGAATGGGAACAATGTTAGCAACCCAATCTAGATGTTATTCTTCCCGTATGAAACCACATGTGATGAGTTTATGGACTTCTGCTTCAATAGCTTCCATAATGTTCGGCGAAATCGTCGTTGTTATTGCTTGACTGGCTTGACTTCAGGCTTGTGATAGGTAGTAAAAAGTGCATATTTATCACTACATTTACTATCATATTTCCCTATTTATTCTTTTAATTATGCATTATTACTAATGTTTTATTTTATTGTGTGCAGGCCTTGAGTAATAAAAAATAAAGAAATAAAAGCCAAATTAAGCCCAAAGCCCAAAAGCCCATGTGCAAGCCCATGTGCAAAATTTGCAATTACTAAAAGAAAGGAAAGGGATGGACTTCTACTAAACCCT
Organism: Agave tequilana; assembly: GCA_038442645.1. Lineage (NCBI taxonomy): Eukaryota > Viridiplantae > Streptophyta > Magnoliopsida > Asparagales > Asparagaceae > Agave > Agave tequilana. Next base: position 2,520 of record JAVJIF010004085.1, read on the forward strand.
AATTGCTTGTAGGACAAGGCTATAGATAAGGGAGAAGAGTGCAAAGATAATAAAATCGTTTAAAAGATTTGGATTTAGGGTAACTTGCTTACCAAGTTATCCCGAATTTTCAAAATAAAGAGTCGGTACACAACTTCAGAAGCATTTACCCAGATGGACGGACCAGAGGATGCCACGCGAGAAAGTGCGTGGCATTTGGCTACAATAGTGCCGCGGAAACGCAGCAAATTTCCCGTTTTCGCGGCAATCCAGAGGCGGTTGGCGATGCGTTTACGTTGAGGAGTTGTACTGGGACTCTACTTCCTATATCTCCTATAAATACCCCTGCAGAGCAACAGAGAAGGGCGTCCAGCGCAGTACAGAGCCAAATCTAGGGTTTGTCTTAGGCTTTGTAGTTTATAAATTAGGTTTTTCTTTTTTGTAATTTTTATTTTTCCTTTATGTAACTGAGAGTAGAGGATGCTTTCATGGAGGAAGGAGCTCATGCTTGTACTGAGGTGACATCGGTGTAAGTCAAACTTTTCTTCCATTGTTAATAGAATCAACTCAAGGTTTGTTTTTGTTCTTCTATTCTTATTTTATTTTTGTTCTTCTATTCTTGTTTTATTTTATTTTTTCTATCTGATGTCTTGCAAACCATGAGATCTGATCACTTCGAGACTGCTTAGCCGAAGAAGTGCCCTTGATGGCCTATGGTGATGAACAAGCCTTCTCTTGCTAGTATAGTTTTGTCTTTTCTTTTCGTAGTGTAGATCGAGAAGGGGGAAGATCCTATACGCCATGCTTGAATGCCTTCAAAGACAAGGTAAGTCGTTGCAACGGATCAAAGGTAAACAGGGCAGAAGAGGTAGGTATGTGTTTTTTTTAGTTTATAGTTTTCTTTCTTTTATTTCTTTAGTTTAGATAACCAACACAACATCTTTCTAATCTATTTCTAATCTATTACACCTTTTCATTGTAAATACCATTGTAAATAACAAAATAAATAAAAAAGAGATAACTTACTAAACAAGCTTCCATCGCTAGTCCCTCCCTGAGGATCACGACCCACCAAGCCATTGCTACAGCGGATAGAATTGAGCACCTTGCCACATCTCTATTTCTAAATCTAAAATTCTATATTTTGTGTGCAGGTAAATCCTCAATCAAAATTTTGGCGCCGTTGCCGGGAGGGACGGTAAGTTATTCTCTAAAAAGAATATATAACTAATTCTTTTATTCTTTCTGTTTGCAGGTTCGGAGAACAGGAAAAATAACAGCAGAAAAGGACATATAGCAACTCTGTGCCTCTGCCCTCGAAGGCAGAGCAGTAGAGCCTACTACAGAGCCGCGTTTGCGCGACAATTACCGCGTTTCCGCGGCCTGAGTAGTTCACTACTCACTCTGTTTTCTGCAGGTTGCTGCAAATTGCAATATTTGTTTACTGCTCTGTTAACTTTTCTCTGTGATCACCCTGCACACTGCTAATTAATAAACAGTAACCTATTTGTTGAAATAAAATAAAAAAATTAGACTCTTGCATATAGGCACGTGTCTATTTAATTTTTAATTTCTGTTGAAGAGTGCTGGAGACAAGGTACGTTCGCATTGCATATAGACTAGGAAGCACTCTTGGCTGATTTACTGCTTTTGAGTGAATATTTGTCTATTGCTTTACACGTGCACCAAATTGACTTAAGGGCTTGTCCTATAAATAAGATAAGGTGGGGATTTCATCACCCTTCCTTGGCCCACAAACAATCTCCTCACTCACTAACCCAGCCTTACTAAAAAATGAGTAGACGTTGGCCCTAGGGACATCTCGGACTCAATTAGGAGATTATCCTAAGGGGGAACGGTGTTAGAATTTGACTCCTGCCAAATCAGTGTCTAGGAAGGGGATTGAGGGCTGAAAGCCCGAAGATTGGTGGTTATTTAATTAAGGAACGTCTTTGACGGAAAACCTCCACCAATCTTGCCCTGACCTGGCTGATTAACTTGTGGTCAAAGTCTGCATTATACCTCCCGTGGACAGTCTAACCAGTTAGGAGTCGTCTAGGTCATAGGTCTACCCTAACTTAGGTTAGAATTTTTTCTTTTTTGCTTGCTTATTTGTTTGTTTTTTTATTTTGTTTTATTGTGTGATATGGCATATAACAACAATTTTTTCAATTTTAATCCATATTACACACCAACCTCTTTTTCGAATATTACCAACCCGGCATATCCTAACTTTAACCAATCTAGTGTGCCGGAGTGGTTTTATCTGAATGAATATAACCTATGCCCCCCATCTTATGACCATAATTTCCATAACAATTTCAACTCTTCACAGAGTCCATGGGGTTTCGCCTCCCCCGAGTTCAATTTTCAACCAACTTGTCCTCCTTATCCACCTTGTCCACAATATTTTCAAGATTCATACTCAGATCCACCAGTTCAAAATAGAAAACCATCTATCTTGGAAATGATGAGTATGCATGAGTCCAAGCAACAATCACCATCAATCTTGGACATGATGATACGTGAGTCCAAGCAACAATCACAGAATCTATCGACTCACAATTTCATCACGATTGTCCCAACAACACTTCCTCTTTTCAAGTCCAATCACACTAAAATGATGCACCAATCGACTATGAAAAGATGCTTGAAGCCATGACTCAGGCTAGAATTGCTCGTGATCATGAAATAGATATGATGGTTCAAACTTTACGTTCTCACCGTTCGGCCATTTCTGATATCGCTAACCATTCTGTTAGAGCCGACGAGCCACGTTGTTTTGGACAACAAGATTCTAATTCAGTACAATCATTTGAACTTGCCGAAACTCCATTTTTGATAGTTTGGCAAGTTATTCCTTTCCTGAAATAGAACTTGAGCATGAATATGATCATGATCTCCCACTTGGTGATTCAATTCTACTTCCTAATTCATTAATGACTCCGGTGTCTCCACTTGATTTCAATCTTTTCCCCGAGTCAACATTGGATCCTGTGCCAATTCATCATGAAATTGAATCAACCATTTTTTATGATCATATTGAACTTGACCAATTTTATAATTTTGAAAGTCCTATGGATAAATTGGCAAGTTCTCATGATATTGAACTCAATGAGATATGTGACCTAGATTCTCAAATCTGTGATCAAGTTCAAATTCCTGAATCATTATTGACTCCTGTTTTGTTACCCAACTTAGGTAATCTTTTAGAGTCAGTTTTGATTCCCACACCTATCATTCCTGAACTTGAATCACCAATATTGAGTCACATTCTATTGTGAGAAAATGATTGTGGACTTGAGTTTCAACTTCTTGACTTGGACACACTTCTTGAACCGAGCTCGACTCCTGAACCTTACTTGAATTAAGTTTCTTTCCTGAGTCGGTATTCGTTCCCATACTTCTGACGTCCAAGTCAATCATTCCATCTTTTCACACTCCATTTTGGGACAAGGCGGTTGACACAATTGACTCTGAAAATAATTATGAAATTTGAAAATTTGATGGGGTGGAATTGTTAAAAAATGATCATGCATACATTTTAGTGGGTTATACAAGAGAAATTTCTGGTGGGTTCCTCCGAATACCACATTATCTTGATTGGGTAGCAACGCTTGGCCCAATTAGACCACCACCGGAACCACCATCTTGAGGTAATATTGGCTTCCCTTTCTTCTTTTTCATGCATACATGCATTAATTCATACATTGAGGACAATGCATGATAAGTGTGGGGGGAGGTTTTACTAACATACTAACATAGGTAGAAACTAACAATTTGCTAAAAAAAAAAAGGACAATATTTTGACTTATCTTTTGAAAGAAACTAAGTTAGTCTTAAGAATTAGGAAAATCATGATTAGGATTTCTAAAAACTTGATCAAAATAAATAATTGTTGAATTTTTAGGTATAGGAGGAGAAATTGAATAAGTAATTAGTCTTAATTTTTACCTTAATGAAATGTGCATACCTAATACATTTACATATCTAGGATTCTAAGACAAAGACTCTTGTGCCCTATAAAAAATAAAACGAAAAAAAATTCACTGATTAAGCTGGATACATGTGCCTCAAAAAGCATATGTATTCACGCCTAAAGGTGATTTTATAAATAAAGTCCTTAGTTTTGTGGCCTAGTTCACTCGAATCCTTAAGTCAGTGGGGTGTTTTCTCACCCGGTGCCCTAAAACCGACCGGTTCGGGAGCCACTGACTTTAAGTTCGCTACATGGGTGGATTTGAAAGCCTAAGAAAACTAAGAAAATTATTTATATATGTATTAACACATCTAATAGTCAATTAGTTAGGTATGAGGGCCTCAAGAAGCCTTCATGCTTACACGAAAGAAAATTAGATGAGTTATACATATTAAAAAAAAGAGAGGGAAAAAGAAAAAATATATAAAGAGGCATGAGAGTCCAAGTTAAGGAATTCCTAGTAAAGATTCACAAGGATGCATATGACTTTTGGTAACGAAAAAGACTCTACAAAATTCAATTTTGATCCTTACCTAAAATGGATAACAATTTACTATATAAAGACTAAATTTAAGAATGAATAAAAATGATGATCCTAAAACTTATAGATTACTTAGTCTCTTCAAACGTATTTCAAATAGTTTCCTTTTTAATGGAATTTGTGGGTGTAATCCGCTGAAAACCCTCACGAGACAACACTCGTCCTCTAAGGTAACCTAGGGGTTTAACGGCTTGTTGCACGTGCTAAGTGCAACCGTGATTCCTACGAAAGTGAGTTAGGATAGATTAATTTTTCTTTTCTTTTTGATTTTTAATCGAGGACGAGCAAAAAGATAAGTGTGGGGGTGTGATAGGTAGTAAAAAGTGCATATTTATCACTACATTTACTATCATATTTCCCTATTTATTCTTTTAATTATGTACTATTACTAATGTTTTATTATTTATTGTGTGCAGGCCTTGAGTAATAAAAAATAAAGAAATAAAAGCCCAAATGAAGCCCAAAGCCCAAAAGCCCATGTGCAAGCCCATGTGCAAATTTGCAATTACTAAAAGAAAAGGAAAGGGATGGACTTCTACTAAACCCTAATTGCTTACAGGACAAGGCTATAGATAAGGGGAGAAGAGTGCAAAGATAATAAATTCGTTTTAAAAGATTTGGATTTAGGGTAACTTGCTTCCCAAGTTATCCCGAATTTTCAAAATAAAGAGTCGGTACACAACTTCCAGAAGCATTTACCCAGATGGACGGACCAGAGGATGCCACGCGAGAAAGCGCGTGGCATTTGTCTACAATAGTGCCGCGAAAACGCAGCAAATTTCCCGTTTCCGTGGCAATCTAGAGGCGGTTGGCGATGCGTTTTCGTTGAGGAGTTGTACTGGGACTCTACTTCCTATATCTCCTATAAATACCCCTGCAGAGCAACAAAGAAGGGCGTTCAGCGCAGTACAGAGCCAAATCTAGGGTTTTTCTTAGGCTTTGTAGTTTGTAAATTAGGTTTTTTTTGTAATTTTTATTTTTTCCTTTATGTAACTGAGAATAGAGGATGCTTTCATGGAGGAAGGAGATCATGCTTGTACTGAGGTGACATCGGTGTAAGTCAAACTTTTCTTCCATTGTTAATAGAATCAACTCAAGGTTTGTTTTTGTTCTTCTATTCTTGTTTTATTTTTGTTCTTCTATTCTTTTTTTATTTTATTTTTTCTCTCTGATGTCTTGCAAACCATGAGATCTGATCGCTTCGAGACTGCTTAGCCGAAGAAGTGCCCTTGATGGCCTATGGTGATGAACAAGCCTTCTCTTGCTAGTATAGTTTGTCTTTTCTTTTCGTAGTGTAGATCGAGAAGGGGGAAGATCCTATACGCCATGCTTGAATGCCTTCAAAGACAAGGTAAGTCGTTGTAACAGATCGAAGGTAAACAGGGCAGAAGAGGTAGGTATGTGTTTTTTTTAGTTTATAGTTTTCTTTCTTTTATTTCTTTAGTTTAGATAACCAACACAACATCTTTCTAATCTATTTCACACTTCTTCATTGTAAATACCATTGTAAATAACAAAATAAATAAAAAAGAGATAACTTACTAAACAAGCTTCCATCGCTAGTCCCTCCCTGAGGATCACGACCCGCATAGCCATTGCTACAGCGGATAGAATTGAGCACCTTGCACATCTCTATTTCTAAATCTAAATTCTATATTTTGTGTTCAGGTAAATCCTCAATCAACTTGATATTTAGATGATGCATGGCTACTTGTGGAGCAAGTCCGGGCATATCTTCGTAGTTCCATGCAAAGACATCGATATACTCTCTTACGAGTACAACCAATTCTTCTTTCTCCATCAGTGATTGGCTTTTACTTATAAAGATGGGTTTAGGGGTGATCTTGACTGCCCAATTTAACCTAGATCATCTTGTCTTCAGCAGGTGGTTCGCGTTGTTCGAATTGCTTTTCCCACTGAAAATCCAGTTGCTGAGCCAATGGTTCAATATCAATAGCTTCCACAGGTTCCAATTAACTACTTAAAGTCATATTAACGGAAAGGTTCTCGAATATCATTCCTACACTGACATCTGACTCCCACTCAGAGGAAAGGCAAAGCGTGACGAGATCAGTTTGTTGTTTTCAGACCGAATCGATGTAGAAGGTGGAGGTGTAACATATCCCAACCCCCTGCGTGTTTTATCATAGTAATTTGCTGGTTTCCCTTTTGGCACGAAATTATGTAGAAAACCACGTCGTTCTTTTCTAAATTCAGGCCACTCCCACGCTACAGGCTGTATCCTATTTTTCTTATCATATGCTGTGCTGATCATGAATAATGGAAAAATTGCGGGGGCTCTAAGTCTGAACTCGAATTTGTGACCTCAAACCTTGTAATTGGGCTCTACCAAATATTGTTGGAGATTGGATCCTTTTGGATGGAGGGATCACGAAGATGGCTCTTTCCGCATATTTCACAGATGTGTTTGACATACTTGGTTTATGCAAGGGCATGTGTAGAGACCTATTAGCAACAGACTCAAACAATCCGACACTCACAGGATAATCAAAAATAACATTGTCATTAATCACCCATTCATCATCATCCTCAGAGAGATTATTACATTGAGGATTATTGAAGCATGCTATAATTGGTTCCCCAACCAAGGTAGTTGGCATGTCTCCTTCAGACTCTGAATTTGCCTCATTGCCACTGTCGTCGTTGTTAGGTGATGGTTCTTTTGATGTTTTACCGATTTCTTGATATAGGAGGGCATCAGTACAATAGTTTTTCACCCCTTTGAATGTTTGTTTCTCAGCGAACACCGTTTGTACTGTTGTATCATCCTCCACGTATTTGAAGCATTAGTGCAAAGTAGAGGAAACAATCTAGTTAGCGTGGATCCAAGGTCGTCCTAACAACAAAGTTTATGAAGTGTCGGTGTTAATGACATAACACGTCACTTCAGATTTCAGGTTCCCGATTCGGCAACGGAGTCGAATCTTTCCAAGTGGGTGACTACTCCCTTCGTTAAAATCGTAGATCATCGTAGTGGTTGCAGACAACTGATACAACGGTATGCCAAGGAAGTAGAGGAGCCTTTTGGGGATAATGCTGAGTGCAGACCCTAGATCAACCTGTATTCTTTCAATGCACGTCGAACTGATGTATCCGGTATAGTATAAAGGTCGATCGTGTTTGTTATCCTTGAGGAGCATGTCCTTAGCTGTGAAAATAGTAGCAGGTACTTTCAACTGTACGTGATGACATTCAGAACACAAGAGTTGAGTATTATCCCTAGAGACTTCTGGCATATGTGTCAGAAATAATTCTGAATTAGTCAGTGCATCCCTGAGTGCTTCTCTTGTCCCCTTTGAGAGGCGAAGTAGCTTATGTATGATGATACAAGGGGGATATTAGCCAGCTGGGCCAATATATCAAAGCAAAAAAAGGATGTTAAGTCCTGGGCCTGATGGTTTCTTCAGGACATAGTCAAACCGGATATCTTTCTACTTCTCTTTTCCTGAGGTCAGGACTGGAGTTGGTATGGGTACTTGTACCAACATCGTTCGCTGTTGTGCCTCGTTAGTAATTTGCTCATACTATTTTAAGTATGATTTTTTGGATCTAGTACCCGTCGGCTGAACTGCATCGACCTGTGTTGTGCAAGCATGCCTCTCACTTTCAGAATCGCTAAGAGAAGTTGTTGTCACATTGTCGTCATCTGGCAGGACAGAGATAACGCTGCAAGATTTGCCCTTTGACTTAGACTTCTTCAAATTCCATTGTTTGTCTTGGTCAAGGTCTGGGTGTATCCACATGATCTCCCCTTTTTTAATGTCAAGGGAATGAGACCCTTAATCTCCTGATATTTAGCTGAAGGATTATTTATTTCCAGCCGTGCTTCAGGGGTTGGAAAAGATCCATCAGAAACTGTGACTTTTGGGGTCTTGCCGAACTCGAGGGTTACCATGTTTACAGTGACTTTCTTTTGTTCCGACTTTAGATTTAGAACCTCGGCATCAACCAAAGCCTGAATTTTATCCTTTAGGACAAAGCACTTGTTAGCAGGATGATGAACCATCCTTTGGAAGAGACAATAATTGGGATCGTTGGTGCGTCCCACTTCGTTAGGACGTCGAGCCTTTGGCAGTTTCAATTTATTCCCTTTGTGAAGTAAATAGAATATTGTGACCACCTGCTCATCTTTGAAGGAGTATTGTTTTAGAGGAAACTTAAACTCCTGATTATTGATGTCGCTCTTCTTGATCTTTGGAGGAACGTCCCCTGACAATTCGACAGACATGGTCTCTTCCTTTTGGCTTGGGAAGACTGTGCCATGTCGCCACACCTGTTATTATTCATACCCCATTTGCCTTTAGGGGTAGATGATTCAAACTTTTTAAGCGACTTTTCAGCTATTTCAGCTTGCTCGACTAATTCCTTCTAGGTATGGGCTTTGACAGCTCCCATACGAATCTCTACTTGGTCCAGGAAGTTATGCCTGCATGTCTGCAAGAGCATGGGTAATGGCATCCCTGCTGGGCACATCAGATATAAATTTCTAAACCACTCAATATAATCACGGACAGATTCTCCTTTCCTCTGTACAGTAGAGAGAAGTTTGTCCCTAGTTACCTCGGTGTCGTCCTCGTAAAAATGAGAAAGAAATTGAGTCTCTAAGACAATTCAGGAATTGATAGAGCCTGGAGGAAGGCTTCGGAATCAGTAAATGCTACTCCTTTCAGGGTGCCAATGAATAATCTGGCCATAATAGCATCGTTACCTGCTATATTACTGGTCTGCGATCAGAAGTAGTAAATGTACTGATTTGGTGAGCTCTTGCCATCATATGAGTGTAGCATTGGTGGCTTAAACTTTGGAGGATATGGGACTGAGTCCTATTCCAAGGGGTAAGGACGGGTAACCCCTACTTTCTTCAGTTCATCCCTTTGGGCTAGGGATGCGATCTGAGCTTAGATGCCTTTAAGAACTTCAGCGTCCATAGAAGAACTTTCCTTTGATCTCTCCATCTTAGGTTGCTCTTCATCATTATATTCTTTCTCATTATGATTACTCTCAGTGTCATTGTGATTTCAGTTAGTGAGGAGTTGAGTAAGCATCTATTGAATGTTGTCGAAAGCTTCTTGCTGGGTCTTAGAGGTTTGATCCAGAGCTTCCAATCGTCGACGGAGGTCATCATTACCATTATCAGCCATATGCACAGATACTCTATCCGTTCGTATCGAGCTGACCGTTGCCGAAGAAGTATACCCACAATCTTCTCCCTCATCATCAGACCATTGGAACAAACTCCTCATTGGTGCTGGTGATGTTACTCCAACCGAAAAGGATGGCTGCTCATAATTGTAGGGTATTGCCATCCTAGATCTGGTGCTTCTGAACACGCCTTCTTCATCTACCAAAACTTGGCCTAAGCTTGGGCTATAGTCTAGGTCTGGATAACTTAATAAAGGGGAATTAGCACCACGCGATGCTCGTCTGCCTTTATACGGTTCATGTCCCCTTCCGATCATGTTGACGGATGCAGAGGGCAGATCTGATAGATTTCATGAAATGCTCCTTTTGTGACGCTTCACAGGAACTCGCACCAATAGTCGCTTAAAAACTGACTGTCGGTTTGGTAGGGTGGAAGGCACTAGTCCAAGTCGGCAATGGATTGAGTGGACTGTCACCAACTGACATCCCACTTGTTCACAACAAGAGGAAGAAGTTTGGAGCAGTTCTAACTTTCGCTTGTTCGTTATGAACTCTCACAGATCAGTGTTAACCGAACTTAAATGATCCAGCGCGGAGACTCGAGCGGATCGTGCATTGATATGTTCAGGTGATTTTGAAATCACCTTTCTGCTCATAGCTTTATGAGGGGGCGGACTTAGTATCTAAAGGCCTTGGAAGCGAAGCATGGGACGATGCCTCATTCTTTGCATTACCGGAAAGGCGGTTAGCACTGATAGTGCTTTAGTTCTAGCTTCGCGGCTGAGAACTCTAGTAGCACCCTTGGGTGCTGAAGCTGCATAAGCACCGCTATCAGCACTCAGGGATGATCCCTTAGCTTTGCTTTGAAAGGTGGACTTCACGCTGGAAGATTTTGAGAACAAAGCACGCTTTGGTGCTTTATTCGCCACCTTGTTGCGAAGCTGGCTAGCACTGCTGAGTGCTTCAGTTCCAGCCTTGCCCCTGAGAACTTTGTCTGCACCCTGAGGTACTGGCGCCTTGGCGACTTCATTTGTGAGAGCGGAGTTGGCGCAAGGAGTCACTGTTCCTTAACTAGGCGAAGGTAGAGTTACCACTTTAGCCTCGTGGCTAAGAGCCTCGGCGAACCTACCAAACCGGATGGCAGCTTGCCCTTGTCTTCGCGTGATAGGCGAAGTTGTGATGAAACTTCGCCTAAAGCTTCACACGGAGCTTTCTGCCTTGGCCTCCACATCGGTTTGGGAAGCGAAATTTTAGGTTCGCAGAGAACCTAATTAGCATTGCGTAATGCACTGGTAGCCCCGTGGAGGAGGCTGAGAGAAGTTGGGACGAGGCTCATCCAGTTATTGGCCTAGCTATGGCTGGCTTCTACTCGGAGGCCTTAGCCATCGAGATCTTTCTGTGCTTCCGAGTGTGGAGCACTGGACTACCCTCAGAGAGTAATACTTTGAATTTTTTCTTGGTCAAAATGAATGACCAAAATTTTGAAAATGACTGGCTCAAGATTCTGATCGTTGCATTGTGACACTGTCTCTTTGTTGTGCCAGAAGACAGATTTCCCCAGCGGAGTTGCCATCTTGTTTTCCATCAAAAAATTGGTATTCGTGGGAAAACTTAAAGAAATCGAGGAGCGAAATTATAAGTAATTAAAAAGAAAATTATAGGTAGATCTCCTCTGAGATTTCTGGGGAAATGTGCCAATAGGAATCTGATTAGCGCGCGATCACTTTATCCCTTTGATGATGCAATCGATCAGGTGATCGAACTGCCTCCTTGTAAGACTCCCTTCTCGCTTGGTCAAGGAATCGGAGAACAGAAGATCAGAAGAGCCCTTTTGCTAGGAATTCTGCTCTTTTCTTTTATGCCAATCTCTTCTCTGTCTGTGTGTCTCTCATCCCTGTGACTAGTAAGAGACTATTTATAGCAGATGTGGGGTGTAACTGCCCCTTGAATTCAGCAAGGCCGAATCAACTGTTAGCTTCACGCGAAGCTCGCAAATGACCTTTCTGTGAAGCTTTTTGTGAGCTTCTGGCGAAGCTAGAGGGTTCATGCGAACGTCCTCATACCGTTACGGCTTAGTTGTCTCCATTTAATGTGGGACAAAGTGGGCGAGTATAACTGCCTACTTAAAGTGGCGTTAATCCAACTAAATTAGTGGGGTTTACCCATTAATCATCCATATGAAACGGTCAATTGATGACTTGGCAGAGCCCACCGCGGAGCTAGATCATGCGAAGCTGGATCATGCGAAGCTAATACTTAGCTCAAAACTTTAGGCGAAGGTACTTTCAGAGCCTCGTACGAAGCTAAGACTCAGCCCATAGCGGAGCTATGATTTTAGCTAGGGATAGAGATTTTGGCGCGAAGCTCTTGGATCAGCCTCCGGCGGGGCTAAATAGGAAGCTTCATGTGAAGCTGATAGTTTAGCTTCAAAGCGAGGCTACCAAGCTTAGGCGAAGCTTTTAGTTTCATGCGGAGCTATAAAGCTTTCCTTGGGGTTATGCCCGGGCTAAGTATTGGGCTAACTTAGCGCCTTAGGCCTACTTGGGTTTCTTCAAAGGCAACTTTGGCTTACTATCTACTTTATTGGATTAGTAATATCCATATTGCTACCTCCTCTCTGGTCATCATCTTGTCTTCGACTTATCATTTGTAGATGTCGATAAGTTCGACATCGTTCAGACCGGTTGAAGATAAATGCAAGAGTCCTGTCTTTTTCGAGTATCAACACTATGCAGTGATACAAACGGTTCGATTCATGATCAAGGCCAGATATAGTCGATGTGAGTATGATAGTTGTGTCAATTTTAAGTAGAGTATGATCCAATATATTTGCTGTTATATGTGGATGATATGCTGATTGCTGCAAAAAATAAGACACATATTCAGAAACTTAAAACTCAGCTCAAGAAGGAATTTGGCATGAAGGATTTGGGAGAAGCCAAGAAGAACTTAGGTATGGAGATTACTCGAGACAGAGGATCAAGCAGACTTTGGCTATCCCAGAAGAACTATGTTCTCAAGGTATTGGAGATATTCAACATGACAGAAGCAAGACAAGTCATCACTCCTTTGGCAACTCACTTCAAATTATCCTCTAAGTAGTGTCCAAAATCATGAGAATAGGAGGAGGTGTCTCGAGTACCATATGCTAGTGCTGTGAGATCACTCATGTATACTATAGTCTGCACTAGACCCGACTTAGCCTAGACAGTTAATACAGTAAGTCGATTCATGTCAAACAGAAAAATAACATTGGAAAGCAGTGAAGTGGGTGCTATGATATCTGCGAGGGACTGCGAGATTAGGCTTGGTTTTTCAGAGATTGGAACGGGGAAACCTAGGGTACTACAAGACTATGTTGAAGCAGATTATGTGGGAGATCTTGATCAGCAAAGATCGACGACGAGCTATGTGTTCCACAGTAGCTAAGAGCGTCATTAGTTGGACAGCAGAGTTGCAAGATACAGTTTCTCTTTCAACGACAGAGGCAGAGTACATGCTTACAATTAGGCATCAAAAGAAGTATTGTGGTTGAAAGGATTGGTTGAGACGTTTAGTATCATACAGGATTCTGTTCGGGTTCATTGCAACAGCCAGAGTGTGATTTATCTCGCTAAGGATTACAGGTATCACAAGTGGACCAAGCATATTGATGTGATGTATCATAAGATATGTTAGTGGGTCGTGGATGATAAGGTGATGATTTGATAAAGATCAGCATAAAGAAAAATCCAGCGGATATGATGATGAAGACCATCCCGGTGGAGAAGTTCAGAACATCTCTGAACTTCATCAAGATTCCTCAAGGATAAATTGACGAACGGGTTCTTAGGAGGGAGCTATGTGAAGTCACAAAAGGGGAGAGAAAGCAAGGCGAATGAAGCAGAGGCTAATTTTTACGAAGAGATTTAATGAACACGAGTCAATGTGCAAATTGTTAGTATTTAGAGTGCCTCATATTCATTAGAGAAGAATCAGGTTCAGGTGGAGGAGTTACAAGCTTCAAAAAATCAAGCACGGACATGTACATGCATTGTGCATGTTATTAATCGACTATAGGTTTTTTATTAGCCGACTAGGTCATGGGCTAGTCGACTGACTTTTTGGTATAGTCGACTAGGCCCTACAATAGAAAGTTAGATTCTCAGATTGTATTACATTAGTCGACTAGATTCTGGATATGTACAGGCATTGTGCATGTTATTAGTCAACTAATAGGTCTTATTAGTCGACTAGGTCATGGGCTAGTCAACTGATTCTTTAGTATAGTCGACTAATCCACGCAACAGAAAGTTGGATCCTCAGATTGCATTATAATAGTCGACTAGATTCTGGGTATGTACAAGCATTGTACATGTTATTAGTCGACTAATAAATCTTATTAGTTGACTAGGTCATGGGCTAGTCGACTGATTCTTTGGTATAGTCGACTAAGCCACGCAACAAAAAGTTGAATCCTCAGATTGCATTACAGTAGTCGACTAGATTCTGGGTATAGCAACTAATATTGGGTATTTGTCGACTAATGATTTGCTCTAGTCGACTAATACAGGTTCTGGTAGTTTTAAATAAGGTTTTGTTTCTTATTTTGGTTAGGATACGAGTTTTCTATTTCTCTGAGGCAGTGCTGATTTGGTTATTGGAGTTTCTGAAGGAGTAGAATCATCCTAGGACCCTATATAAACTCCTTAGGGGTGGCCTTTTCAAGGTGTGTCAAAAATTCAAAAGAATTTCAGATTTCCACCATTGAGAGTTGTGAGAGAGAAAGAGATCTTCTTATAACTTTTATATTTTCTTCTTAATTTTCAATTAAGATTTCTCCCCTCCTCCCCGTGGACGTAGGCACATTGGCGAGCCACGTTAAATCTTGTGTTTTTTAGTTGTGTTGTGATTTAGTTTTAATTGCTTGCTGTTGACAGATCTTCTATGCTTTCGATTTCGCTGCTGAGTTTTCAACTCAATGTTCTCTGTTGTCTAATCGTGATAGATCATCAACATGTTTTGCAGAGTTATCAACATTTGCGGGTAATCTTTCACAACTACTCCTGAAAAAACTACATAATAACATTTCAAATTACCATCTTAACAAGGAGCTTCAGATTTATATACCCGGTGATGAGCAAGCACATCAATGAAGACACAAAAGTTTCTTTGCCAATTTAATCATCTTCTAAGCATAAATGAATAAAATGTAGTTCTGCTAAAAAAAAGAGAGAAAAGAAAAGAAAAGAAAAAGAAAAGAGAAAAAAGGAAAAAGTTATAGATGACTTTGTTGGCCCGAAGGCCCATCACTCTAGTTTTGATGACGATCAACTCATGTAGTTATAGTACTAATGATCTTGTGTTTAATTAGTGACAGATTTATGATCAAGATCTTAGTAGGTGCTTAGCTTCAACAAAGGATTTGAAGTCAAGTTTTAGAGCTAGCACGGTTTGATCTAAGAGCCATTGGATCGTGTTTGGACCAAGTCAAGAGATGAGAAGACTTCAAGTGAAGACTTCAAGAAGATGAAGACTTGTGTCTAGGTTTGTTTTAGTAAGATTTTGTTTTTAGTTAAAATGTAAAGGATAGAATAGTTGGTGGATTGCTCAAGTACATATACACACACACTCTTGATAGTTTTGTTTTTACAAAAGATTTTCTATTTTAGAAAATACATGTTTGATTTTTGGTTTTCAAATTTACATGTTTTATCCAAAACCATGTTTAGTGCATAATGTCAAAAATATAGATATTTCACCATGTTTGTGTAGTGGATCATATCCATACACCATATGCTTTCAAAGTTGTTTAAATATCTTGTTTTTGTATTTGGTGAAGTTTTGGAAAAACAAGTTTTGAAAAATCAAGTTTGGAAAAATACTGTTTTTCATTTGAGCCAATTTTCCATATTACAAAAATAGTCCAAATCATTTATAACATGCCTTGATTTTGTGCAAGCATGTTTGTTTATCAAAGTAAAGTGTTAAAACTATTTTTGTAGATTTTTTATATTTTTATGGGATTTTATTTCAACCAAAAAGACCAAGTTTTTAATCCCTTAACAATGTTTCCTGGCTTCAGCTGGTCGACCGGGAGGTCGACCGCAGCTTGAAGTCGACCGACCGTCACGGTCGACCGACGTACACAGACGTGCACGCCAGTTCTGGCAGGAGGGCCGGTCGACCGACCCAGTCGACCGTCCAGAGAACTCTGCTCTCTGGAAAGGCCCCGGTCGACCGGACGGTCGACCGGACAGAGAGACTTACTCTATGTATCCTGGCCTCGGTCGACCGACCGGTCGACCGATGGCACAACGGTCTGAAATATGACCGTTGGCCGGTCGACCGGGTGGTCGACCGATAGCTCTGTCAGGCCTCCAACGGCTAGTTTTTCCAGCCCTATAAACTGGGGCATTTGGGGGCTGTTTTGATTAAGATTTTTGGAGACTTTTAGAGCCAGTTTTTCCTACTCTTTTAAGAGGTTTTTCTCCACAAAATTGAGAGCAAATATTTCCTATCAAAAGGGGAGTTTTATCAAGAGTGTTTTAAAAGAGATTTTCTTGAGTTTTCCTCCACCGTTCTCATCCTTGTTTTCTCACACAACACTTGAGCTATCCATTGCTATATCTACCCTATAGGGAGTTTGTTGTGAGAGGATTTTAGGTGATCAAGAGTTGTGATCACCAAAGTTCTACTTTGTTCTTTGAGGAGGCGGACGAGTGCGTTCGCAGTTGTTTCGAGTTCGTGTGTGAACTCTTTGTTTGAGGTGCGGCCTCGGCGAGCCGGTGGGCTTGTGTTGTGTACGGACTAGAGAGAGTCCAAGGAGTTCTAGTGGGAACTCGTTGTAGGTGTTGCGGCACCGAGTGATCCGGTGGGATCGATTATAGTGGAAATCCTTCGTGTGTCGAAGGCGGGGATGTAGAGCAAGTGTGCTCGAACCTCGAAACAAATCCCTTGTGTTTGCGATTGCTCACTCTCTCTCTCCCTGTCTCTTGTTTATATCTTGCATGCTATTACTTGTCTTATTTTTACATGCATGATATACTTGTGTGCTTAATTATTATACTTGCTTGGGGATTGTATGCTAACACTTGTATTTAACCAAGAGAGCCAACGCGGCACCTCAACCCTTATCTAGGGGAATCTAGAGGAGTTAGTCCAGAGCCCTTCACCGGGAATTCGGCTACACTCTTGTGTTATACGTGGTGTTTAGTTTAAATAGTTTGTTTAGGTCATAATAGTTTTTACTTCGCATTATTTGGCTTTTAGTGACCATTAGATTAGCCATCACCTATTCACCCCCTCTAGGTGATCCTACAATTGGTATGAGAGCCAAGTGCTCTGAATTTGGGTCTTACAACCTAGAGTTAAAGATCCTCATTTTTAGGCTAATCACATATTTGTACACACACCATGGATTTCATGTCACCACCCATGTTTGACATTCTTAACATCCAAATTTGGAAGGTTAAGATGTCTATGTACCTCAAAGCCCTAGGCATTCATATTTATCTTGCTACCACTAAAGATTCATATGTTAATAGCAAGAATAATGAGACTAATGCAAAAGCCCTAAATGCTTTAAAATCAACCTAAATGATGATTATTTATCTAGGGTTTCTAATGTTGATTCGGCTTTTGTAGCTTGGAACATCATCACCTCCCTTGGCGAAAAGGATCTATATTATGCCGGGAGCGATTCGGATGTTGGAAGTGACGTCTCCAACAAGTGCTATATGGTCCAAGGGGATAACCCCCTTGAGGTAACTGCCGAATCCGAGGTAGAAGATGTTAACATGTCATATGATGAGCTTTCATCTTTTTGTCAACTATTACTAGAGAAATATGACATGATTAAAAAGGAAAATAAAAATTTGAAAAAGAAGTTTGATTGCATGCATAAGGAAAATAATTCTCTTAAAAATAATACTGCATGTTTAGAAAAAGAAAATGAATTTTTGAAAAATGAGAATGTTTCCTTGCTTTCTAAATTGAATGATTTGTGTGAAGGAAACACTATTTTGAAAAATAAAATTGTTTTGGTGGAAAAACAAAAAGAAATTGCTTTTCAAGAAAATAATATTTTAAAAAGAAAAATGATTGAAAAAAAACAAGAAAATGTTTTTCAAAAGAAAAAGAAAATTGTTTCACAATCTCACCATGCTTTACATACCACCATTGATAATAGTGAGATTAAATTTTTGAAAAATAAAATAAATTGTTTGAGCTCAACTTTGAGCTCATGTGCATTTAATCATAAGAGGTTGGAATCTTTGTTTCAAAAAACAAGTTCCACACATTCATGCACATCATCATCATGCATATGCTTATGTTGCACGTCACGATCATACACATACACATAAGCATCCTAAGGTGTACAAATGTACACATTGTGGCCGCAAAGGCCATTTAGCAAAGTTTTGTTATGATAAGATTAATCATTTAAATTTTGCTAATAAATATGTTTGGGTGCCTTACAACGCTAACCCCCAAGGACCCAAGAAAAAATGGGTACCAAAACCCCCACCTTGTATTTTTAATGTAGGTGAGGGCTCTCACACGATGTGAGAGAGATGGTGCCTTGATGGTGGATGCATGGACTTGAAGGACATATAATTGATGCACCGCTATCAAGGAGGTTTGGTGGGACAACCACCATGTTTGGAGTTTTGGAACATAGTTCCTTAGTTAGTAACTATTTCTAAACTCTTATTTTATTTATATGCATATTCATTTGTAATATCATATAGCATGTTCATGTTTATTTGTTTTATGTGCTTCATGTGGTAAATACTAGTTTAAATGTAGTTTTTATTAAAACTTGTATTTATACATGTACAAATAGTGAGAACAAATTGATTCATATATGTTTGCACTTCATGCTCATTTGTACCCACTATATGCACATGTATAGCCTAGTTTTGATGATTCTCTCATTTACACTTGTTTTGCCAATTTTCATGTTTTACTTTATGTATATGTAATTTTTGTTCAAATCTAATAAACATACATGTATACCCGTGAGTCTCTTGCCTTCATGCAAATACCTTTAATAGACTCTTTTATGTTTAGGATATGTATGATATTGTTAGATTTAGATAAATCATACATATACCTAGAAGTTTGTTTTGTTCTAATAAAAAAAAATATATTTGTGTTTTGAGCTTCATTGATTATTTTCATGGAAAATGCTAAACACATGATTCTTGTGAAAAGTCACCTAGAGGTGGGGGGGTGAATAGGTGACAATGCTAATCTATGAACTAAATGCGGAATTTAAAAATTAATTACAAATTACACTCAAGTGCTATCAACAAGTGATGCACACAACCAAGCCAAGCAAATATGAATGAGCAATGTAAATAAATGCAAGGCACAAAGTAAAGAGAGAGTAGAGAGAGAGCCAATGGATCAAGCGCAAACACAAAGATATGTTATCGAGGTTCGAGCACCCAGCTCTACATCCCCGCCTTCGACACACGAAGGATTTCCACTAGCTCGTCCACTTAGGACCCTTTACAAGGAGTACCCAACTCCTCTCTTTACAACCTCCTCCCTGAGGCAAACTCCAACAATCACAACCTCCTCCTTGAGGCAAAATTTCAAACCAATACAACAAACTCCCAATCACCAACCAATACAAGGATCACCTCTCAACTAGAGGGATACAACCCAAAGCACAAAGCTAAGAAAAGATTGGGTTACAACTTGGTGGTCACAACAACAACCACAAACAACTTCTTCTTCCACACAAATAACCTATAGATATAGATAGTAGATTTTTAGCTCAAGTGTGGAGAAAACCAAGGGATATGAAACCAGCAACTCAAAGAAAAACCTTTGGGAAACAAATGAAATCAAGATATAGAAGTTCAAACAAAAGCTTTTCCCAAAATCCCTTTTCTTTGGTTTTTCAAACCCTAATCAAAAACACAAAAGATTGTTCACTTTGAATCCAAAAACCTATTTTTTCTTGCAGCAAAAACACCAGAGAGATAGAAAATTTTAGCCCAAAAATTCTTAGAGAAAAACTCTCTCAAATGGGGTATTTATAGGCAATTTAGAAAACTAGCCGTTTACAGAATATTTGCCAGATTTACCCTGCCGGTCGACCGGCCCGGTCGACCGGCCAACGGTCAAATTCTGAACCGTTGTGGCTACCGGTCGACCGCCTCGGTCGACCGAGAATACCTGAGAGCAAACTGCTCTCTGTCGGTCGACCGCTTCGGTCGACCGGATGCAGTGTCAGCCTGCGTGCACGTATCCGTGCACGTCAGTCGATCAGAACGGTCGACTGGCTTCTTTGGTGCGGTCGACCGTACCAGTCGACCGGCCAAGCCTGGCAGACAAAAATCAGGTCTGAAATCTGGGGAAAAAATATTATAATAAATCCCACAAAATCTCTAAAATTCCACAAAAATAGTTTTATCATTTTATATTGAAATACAAACTTGTGTTAAAAATCCTAACACAAATTTCAAACATATTTGACTATTTTTGTGTCATAGAAATTTTGCCAAAAACCAAAAACCGTATTTTCTAAAACCTTGTATTTTGAATAGAAAATACACATTGTCTAAAACTAATCCATGATACAAAAATATGATATTTAAACACTTTGAAGCATATTGTATATGAATAGAAATTCAATATACAAGAAACATATATATATCATGATTTTTGTCATTAAGTCCAAAAATATGTTTTGTTGTAAATACCAAAACATAAAACACATGGAATAGATTATCAAACAAAGTTTGTCTAAACAATTGAAGCATGCATGTATATAGAACAAATCTAATATACATAAACCATGTAAACTTGTTTTGATAAAAAATCTATTCATGAAAACCAAGATCGGTTAAACCTAAAACCGAAAATTAAAACATGAAAGGTGTGTGTTGTGAACTTGAGCTTATCATACTATTCTAATCTTTACAATTAGGATCTAAACCCAAACTAAAACTATGGATACCTAAGTCTTCTTGTAGAGCGCAATCTCCAAGCTAGAGCGCAATCTCCAAGTAGGCTCGATCCAAAAGCTCTTGATTCACCGAGCAAGTGCAATGTATGATCTTTGATGCGCGGGCTCTTGAATCAACATGTGCAAGCTTCCAATACATCTTGTTGAAGCTAAACAGCAACTAATATCTTGATTAATAATCTGAAACTAAAATCACAAGATAATTAGTACACATAACTACATGAGTTAATCATCATCAAAACTAGAGTGAAAGGCCTTTGGGCCAACAATCTCCCCCTTTTTGATGATGACAAAACTCATGGAGTTATATATGCATGGATTAAAGTAAAGCTTCAAAGAAGCTCCCCTTAACTCATGCATAGGAATAAACAAACAATAAGATGCATATAAACAGGGTATACAAACAGGGTTCTTGACATAAAATGAATATGCATATGAAACATGCTATTGATTCCAATTAAAACAAAACAACATGCTCTTGATACCAATGGATACTAATAAAAACAAAACTCATAATGCTCTTGATACCAATACCAATGGAGATGAAATGAACATAAAACTGAAAACTCATGCATATCAACTCCAATAAATCTTCTCCCCCTTTTTGTCAATCATCAACAAAGGGGTAAAAACAAAAAGATATGAATTCTTCTCCCCTAAATATATGAAACAAAGAATAAACAAACTACTTCAAGGGGTGAAACCAAAAAGATACCAATTAAAAAAATATCAAAGAAGTGCATTATGATATCAATAGAAAGTAATCATAAAAACATTTAAGAAATGCCTACCAATTACCAATTGAAAAATTGAAATGTGAGTTTTCTCCCCCTTTATGAAATACCAACTAAACATATGCTTAAGCTAGAAATAAGATACCAATCGAAAACTAAGTCAATTGAAATAATGTTAAAGCTCAAGCTTAGCATAAGCAAGATAATGATAATGCTTGTATAAAGAAACCAATTGAAAATTGAATCAATTGAAAATGATGGTCATTAAAAAAATCAAGCTTATCATAAGCAAAATTAGTGCATATATCTTGAAGCACAAATAAATCATCTATATATGTATGTAAGAAATAGATACCAATTTAAAATTTGATACAGAGATACCAATTGTAAATTGATACTATATGAAGTGTATGCATACATATATATAAAACAAAACATATATGAGTATACAAAAGGATGTTAAGATTTGATACCAATTGAAAGAATTCAATGATACCAATTGAAACAACAATAAGATCAAGTGTATATCTCATATTCACTACCACCCAATCATGTGCAAGTTTAAAAATGATTTTCATTATAAAGCATACATGAACATGATCTCCCATCCAACCACCCTTAGATGGTAGGGGTTTTCAAAAATAGATTTGAAATTATAGTATGTTTGAAAATCTCTACCAAAATGAAGAATATCGCAACTAGTTAAATGGAGGGTAAACTAGTACGAAATCCTTCAAGTAAGGAATAATAAAATATTTTTCATGAAGACGCATGTAAACCACATGGCACTAAAACACTCAAAATCCATATAGCACAATTTGTACTCATGAAAACTAAGTCATGAGAAAACATTAAATAAGGTGAGTGTACAAGTGTTGTGTGACACATATCAACATGAAAATAGGCATTTAAGCTCAATTGAAATTCCTTTAAAATATAAACATATGAAAACTAAATTTTCATTACTAAAGGAAATCTCCTAAAAACATGAAAATCTAAACTCTTCATTAAAAGTTAATTTATACTTCAAGGTATATGTATGTTTAGACAAAGCAAAAGTATACATACATATCCCTAAACACAATTGAGTCCAAAATATAGATTTGCATGAAAAGCAAATGACTCAAGGGGCATACATGTATATCTTAAGGTTTGGCAAAATAGACATATACATGAAGTGAAAACACTTTATCATAGAAAACACATGATCATAAAACATATCCAAAAATGAGGAATACATGTTTGAATGCATGAATCATCAAAACTAGACTATACTAGCACATCTAATGAGTACAAATAGGCATCCAAGCACAAACATATATAAAGGTTTATTTGTGGCCCATTCTATGTACAAGTATAACTCCTAGTTTTCATGAAAACAAACATCTAAGCATATATTCAAATCATAAAGCATAAAACAAGTCATAAATCAACAATTATTCTAAAAATGATCCTTATGTAAATTCATATGCTATAAGAATCAAGATATACATACTATCAAAACAATTGTGAAAACACAAAATATGGAATCATATAAACAATGGTGATTACGAATTGCAATACATGAATCATTAAAACACAAAATCATAGAATCATGAACATCATATGATCATTGTGCATATGCATGTACATTAGATCTAAAGCATACATGTTAGTTTAAACAAGGTGAGACACTAAATGTAGATTCCAAATGAAGCATGGGTGCTCAAGTAACTAAACATGTACAACTTTAATATAATGGCACAAGCATGATGGACAATAAAACACAACATGCAAAAAAAATGAAAAGCATGTAAACACTAAATGGAGTAAGGGATTGTTACCAAAACCAAAGGGGCAACTCTCCATGTCTCCAAAACACGATGGTCCTCCCACCAAATCTCCTTGAGAGTGAAGCATCCAAATGGTTCTCCTTTTAGCTTAGAATGCATCCACCTCAAGGCACCAATACCCTCACGTGACGCGAGAGCTCCCACCTACATCAAAAGTCAAAGAGGTGGTTTTTGGTACCCATTTTCTAGTGGGTCCACGAGGGTTAGTTTCTTTTCTCACCCAAACATAATTAGTTGCTAAATTTTCATTATAAATACGATCATAACAAAATCTAGCAAGGTGGCCTTTTCGACCACAATGTGTACATGTGTACACGTGAGCATACATATGATGGTGGTGATCATGAAAAGCATGTGTATGCCTAGATGGGTGTGCATGTAAGGTTGGAACTTGTTTCTTGCGAACCAAGATTTCCAATCGTGTGTGATTCATGGCACAATGGCTCAAAGTGGAGCCCAAACAATCAACACTTTTCTTCAAATCTTTATATCATTTTCTATGCTAGAAGACAAAGTGGAACATGCTATAGGAGTGCAAGAAGTAGAAGCTACACTAGCATGACAAACATGAATATCAATCTCATTTTGTAAAGATTTAGTTTTAATCAAAACCAAATCCAATTCTTTTGTAATTGAATCAATTTTATTTTTCAAAGTAAGATTTTCTTTGAAAACAAGATCCAATCTAGAAGACAAAACCTCATTGTGTTCTACAACATCATCAAAACCATTTTTGTTTTTCAAATCTTCAATCTCTTTAAGTGCAAGTTCAAGTTGAGATTGTAGTGAGTCACGTTCACTAGTGATCTCTTCTTTTTCTTGCAAAATCACTTCAAAATTAGAACATAAATCCTTTAATTCATTTTTCAAAACAAGATTATTCTCTTTCAAAAGTTTGTGTTTTTCTAAGAATTTTTAAAGCTTTTGAGTAAGATCCATATTTAAAGTTTGAACCTCAAAACAACCATGGCAATAAGAATTAGAGCTATCATCAAGAGGGGAATCCGAGTGTACCTCAAGGGAGTCTTTCCCTTGGACCATGAAGCATTTATCTTTGGACATGTCTCTCTTGGATCTCCTCAAATTGTTGATGATCCTTGGAAGCTCGGGAGACGTTAAGATGCTCCAAACTGCAAAAGCCGAATCATAGCGATCAAAAATAGGTAAAAGATGTTCATTTAGAGATGCTAGAAGTGTCCTAAGGGCTAATGCATTGGCCTTCTTATGCTTGCTACTATTAGGGAGGGATTCTATAGTGATGGCTTGATAAACTAAATGTCCTAGTCCTTTTAGATGTCTAATCATGTCAACCTTCCAAGAGTCAAATCTAAAATGGTCAAACATAGGAGGGCTAGCCATGAGTGCAAACTAGTATGAGTGCAAATAAAAATGCAAGTGAAGATTAGCAAACCAAGATCACTCCTAGGTGGTTAAACCTAAATATCAGGAGCACTAGCTCTGATACCAATTGAAAAGTCACCTAGAGGGGGGGTGAATAGGTGACAATGCTAATCTATGAACTAAATGCGGAATTTAAAAATTAATTGTAAATTACACTCAAGTGCTATCAACAAGTGATGCACACAACAAGCCAAGCAAATATGAATGAGCAATGTAAATAAATGCAAGGCACAAAGTAAAGAGAGAGTAGAGAGAGAGCCAATGGATCAAGCGCAAACACAAAGATATGTTATCGAGGTTCGAGCACCCAGCTCTACATCCCCGCCTTCGACACACGAAGGATTTCCACTAGCTCGTCCACTTAGGACCCTTTACAAGGAGTACCCAACTCCTCTCTTTACAACCTCCTCCCTGAGGCAAACTCCAACAATCACAACCTCCTCCTTGAGGTAAAATTTCAAACCAATACAACAAACTCCCAATCACCAACCAATACAAGGATCACCTCTCAACTAGAGGGATACAACCCAAAGCACAAAGCTAAGAAAAGATTGGGTTACAACTTGGTGGTCACAACAACAACCACAAACAACTTCTTCTTCCACACAAATAACCTATAGATATAGATAGTAGATTTTTAGCTCAAGTGTGGAGAAAACCAAGGGATATGAAACCAGCAACTCAAAGAAAAACCTTTGGGAAACAAATGAAATCAAGATATAGAAGTTCAAACAAAAGCTTTTCCCAAAATCCCTTTTCTTTGGTTTTTCAAACCCTAATCAAAAACACAAAAGATTGTTCACTTTGAATCCAAAAACCTATTTTTTTCTTGCAGCAAAAACACCAGAGAGATAGAAATTTTAGCCCAAAAATTCTTAGAGAAAAACTCTCTCAAATGGGGTATTTATAGGCAATTTAGAAAACTAGCCGTTTATAGAATATTTGCCAGATTTACCCTGCCGGTCGACCGGCCCGGTCGACCGCCCAACGGTCAAATTCTGAACCGTTGTGGCTACCGGTCGACCGCCTCGGTCGACCGAGAATACCTGAGAGCAAACTGCTCTCTGTCGGTCGACCGCTTCGGTCGACCGGATGTAGTGTCAGCCTGCGTGCACGTATCCGTGCACGTCAGTCGACCGGAACGGTCGACTGGCTTCTTTGGTGCGGTCGACCGTACCAGTCGACCGGCCAAGCCTGGCAGACAAAAATCAGGTCTGAAATCTGGGGAAAAAATATTATAATAAATCCCACAAAATCTCTAAAATTCCACAAAAATAGTTTTATCATTTTATATTGAAATACAAACTTGTGTTAAAAATCCTAACACAAATTTCAAACATATTTGACTATTTTTGTGTCATAGAAATTTTGCCAAAACCAAAAACCGTATTTTCTAAAACCTTGTATTTTGAATAGAAAATACACATTGTCTAAACTTATCCACGATACAAAAATATGATATTTAAACACTTTGAAGCATATTGTATATGAATAGAAATTCAATATACAAGAAACATATATATATATCATGATTTTTGTCATTAAGTCCAAAAATATGTTTTGTTGTAAATACCAAAACATAAAACACATGGAATAGATTATCAAACAAAGTTTGTCTAAACAATTGAAGCATGCATGTATATAGAACAAATCTAATATACATAAACCATGTAAACTTGTTTTGATAAAAAATCTATTCATGAAAACCAAGATCGGTTAAACCTAAAACCGAAAATCAAAACATGAAAGGTGTGTGTTGTGAACTTGAGCTTATCATACTATTCTAATCTTTACAATTAGGATCTAAACCCAAACTAAAACTATGGATACCTAAGTCTTCTTGTAGAGCGCAATCTCCAAGCTAGAGCGCAATCTCCAAGTAGGCTCGATCCAAAAACTCTTGATTCACCGAGCAAGTGCAATGTATGATCTTTGATGCGCGGGCTCTTGAATCAACATGTGCAAGCTTCCAATACATCTTGTTGAAGCTAAACAACAACTAATATCTTGATTAATAATCTGAAACTAAAATCACAAGATAATTAGTACACATAACTACATGAGTTAATCATCATCAAAACTAGAGTGAAAGGCCTTTGGGCCAACATCTTGTACACTCACACTTTATTTGTTTTGTCATGACCTTGTTTTATGAACATATTTTTGAGCTTCATCGATTTTGAGTGTCAATTTTTGTGTATTTGGTATGATTCATGAAATACATATGATTCAATTTCATGTTTTTGAAGGATCTTTAACTAGTTTTTCAAAAAAAAATTAATTTAACTAGTTATCTATTCTTCAATGTTTTATGAGTTATACACATGATCCTATTATTGTTTCAATTGGTATCATTGAATCATTTCAATTGGTATCAATTTGACTCTATTTTTGTATACGCTCATATTTTGTTTTCTTATATATGTATGTATCAATTTCATTTGGTATACTCATTTTTCATACATATATATGAGTTATTTGTGCTTGAGTTAAAATTGTTTTACATGTTTAAAGCACAAAGTTGTTTATGATAAGAAAATAAAATTTTAAGAAAAATTCTCAAGATTTGTTTTATTGAGAAAATTCAAAATTTTGTTTTATAAAAAAAAATCAAAAGATTTTTGAGTTGTATTGCCTATATGCAAGGAGAGCTTAACATCTCTTCTACATATAGATTCATGTTGAGTGTATTGTATATTGAGGAGCTTGATAACTCTTCTCTATGTGATACACGTGTGTAGGGGGAGCTTCACATCTCCTCTCATGCATTACATAATATGTGTTATGTGAATTGGGGCTTGTCATCCCTTCTTCATGTAATGCATATGTGTAGGGAAGCTAACTTAACGTCTTCCTCTTCATGAATGTATATCACATATAATCTTTATTGATTGATTTATGTTTACCCCTTTATTGATTCTATGTTTATGACAAAAAGGGGGAGAAAAATTTGATGATTTTGTTTTTACTTTAACCCCTTTGTTGATGATTGACAAAATTGGGGAGAAGTATTTGAGATATATGCATGTTTTTCTTACTTAAGGCGGAGAAGTATTTGTTTTTCCTTGCTTAAGGGGGAGTAGTTTTTATGTTTATGCATATATGTTTTATTTTGCAAATAGGAGAAAAAGATTTTGTGATTTTGTTTTATGCTTGATTGGCATGTTTATCTCCTAGATTTGTATACATGTTTATGAGCATACATTGCATATTTATTTGTTTATTTGTTATGTATGAGTTAAGGGGGAGCTTCCTTGAAGCTTTACTTTAATCCATGCATATATAACTTCATGAGTTTTGTCATTATCAAAAAGGGGAAGATTGTTGGCCCGAAGGCCCATCACTCTAGTTTTGATGATGATCAACTCATGTAGTTATAGTACTAATGATCTTGTGTTTAATTAGTGACAGATTTATGATCAAGATCTTAATAGGTGCTTAGCTTCAACAAAGGATTTGAAGTCAAGTTTTAGAGCTAGTACGGTTTGATCTAAGAGCCATTGGATCGTGTTTGGACCAAGTCAAGAGATGAGAAGACTTCAAGTGAAGACTTCAAGAAGATGAAGACTTGTGTCTAGGTTTGTTTTAGTAAGATTTTGTTTTTAGTTAAAATGTAAAGGATAGAATAGTTGGTGGATTGCTCAAGTACATATACACATACACTCTTGATAGTTTTGTTTTTACAAAAGATTTTCTATTTTAGAAAATACATGTTTGATTTTTGGTTTTCAAGTTTACATGTTTTATCCAAAATCATGTTTAGTGCATAATGTCAAAAATATAGATATTTCACCATGTTTGTGTAGTGGATCATATCCATACACCATATGCTTTCAAAGTTGTTTAAATATCTTGTTTTTGTATTTGGTGAAGTTTTGGAAAAACAAGTTTTGAAAAATCAAGTTTGGAAAAATACTATTTTTCATTTGAGCCAATTTTTTCATATTACAAAAATAGTCCAAATCATTTATAACATGCCTTGATTTTGTGCAAGCATGTTTGTTTATCAAAGTAAAGTGTTAAAACTATTTTTGTAGATTTTCTATGTTTTTATGGGATTTTATTTCAACCAAAAAGACCAAGTTTTTAATCCCTTAACAGTGTTTCCTGGCTTCAGCCGGTCGACCGGGACGGTCGACCGCAACTTGAAGTCGACCGACCGTCACGGTCGACTGACGTGCACAGACGTGCACGCCAGTTCTGGCAGGAGGGCCGGTCGACCGACCCGGTCGACCGTCCAGAGAACTCTGCTCTCTGGAAAGGCCCCGGTCGACCGACGGTCGACCGGACAGAGAGACTTGCTCTCTGTATCCTGGCCTCGGTCGACCGACCGGTCGACCGATGGCACAACGGTCTGAAATATGACCGTTGGCCGGTCGACCGGGTGGTCGACCGACAGCTCTGTCAGGCTTCCAACGGCTAGTTTTTCCAGCCCTATAAAATGGGGCATTTGGGGGCTGTTTTGATTAAGATTTTTGGAGACTTTTAGAGCCAGTTTTTCCTACTCTTTTAAGAGGTTTTTCTCCACAAAATTGAGAGAAAATATTTCCTATCAAAAGGGGAGTTTTATCAAGAGTGTTTTTAAAAGAGATTTTCTTGAGTTTTCCTCCACCATTCTCATCCTTGTTTTCTCATACAACACTTGAGCTATCCATTGCTATATCTACCCTATAGGGAGTTTGTTGTGAGAGGATTTTAGGTGATCAAGAGTTGTGATCACCAAAGTTCTACTTTGTTCTTTGAGGAGGCGGACGAGTGCGTTCGCGGTTGTTTCGAGTTCGTGTGTGAACTCTTTGTTTGAGGTGCGGCCGCGGCGAGCCGGTGGGCTTGTGGTGTGTACGGACTAGAGAGAGTCCAAGGAGTTCTAGTGGGAACTCGTTGTAGGTGTTGCGGCACCGAGTGATCCGGTGGGATCGATTATAGTGGAAATCCTTCGTGTGTCGAAGGCGGGGATGTAGAGCAAGTGTGCTCGAACCTCGAAACAAATCCCTTGTGTTTGCGATTGCTCACTCTCTTGAAAAGTCACCTAGAGGGGGGGTGAATAGGTGACAATGCTAATCAAAGGGCAAATAAAAAATTTAAAGCTACAACAATTACAATCAAGAATCACAAGATGAATGCAAGCAAGTAAGTATGACAATGAATATGATGAGCAAGTAATAAGTGCAAGCAAAGTAGAGTAAGAATTGCAAGAATGTAAACCAATCGCAAACACAAGGATATGTTATCGAGGTTCGAGCACCCAGCTCTACTCCCCGCCTTCCCCAGAAGGATTCCGACCACTTCCACTATCACAAAGATCTCAAATACAATGGAGTACCCAACTCCTACAATCTCAAGAACAAGTAATTTCCTTGGTAGTCAAAAGACCACAAACTCTCTCTTTCAAATATCTCTTCCCTTACAAAGGTCCTTAGAGAATATTGAGTAGGAATGAAGCTCTTGTGTGTAAGGAGAAAAGAGAATTAAATCAGAGAGAATTTGAAAAACCCTTCAGAAAATCAGTGAGAAATTCAGCACAAAAACAAAAAACAAGTCTCTTTTGAAAGCCTTAAACTTTTGAATTTTCTAGCAAAAATTGTTGTAACAAATCTCTCCCCAAACACCCCTATTTATAGGAGAGGGCTAGGGTTTAGGGATAAAACATAATTACTGATGTTTAGGAGGTAATTAGATCAAAATATATCCTTAAACGATTTTTAAACACAAAAGACAAAAATAAACAGCTCACTTAAAATCTGCCCGTTACTGTTCAACGGATACATCAGTCGACTGGGCCGGTCGACCGGTAGATCAAAAATTTGACCGTTATAGGCCAGCGGTCGACCGACCCGGTCGACTGAGAAAACCTGTGAGCAAAAACAATATCTCGGTCGACCGCCCCGGTCGACTGGCAGACATGCACACTGATACGTGCTTCTGCCAGAACTGCGGTCGACTGGTCCGGTCGACCGGACCAGACTGACACAGACTCGGTCGACTGTCCCGGTAGACCGGATCAGGTCAAAAATCAATTTTAAGAAAGAAAACAAAGAGGATTTTGATTTTAACAAAAATACTTTTGAACAGGGAATAGTATAAAATATAAAGATGTATCTGTAGGCAAAAACTTGTATGCAAAATATTTTTGTATAATTTATAAGAAATTATTTTGGAATGAGCATGTGCGCAAAAACGTGTGTGATAGAGCTTCAAACCTATCCACTATTCTTTAACATACTATAAACTGAAAAACAAATTACATGAAGACTTCTTGAGCTATCTTCAAGTCTTTGAGCCATCCAATGCCTTGCTAGTGCCTTCTCTTCTATGATCCTTCCTTGATGTGCAATTTGCCTTCCTTACTTTGTGGAACTTAGAAGTTCTTGCAATAGCTAAGCGAATGGTCTCTAAACATGGTACAAACCTGAAACTTATCTTAACAAATTTATTAGTACCAAATAGCTCTACTTTGGTTTGTCATCATCAAAACACAAAACAATTGGAGAGTGTAACCTCTTGGGCCAACAATCTCCCCCTTTTTGATGATGACAAAACAAATAGGCTATTAACAAAAATATAGGGAGGAGCAAACTCCCCCTCAAATTATGCTATACATAAAACACAAGAATATGCTCTAGATACCAATAATTGAAATGATGCACCAATTATTGAAACTAATATAAAACACAAAAATTGCTCTTGATACCAAAAATACCAAAACAACTAAAACACAAGAATTCTCAAAATACATGAATTCAAAAACTCATACATACATAAACATAAAACTCATAAAACAAATCTTTAAAATTAAAGCATATAAATTCATATGGAACCAAGACCAAATGAACTTATTTTTGTCATGTAAACTTATTCTCCCCCTTTTTGTCATACATCAAAAAGGGTTATGAAAAACATGTCTATTCAATAATACAAACATTAAGTTCTCCACAAATAAACGAAAATCTAGCAAAATCAAGAGGTTTAGTGAAAATATCGGCTAGTTGTAAATCCGTGGAAACATAATCAATATCTATATCACCTTTCTCAAAATGATCTCTAAGAAAGTGATATCTAATCTCAATGTGCTTGGTCTTACTATGTTGATTTGCATTTTTGGTCATGTGTATAGTACTAGTATTATCACAAAATATTTTTATATGATCAAAGTGCAAATCAAAATCAAGGAGAGTATGTTTCATCCAAAGGACTTGTGCACAACAAGCCCCCGCGGCAACATACTCCGCCTCGGCGGTTGAGAGAGCTACGGAATTTTGTTTCCTAGAGGACCATGAAACAAGACAATTACCAAGAAATTGACATGTCCCACTAGTACTCTTTCTATCTACTCTACAACCCGCATAGTCGGCATCCGAATAGCTAGTCATTGAAAAATCTCTAGTTTTCGGATACCAAAGACCCATTCCAATAGTGCCCTTAATATAACGAATAATGCGTTTTACCGCAATAAGATGAGACTCTTTAGGACACGATTGAAATCTAGCACAAAGACACACACTAAACATGATATCCGGCCTACTTGCCGTCAAATATAAAAGACTTCCTATCATGCTTCTATATAATTTAATATCAACATTTTTACCTTGTTCGTCCTTATCAAGCTTGGTTGTAGTTGCCATTGGAGTGTTGCAAGCCTTTGATCCTTCAAGCCCAAACTTCTTTACTAGCTCCTTTGCGTACTTGGCTTGGTTAATGAAGGTTCCGTCTTGCAATTGCTTGATTTGGAGTCCAAGGAAGAAATTGAGCTCACCCATTGAAGACATTTCAAATTCAAGTTGCATGACTTTCTCAAAATCCTTGCATAAAAGCTCATTAGTAGATCCAAAAATTATATCATCAACATAAATTTGCACAATTAAAATATCATTATCAACTTAGTAAAAAGAGTTGTGTCTACTTTGCCTTTAATAAAATCATTTGAAATGAGAAAACTAGAAAGCCTTTCATACCAAGCTCTTGGAGCTTGTTTCAATCCATACAAAGCTTTATCAAGTTTAAAAACAAAATCGGGATGAACATGATCAACAAAACCGGGAGGTTGAGAAACATAAACTTCTTCATTAATAAAACCATTTAAAAATGCACTTTTTACATCCATTTGAAAAAGTTTAAAATTTTTAAAACATGCAAAAGCTAGTGTCATCCGTATGGCTTCAAGCCGTGCTACGGGTGCAAAGGTCTCCTCAAAGTCAATTCCCTCAACTTGAGTGTAACCTTGGGCCACTAACCTAGCTTTATTCCTAATGACATTTCCGGACTCAACCATCTTGTTTCTAAAGATCCACTTAGTACCAATTATTGGTCTATCGTGGGGCTTAGGAACAAGGTGCCAAACTTGGTTGCGCTCAAATTGATTGAGTTCCTCTTGCATGGCAAGCAACCAATATGGGTCCGTCTCGGCTTCGAGAATGCCTTTGGGTTCAAAATGAGAAATGAAAGCAAAGTTACCACATAGGTCATGGAGTTTGGAGCGCGTAGTGACTCCTTTAGATGCATCACCCAAGATGAGCTCCTTAGGATGATTTGTAGCGTATCTCCAAGCTTTAGGAAGCGGTTGAGTGCTTTCCTCCTTATCCTTTTGAACTTCACCAATAGGATCTAGCTTTTCTTCTTGAGCGGGTGAGTCCTTCAAGGATAGTCTCTCCATGTCTTCACCTAATGGTTCAAACTCTACAACATTCTCAACAAACACATTAGATTCTTCAAACTTAACATGCATGGATTCTTCAATGGTTTGAGAAGATCTAATGAAAACTCTATATGCTTTGCTAGTAGAGGAATATCCAACAAAGATAGCCTCATAAGCCTTAGCATCAAATTTACCCAAATTATCCTTAGTATTCAAAACAAAACACTTGCATCCAAAAACTTTAAAATATGCAACATTTGGTTTTCTAGAATGATACATTTCAAAAGAAGTTTTTGAAGAATTTTTGCATAAATAAATACGATTCGATATATAGCATGCGGTGTTTACGGCCTCGGCCCATAAATATTGAGGGAGGTCATATTCACTTATCATTGTCCTAACCATCTCTTGAAGTGTTCTATTTTTCCTTTCTACAACTCCATTTTGTTGTGGAGTTCTAGGACAAGACATTTCATGCTTAATTCCCTTTTCATCACAATAAGTCATGAAGAGTTGGTTAACAAACTCACCACCTCTATCACTCCTTATTCTCAAAATCGGAAACCCTTTTCTTTTTCAACTCTTTTTCGAAAAATTTTAAAATGAGAAAAAGTTTGATCTTTATGTTGCAAAAAGAAAACCCAAGTAAAACGGGAGAAATCATCAACCAAAACAAATGCAAATCTACTTCCATTTAAACTTTTAGTTTTAGTTGGTCCAAAAAGATCCATATGAATTAATTCTAAAGGCCTAGTTGAAATGATATCCTTGATTGGTTTAAAGGAAGACTAGGTTTGTTTCCCAAGTTGGCACGCACTACAAATGCGGTCTTTCTCAAAATTCAAGCAAGGTATACCCTTCACCAATTCCTTTGAATTAATCCTAGAGATATGGTCAAAAGATGCATGTCCTAATCTTCTATGCCAAAGCCAAGAATTTTCATCAAAAGCATTTAAGCATTTAGTAGAACAATCTAAATTAAGCATGTCAATAATATAAACATTATTATCACGAAAACTGGTGAGAATACAAACATCGGATTTAACATCAAAAATCTTACAAGAAGTATCATCAAAAACAACTTTAAGTCCACGATCACAAAGTTGACTAATGCTAAGCAAATTATGTTTTAAACCATCTACTAAAACAACATTCTCAATAATAGGAGATGCACCAATTTGAATGTTACCTATACCGATGATAGTTCCTTTGGAGTCATCCCCGAAGGTGACGGTGCCACCTTCCATGTACCTTGATAGGGTTGTGAAGTTGTTGATGTCCCATGTCATGTGTCTTGAACAACCACTATCAAGGTACCACCGCTCCCTACGTCTTGGAGCTTTGGTGTGTACCTACATCAAACAATTTAAGACTTGATTTTGGTACCCACATTTTCTTGGGTCCTCTAGGGTTAGTGTCATGAACCCAAACAAGATTATTTGTTCTATTTAGTTGATCATAGCAAAACTTAGCTAAATGTCCATTTTTACCACAATATGTGCATCTATATACTCTACCATATTTAAAAGCATAATGGGTGTGTGATTTGTGAGCATGAGCATTGTGAGCATGAGCATGAGAGGGGCTAGCATGAGAATTTTTATCTTGTGAAATTTTAGCATGTGAAGTGTGCTTTTTAGAAAACATGTTCTCAAGTTTCTTAGTATTGAAAGCACAATCATTTAAAACTTTTTCAAAATCATTCATTTTGGATTTAAAAGAGGAAATTTCTTTTTCATCAATAATAGGAGATTTTGCCTTACAAGTACTCTTGTAGGCACAAAATTCTTTTTGCATGGAAATGAAATTAGAAGAAATATCATCTTTTTCTTTAGAAACAATGGCAAGTTGATTCTTAAGAAAAGCAACTTCTTTTTGTAATTTTATGCATTCAAGTTTCTTGTTATCATAAGTTTCAGAAAGTTCTACAAAAGCATGCACTAGAACTTCCTTACTTACATCATCATCTTCATCATCAAGGGATTGAGGGGTTACCTTGGGTGTGTTTGCCATGAAACACATATTAGCTTGATCCACCTCCTCTTCGGACTCGCTTTACGAATCCCATGTTGCTTTGTAAGCTTTCTTTTCCTCCGGCTTCTTTGGCTTGAAGGAGGAAGTCATTTTCTTCTTGAACTCCGGACAATCCGCCATGATATGTCCGGGTTTGCGGCAATTGTAGCATATGAGCTTCCGCTCCTCTTTGCCTTCAAATTTTCTCCGGAAGTTGAGCTTGTTCTTTCGGTACATCCTCTTGACGTTGCGAACAAGTAGAGTAAGCTTCTCATCTTCTTCTTCGTCATCTTCATCGTCATCATTGGTGGATGAAGTCTTGAAGGCTATGGATTTCTTCTTTGAAGTAGTGGCCTCTTCTCTTGCCTTCTTTTCCATCTCATGGGTCTTTAGGTTCCCAATGAGACTAATGAGGTCCATCTCGTCCTTGTCGTTCAACTCCTTCAAGGTGGTGGCCTTGATCTCCCATGATGAAGGAAGAGCCCGAATTACTTTCCGCACCTTTTGATCGTTGGAGATGTCATCACCTAAGGAAGAAAGACCATTAGTGATTTTAGTAAACCTTGTAGCCATACTATCAATAGACTCATCACCAAGCATTTTAAATGACTCATATTGGGACCTCAAGAGATCTATCTTAGCTCTCTTAACTTGTGAAGTCCCCTCGTGTGTGACCAATAAGTGTTGCCAAATCTCATAGGCGGATTGGCAATGAATTACCCATGTATGGTCATCCTCATTCAAGGCGGTCAATAGGGAGTTTTGGGCCTTGGAGTTAGCCTCATATAGTTTAAAGTCAAGGTCGGTCCAAGTGCTCTCATCACCATCGGGTGCTTCATAGGGTTTGGTCAAGGACTTGGCTACTAAGCTACCCAAAGATTGCAAAAATATAGTCATCCTAACCTTCCAAATTGGGAAATTAAGTCCATCAAATTTAGGAGGGGTTTTGATGTTATCGGCCATGTTTACTAGTGATGAATGAATGAATGAATGAATGTTGATTAGCAAAAATTAAGGATCTCTCTATGGATGTTAAGCCAAACCTAGAGTCCAAGCTCTGATACCAATTGAAAAGTCACCTAGAGGGGGGGTGAATAGGTGACAATGCTAATCAAAGGGCAAATAAAAAATTTAAAGCTACAACAATTACAATTAAGAATCACAAGATGAATGCAAGCAAGTAAGTATGACAATGAATATGATGAGCAAGTAATAAGTGCAAGCAAAGTAGAGTAAGAATTGCAAGAATGTAAACCAATCGCAAACACAAGGATATGTTATCGAGGTTCGAGCACCCAGCTCTACTCCCCGCCTTCCCCAGAAGGATTCCGACCACTTCCACTATCACAAAGATCTCAAATACAATGGAGTACCCAACTCCTACAATCTCAAGAACAAGTAATTTCCTTGGTAGTCAAAAGACCACAAACTCTCTCTTTCAAATATCTCTTCCCTTACAAAGGTCCTTAGAGAATATTGAGTAGGAATGAAGCTCTTGTGTGTAAGGAGAAAAGAGAATTAAATCAGAGAGAATTTGAAAAACCCTTCAGAAAATCAGTGAGAAATTCAGCACAAAAACCAAGAACAAGTCTCTTTTGAAAGCCTTAAACTTTTGAATTTTCTAGCAAAAATTGTTGTAACAAATCTCTCCCCAAACACCCCTATTTATAGGAGAGGGCTAGGGTTTAGGGATAAAACATAATTACTGATGTTTAGGAGGTAATTAGATCAAAATATATCCTTAAACGATTTTTTAAACACAAAAGACAAAAATAAACAGCTCACTTAAAATCTGCCCGTTACTGTTCAACGGATACATCGGTCGACTGGGCCGGTCGACCGGTAGATCAAAAATTTGACCGTTATAGGCCAGCGGTCGACCGACCCGGTCGACTGAGAAAACCTGTGAGCAAAAACAATATCTCGGTCGACCGCCCCGGTCGACTGGCAGACATGCACACTGATACGTGCTTCTGCCAGAACTGCGGTCGACTGGTCCGGTCGACCGGACCAGACTGACACAGACTCGGTCGACTGTCCCGGTCGACCGGATCAGGTCAAAAATCAATTTAAGAAAGAAAACAAAGAGGATTTTGATTTTAACAAAAATACTTTTGAACAGGGAATAGTATAAAATATAAAGATGTATCTGTAGGCAAAAACTTGTATGCAAAATATTTTTGTATAATTTATAAGAAATTATTTTGGAATGAGCATGTGCGCAAAAACGTGTGTGATAGAGCTTCAAACCTATCCACTATTCTTTAACATACTATAAACTGAAAAACAAATTACATGAAGACTTCTTGAGCTATCTTCAAGTCTTTGAGCCATCCAATGCCTTGCTAGTGCCTTCTCTTCTATGATCCTTCCTTGATGTGCAATTTGCCTTCCTTTCTTTGTGGAACTTAGAAGTTCTTGCAATAGCTAAGCGAATGGTCTCTAAACATGGTACAAACCTGAAACTTATCTTAACAAACTTATTAGTACCAAATAGCTCTACTTTGGTTTGTCATCATCAAAACACAAAACAATTGGAGAGTGTAACCTCTTGGGCCAACATCTCTTTCTCCCTGTCTCTTGTTTATATCTTTCATGCTATTACTTGTCTTATCTTTACATGCATGATATACTTGTGTGATTAATTGTTATACTTGCTTGGGGATTGTATGCTAACACTTGTATTTAACCAAGAGAGCCAACGCGGCATCTCAACCCTTATTTAGGGGAAACTAGAGGAGTTAGTCCAGAGCCCTTCACCGGGAATTCGGCTACACTCTTGTGTTATACGTGGTGTTTAGTTTAAATAGTTTGTTTAGGTCATAATAGTTTTTACTTCCGCATTATTTGGCTTTTAGTGACCATTAGATTAGCCATCACCTATTCACCCCCCCTCTAGGTGATCCTACAGACTTTTAACTGTGTGACATAAGTGTTCTGAATCCAAAGGCAAACAATGTGTTCATAACTATAAGGCATGCATTCTTCCAACTTATACCAAGAGGACTTGTATAACTAATTATCAAAAATCTAATAGGAAGTATTTGGTTATATCATTCAATTATTGATGATCTATCACCGATTAAATAACAGAGAAATACCGAGTTGAAGACTCGATAACGGAAGCGGAAGCGTAGAAGATCTACAACTAGCAAGCAATTGAAACTAAATCACCAAATAACCAAAGAACACAAGATTTAACATTGTTCGACAATATGCCTACATCCATAGGGAGGAGGAGAGAAATCTTTATTGAAAACAGAGAAGAGAATACAAGAGTTACAAGAAGATCTCTCTCTCACAACTTTCAACAGTGAAAATCTGAAATTCTCTTGAATTTTGACACACACCATCAGAAAGCCAACCCAAGGGGTTTATATAGGCACCTAGGATGATCCTAGCCCTTCACAAATTTCAATAACCAAATCAGCACTGCCTCAGAGAAATAGGAAACTCGTATTCTAACCAAAACAGGAAACAAAACCGTATTAGGAAACTGCCAAAACCTGTATTAGTTGACTAAGGAAAATCATTAGTCGACTAATACCCAGTATTAATCGACTATACCTAGAATCTAGTCGACTATTATAATGCAATCTGAGAATCTAACTTTCTATTGCAGGGCCTAGTCGACTATATAAAGTATCAGTCGACTAGTCCATGATCTAGTCGACTAATAAGACTTATTAGTCAAATAACATGCACAATGCTTGTACATGTCCGTACTTGATTTGTCAAGTTTGTAACACCTCTACCTGATTCTGAATTCTTCTTTAATATGAGGCACTTCAAATACTAACAATCTCCACCTTGACTCATATTCATTGAGTTTCTCTGTAGAAATTAGCCTCTGCTTCCTTCGACTTGCTTTCTCCCTCCTTGACTTCATGTGGCTCCCTCCCAAGGGCTCGTTCGCTACTTTACCTTCGAAGAACCTTGATGAAATTCAGAGATGTTCTGAACTTCACCATCGGAATGATCTTCGTCATCATATCCATTGGATTCTTCTTTATGCTGATCTTTACCAAATCAATCACCTTATCATCCATGACCCACTGACGTATCTTGATCAATGTGCTTTGTCCGCTTGTGATACTTGTAATCCTTAGTGAAATGGATCGCATTATGGCTGTCGTAATAAACTCGGACTGAATCCTGTATGATACTAAATGTCTCAACCAATCCTCTTAACCACAACACTTCCTTTGATGCCTCAACTGTAACCATGTACTCTACCTCTGTCATTGAAAGGCAATTGTATCTTGCAATTCTGCCTTCCAACTTATGACACACTCAGCTACAATGAATATATAGCCCACATAGATCTTCGTTGATCAAGATCTTCCGCATAATCTGTATCAACATAGCCTTGTAGCAACCTAGGTTCCCTGCTTCTAATCTCTGAAACACCAAGCCTAGTCTTATAGTCTCTCACAGATATTGTTGACACTCCGAAAAGACAAACTCTCAGGTAGCACTTCAACCAGTCCGAATGATATCTAACTTGTCGACACTTCTAAAAGACAAGTCGTAGACAGGCTGAAGACCTGTCCATCCCTGATGGACAAGAAGATGATTTGGACTCCACTGATCCAGTGAAGCAGACAGTGGGCCAATTGATATCATCTAA
Organism: Agave tequilana; assembly: GCA_038442645.1. Classification (NCBI taxonomy): domain Eukaryota; kingdom Viridiplantae; phylum Streptophyta; class Magnoliopsida; order Asparagales; family Asparagaceae; genus Agave; species Agave tequilana. The sequence continues at coordinate 42,387 of JAVJIF010004085.1, forward strand.
AGAAAACTTAGAAAGCTAAAACATCCTGCTTTGCTATAAGCTATGCGTTCTAGCATCACCGGAGGATCTTTAAAGCTCAATTGAGAGCTCTCCTTTAGCTCCGCTGAAGAGCTCCTTGCTAAGTTTCACTACAAGCTTTGCATATTTCTGATAAGAGCTAAGTGATGACAAAATCGCTATCCTCTAGCTTCATTGACAGCTTATTGCTGAGCTTCCCGCAAGCTTTGCAGACAGCTCAGTAGATCCACTTGAGCTTAGCTTCACATGAAACTCTTTCCTTTGCTCCACTGTGAGCTAGCTCTGCCACGAGCTTATATGGTCATTTTGACCATTTAAATATCAGTGTGAGATTGATGTGATTTTTATCACATATTTGGCAATTATTTCCCTTGATCCAATCACTCCTCAATTAGTTGGAAAGAATCAAGGTAAATCTCCTGATTAGCAGAGAGAATCAAGGAATTGCTGCAAAAATCCTAAGCTAGTTGGCTAAGTGACTCAGCGTAGGGATCTCTAACTTCGCTTCAGCTGTAATTAGCTTTACCGCAAAGCTATACTGACCTATGAGCGAAGCTAGATTAGTTTGAATCTGTTGATTTTTAAGAGGGGTTGTTACATCTCATAATACCTATAAATAGCCCATTGCTAAGTAGGCTAAAGGGGCGAATTTTCTCATCAGGCTACTGGCTGCCGATCAGAGATTCTCAAGAAGAGACTAGAATTCTCCTATCCCTAGCTTCTGAGCTCTTTAAGAGAACCTTGTTTCTCTCTTTCAGGGTGCTAATACCCTAAAAATTTTCCTCCCTCGAAGGATTTTCAGAAGCAAGTGAGAAGGAAATCCGTATGTAGAAGTCTCGAAGACTCAAACACTCGCATCGTCAATGGAAAAAAGTGATCACGCGCTGACAAGACTTCCACTACCGTACTTCCCAGAAACTCTGAGAGAAGAGAGCTTTTGTAATTTTTTGTATTGTTATCAATTACTTGTAATTCTCTTAAACTTTTATAAGTTTTCCCCATGTTCAAATCAATGGAAAATAAGATGATGACTCTGCTCGGGAATATCTTCAACAACAAGAAGACAACACTGCAATGTGATGGTGTGACCCTCGGGTCTACTGCTAAAACATTGGTCATACAATTTGACCAAAAGAAGTTTAAGCAACTTCTCTCCGAGGGTGGTTCAAATCCTAGCAGTCCACGCAAGCACATGATGATCTCCACGGCTAGGTCTCCTCTAGCTATAGCTCGGAAGCAAGTCCCTGATGGGATGGAGAAGGCCACCTGTTGGCTTAATTCAGCCCCAATAGAGACTAAATTAACTTCGCTCTAGCACTTGCAGGCTAGGCGCGAAGCTAAATCATTCTTAGGGCTCTCTGGATTGAAAAGTCCAACTCAACCCTATGCGGCTAAAGAGTCCCCCATTTCAGCTTCGAGAGAATCAAGAATAGTCCCTGACTGCAAGACTACTCCAGCCCCTCACAAGGCTCAACTTCGTTCCTCCCGCGAAGCTAAAAGCAAAGCATTCCTCTGTGCTACCAACGAAGCTGCCGCAACTTCGCATTTTGCTTTGAGCTGCGAAGTTACAGCACCATCTGGTGCTAACAAGCGAAGCTAAAGGCAAAGCACTCCACTGTGCTCCCAGGAAAGCTAAAGGCAAAGCACTCTACCAAAGCACTCTACTGTGCTACCAGCGAAACTAAAGGCAAAGCACTCCACTTTGCTACCAGCGAAGCTGCCACAACTTCGCTTTCTGCTCTGAGCTGCGAAGTTACAACACCCTCTGGTGCTAACAGTGAAGCTACTTTGCTTATAGGAAAAACATTGTACAGCTGTACTAAAGCATTAAGTGCTCAGATAGCTTCGCCTTGAGGGGAAGCTGTGCCTTCAGCCAGAAAATCAGCCTTTAAGGCTATGTCTAGGGCTAAGCCTAAGACTTTTCAGCTCATCTGGGCTAACTTCGAGCCTTTTCGAGTCCCTATGTTGGATCAATTGGATCTGGTCAACACAGACTTGCGGGAATTTCTGAGCAATAAGCAAAAATCTAGCCCTGAAGAGCAAGCTCGCATCTCACCGTCCCAGTGTGGATGAGCAGGGCATCAACTGGTGACCGTGTATTTTGCTGACTGTTATTTGGAACCAATCCGCACAACGCCTCTTCCAAACAAACTATCAGTATTTGACCATTTGTCAGCCCTGACCTTCGAAAAATCCAAGTCTAAAAGAAAGAAGAAAGTCAAGAAACCTCACCTCGCCGCAGTCTCTGTCAACACGACAAGTAGAGGAAGGGATCCGACATGATTTCGATGAGGAAGACAGGGGGGTTCACGCACCCTTAGTGAGTTCTCCAGACCCTGACTATAACCCAGGCCTAAGTTAGGTTCTGATTGAACCCGAAGGTGCCTTCAAGGCACCTGTTCTAAGGTTGCGATACCCTACAACTATAAATAGCCCTCTTCTTCTAGAGCAATGTCACTAGAGCCATTGAGAAGCCTTTTTCAATGGTTAGACAATGAAGGAGAAGTCAGTGGATATGCTTCTTCTGCCGCTGTCAGCTCCGAGCAAATGGGGGTGATGTCTGTCAACATGGCTAACAACAACCTCAATGAAAATCTCTGTCGGTGAATGGAGGCACAAAAGCATACTTCTAGGACTCAGCAAGAAGCATTGAAAAACATTTAGCAGATGTTAGCTCAAGTCTTGGTCAACCGGACCATCAGGGACACCGGTTGAAATCACGTTGAGGAGTATAACAATGATGAACATCTTAAGACTGAAAAGTGAAAGGAAGGCTCCTCAGTTGATGCTGAGATAATCAAAGGCATCCATTGAATCTCTAGCTCAGAGAGATGAGTTAAAGAAAGTAGGGATTATGCGTCCTTACCCATTGGAATGAGACTCAGTCCCCTATCAAATAAAGTTCAAGCCACCTACATTGCACACATATGATGGCAAGAGCTCACTGAATCAACACATCTATTACTTTCAGTCGTAAACCGGTAACGTGATAGACAACGATGCTATTATAACCAGACTATTCATTGGCATCTTTAAGGGGGTAGCCTTTGATTGGTTCGGGAGTCTACCCAGCGGATCCATCAATTCTTGGTTTGATCTAGAAACCTAATTTCTCTCTCAATTCTACGAGGATGATACCGAGGTGACTATAAACAAGCTCCTCTTAACATTCCAGAAAGCAGGAGAACCCATGTGAAAATATATTGAAAGGTTCCATAACCTTTCTCTTATATGCCCCGTTGGTATGCCATTGCCCATGCTACTCCAGACCTGTCGGCATAATTTTCTCGATAAAGTGAAAATTCACATGGGAGTTGTCAAAGCCTATGCATGGACAGAGGTTAGATCAAACAGAGTAGTCGAGAAATTGGCTAAGAAGTTTGAACCCTCAGTACCCAAAAACAAATTGGGGGGGTCAACACCAAGGGGCGTGATGCAACCCAATTTTCCCAAGCAAAAGGGAAAGAAATCATGACTGTTGAGCTATCAGGGGTAGCTCAATCAAAGCAGAAAAGCAGCACAAGTGGCAATCAAGAATTCAAATTCCCGCCAAAAGTCTACTCCTTCAAAGACGAGCAGGTGGTGACAATCTTCCACTTGCTTCACAAGGGTAATAAGCATAAGTTACCCGAAGTTTGGTGGCCTAATGAAGTGGGACGTATAAACGATTCCAACTGCTATCTCTTCCACAAAATGGTGCATCATCCCACTAGCAAATGCTTTTCCTTAAGGACATGATCCAAGCATTATGGACGCAAAAGCCCTGACTCTCAAGTCGGAGCAAAAGAAAGTCACTGCAAATATGGTAACTCTCAATTTCGAGACCTTCCCGAAGACGAAGGTCCAAGATGGCCTGACTCCAATCCCTAAAGCCAGACTGGATACCATCAACCCAATGGCAGAGAAGCAGAAAGCCAAAGGCCTCGTTCCAATGATGACAAAATCTAGAGAGATCATGTGGGTCCATCCAGATATCGTCAAAGATGAGTAATGGGAATCCAGCAAGCCCAAGCTCAAAAGCAAGTCATGTAACATCGTCTCCCTTATAATGGATGATGATACAGTGACTATAGCTTCTCTTAGTGACTTAGAAGAGGAGAAACTTGCCTTGGCGGTACAGCCCCTACCTCTCAACCAGCAAGCGTCAAATCTGAAAAGTCATATCTGCATCAGTATGACCATACCCCTGATAAGACACAGTAGCCAACGGCGTCGGGAACAACTGTACCAGTCCAGGCTTCATGTAACCCACGGTTCCTAATATACGTATATCAATACTGGTATCTGATGTTAATTTAATCATATTGGTAGCTGGGTTGAGGCTATCTCAACTCAAGATATTATTTTCCATCATTTTGAATTTTTTGAGATTTTTGGAAAATTTTTGAGATTCATTGGAAAGGCTCTATATTCGGAGTCGATCGGTGCCACGACTGACTCCAGGATTTTTAATTATAATAATCGGGGATGAATTTTAGAAATCTGACTTCACAATAATGTTCAGGATGATATCATTTATTTTTGAGATTTTTTGAGAATTTTTCTGAATTAATAGAGTTTAATCCAATAAAATAATGCATAAATGTTTATTCAAAAAGGAAAAAAAATGAAATTAAAATAAAATAAAATAAAATTAGAAAAAACCCGCATGTGCAATTACAACAGGTTTCGAACCCCAGGTGCGTCCCTACATGAATTGAAAGCTCTAACCACATGGTCACTTTGGCCTATGGTAGGGAATGCCACATAACATATTTAAACCTTTTCTAATTCTAATCTTTTACCCTTGTGAAACAAAACCAAACCAGTTTAATTTGATATATTCTCATATTCGAACCCATGACCACCGCCCCCTCATCCCAAAGCCCAGACCACTATGCAACATTAGCGTGTGCACTAAAAGCCTAAGCCCACTTATTTAAACCTCTCTTCTACTTCCCCCCACTCTCTCTAACTTCTCCTACACTTTCTCCCCCTCATTCTCACTCACCCAAACTGAACCCACTACTCCTCTCACGTAGCCTAACTCTCAGGGGGGCTTAGGGGTGTGTGTGGTGCCTATAAAAGGGACATCTCACTGTCTCAAGTCACTTGCAAAACCCAAACATCTCTTTCTTTCTTCCACTACAATATCTCTCCTTCTTTCAAATTTGGCAAGATTCTGAAGTGCTGGAAGAGCAGAAGAAGATTCAGACTGAAGGAAAGCATTCCAGGTATTTTATTTTGCATTTTTATAGAATTTAGTTCGTTGTGCCATTTCACCGAACACGTAGTATGTGTTACATGTTAGCTTTAATTTCACCTTTTAAATGCATGCTAAAATCACAAAAAAATTTTGTAGAACACCTAGGATATGCCTCCTAATTATCATGATTTTCAATTTATTTTTAGAAATTTATTTGCAATCAAAAAAAATAATAATAACACTGGACTGTGCACTACACGGTGCACAGCACAATGCAGACCAAGCCAGGTCTGGCCTGAGCCAGACCAGACCCGAGTCTGGTCAGGCCAGACCAGGCCCGGCCTGGCTAGGTCGGGCCAGGCCAGGCCCAGCCTGGCCTGGTCGGGCTCAGCTAGATCCGACTGGGTCTGGGCACAGACCCAGTCCGGGTCTGTATACAGTCCCGGGTTCGTTCTGTTTTACAGACCCGAACTTGATCCAATAAATAAAAAAAAAGAAAAAGAGAAAAAGAAAGAAAGGAAAAAGAAAAAGGAAATGAAAAAGAAAAGAAAAGGAATAAATAAAATAAAAATAAGTGGAAAAATTATTGTATCATTTACTGTAGCAAAACAGACCCAAACCCATTGCTGTAGCAACAGACCCGTTAAGCTTTTTATTTATTTTTATTGATTTTTAGGTTTATTTTAATTCAAAAAATTCTAGAAAATTCACAAAAAATTTCAAAAAATTCACAAAAATCACAAACTAAATTTGAAACTCTATAAAATTATTTTGATGTAATATTACTTAGAATAACATGAAATTAAATATTTTTGTAATTACTATTCAATGATAATTTATTTAAAAATGACCAATAAATTACTAAATAGCACAAAACAATATGAAATTCATAGTTCAGTAATATGTAAATATTATACATCAATTTATTAGCTTATACAAGTATTTTAGTATGAAATTATGTTTTTAAATAGCTACTATAACTTCAAAAATTGAATTATTTGAAAATATTAACCAACCAAAATTATAATAAATAGTAAAAAAATACATTATCACTTAACTTATCACAGAATAAATAACATGTCAAGTCTCTAATAATTCACATAATATTTAGGCCGCGAATTTTACCCAGAGCCGGTTGCAGTTACAGGAATTCAGATTTCAACGACATCAGGCAAGTACACATACCCTCTCTCTCCTTTATGTCCCTTTGTTAGTTTATAAATTCCTTTCCGATCCCAATTTCATGTCCTTCTTTGTTCTCATGTATTGTAAGACATGCATGCATAGGATGTCTGATACATAACTAATCAGTCAAGTATAACTATAAACTAGTAAATATTGTGCAAGTAAGTTGACGTCACTCTATGTCATGATTCATATTTTATGATTATGTCTACATCCTAATACACTGGCATCACTTATACTATTATAAATTTGTCACTCATTGTTATCACCATGTTCTATTTTTCTCAAAATTTTGATATGTAATTTGACACTGAATACTCTTGATACTGGTCCCTAATCCTGTCACGCTGAGTCACACATTATCTTGCATTTACATTAATTAATAAAATTAACCAAGTCGGGGTTATTGGGGGAGACTGTAGTAGGAAAAATCCAGGGAGGTATGCTTGGAAGGGCGACCCCTTGTGGGTTTGGATGCCACACGTGATCTTGTTATTTATGCGCGCTCCTGTTATTACATGTTACATGATACCTGAGTACTGTGAACTGTTTCTCCCTGCTATCTAGTTTCACTAATTCATCACTTGTTTGATATGTAGTTATCCTGTGGGATGGGGCACAGGACAGCTGCATTAGTTAGGATAATAAAACATACTAGACTTAGAATTACCATTTGTGCATGGATAATCTTGACTACATGATGTTCCTGGACTTGCCATATGATTCTTAACTTGTGATCTTGAGATCGTGTGACCTGATGATTATGATATATGGCATTACTCGTCCAGGGTGCTTCATGCTCATTATATACATGTCATAGTATATATACATGACCTTATTTCACCTGACTGTTCTGTTACTCTCATTTGTATCTTACCTGTCAGTTTATATTACCGTCAGATTTATGATTCATTGATTCCAGTGCTCTACTTACATTACCATTTACTTTCACATTTCCATATTATTGTTTCCTCTTCTCGTGTGTGCACTTGCTGGTCCGCTTCTGATGGACCTTGATTTTTCAGTATCAGAGCTTGAGGAGACTGACGAGCCACTGTTCGAAGGAACCCAGGAAGATTACCAGGCGTGAGTCTGACGTTTCTTATCTTATGTATTTTGGCATTTTTTCTTGTTATGATATCCCGATGCCAAAATTGTATCTTCTTTTATTTCTGCTTTGTTATGTTTTCAATCTTGTATCCAGACAAAGACTATTTTAGATGTATATCTTTTATGTGAAATGAAACTTCTGGTTGTCTTTTGTATATGTGTGCGAGAATTTGGCTCATTTACTGCAGCGTAAGGTATTCACGAAAGAGATTTTCCTCTTCATGAGTATCTGCTGGCCATCGTCACGTACCCGTATTCCGTATTTTGGGAAGCGGGGCGTGACATGGTTTTGTTGGTATTAAAGCCAAGTTTTATTTTAATTCCGCACCATATAAAGACAATCAGATTCACATATAAGAAAAAGCATCTATAATTGTCTGGATACACATCGTTACCCTAAACTCATGCCTTAGATTCCCTTCTAAAATATTCCCTATCTGTTCCAGACACTCATGGCTCGGAACAAAAATGTTCCCTCTTCCTCCCAAGTCGACCCAACCTCAGAGAACACGGAGATCCTCCAAACTTTGAAACGCATACTGGAATTGCAGCAGGATCAAAATGGTCTACTTCGGGCTAGAGTAACGAGGGCTCAGGAGACTGCGGAGCATGCTCTGATGGGGTTAAGCTCTGACCATGAGTCGACTATGGTGGGGAACGTCTCAGATTTTTAAAGATTGCACCTAAGTAACTTCTCAAGAAATGAGACACCACTAAAGGCAGAACAATGGCTGATCAAGATAGAGCAACTGCTGAATGCCGCAAAAATTCCTAAGGAAGACCAGGTCGATGTAGTGAGCATCCAACTTACTGACATCGCCCGTATCTGGTGGACCGCTGAGATGGAAAGGCTGGCTCCACCCATCAGCTGGAAGACATTCAGTGAAAGTTTCTTAGTAAAGTTCTTTCCTATGACTGCTAAAGTAGAGATGGAGCGACAATTCATCAATTTGAATCAAGGAGGACGTACCGTGGATCAGTATGCCGCAGAATTTACCAGACTAAGTCGCTTTGCGCCATACATGGTGGCACAAGAAGGTGACCGTCCCAAGAGGTTTCTTCAGGGGCTGGATATCAATATTCAGAGCCATATTGCTGTACTCCCGCTCAACACCTACGCCCAAGTTCTGGAGACAATAAGGACTCAGGAGCAGATATTACAGCAAAGGAGGCGACTGCTAGGGCTCTCCCAAAAGTGCCCAATAACCCTTATTCTTGGTAGATCTGGTGTCAGGCCCCCACCACACAAGAGGCCTGCCCCATTTCCGATACCTGCTCCCATAATAGCTCGGAAGGAGTTGGTCTGCACCTTCTGCCATCTGGCTGGTCATGCTTTGAAGGACTATAGACGGGCAAATCGCAAGTGCTTGGCCTGTGGGGCTAGTGATCATCAGCTCCGCGATTGTCCCAAGGCCAACAATTCCATCTTCAGAGGACCCATGTCACAGCAGGCCCCAACCCGCGCACAGTCCCGAGTTGCACTTCTAACCCAGCAGGAGATGTTCCTTAGAATCAAGGGCAAGACGCCTCAGCAAGGCCGACCAGTGAAGAAGCAGGGTCGGGCCTACAATCTGACTTTAGAGGAAGCTGAAGTGGCTGATGGAGTCGTTGCAGGTACCATCTTAGTACAATCTATTCCTGCACATGTTCTCTTCGATTCCGGGGCTACCCATTCTTTTATTTCTGCAAATTTTGTTACCCGACACCACATTTCTTGTAATGATATGGTTAATCCCTGGAACATAGCCATGAGAGGTAGGATAGTTCTCTGTTCTAAGGAATATAGGAAGTCCCCTATAGTGATATGTGGTAGAGAGTTTCTAGCCGACCTGATAGTCATAAACGACTCTGGGTTTGATGTTGTCTTGGGTATGGACTGGTTGGGTACTTCCTATGCCCTCATTGACTGTAGGAAGAAAAAAATTACCTTTCGGGTCCCCAGTCATCCAGAGTTTGAATTCCATGCTGGGGATGTAACTCTGGAGCAAGCCCAATTCAAGAAGAGGTAATTGAAGGGGGTGCTAGAGTCCTTGAACTCTAAGGAGCAAGTTAATATACCTGAGGTGGTATGTGAATTTTTTACATCTTTCCTGAGGATCTCCCCGGACTACCCCCTATTCGAGAGATTGAATTTAGTATCAAAATCATGCCTGGAACAACCCTTATTTCCAAGGCGCCGTACCGCATGGCTTCGATAGAACTAGCAGAACTGAAGAAGCAGATTCAAGATTTGCTTGATAAGGGGTTAATCCGACCGAGTGCTTCACCCTGGGGCATTCCGGTCCTTTTAGTCAAGAAAAAGGATGGTAGCCAGCGACTATGCATTGATTACCGGGAGCTGAATCATGTTACAGTCAAGAATAAGTATCCCTTACCCCGAGTTGATGATCTCTTCGATCAACTGGGTGGAGCCACAGTATTCTCTAGCTAGATCTCCGTTCTGGTTATCACCAAGTGCGGGTGAAAGCTGAGGATGTATCTAAGATTGCATTTCGGACGCGATATGGACATTTCGAGTTCCTTGTTATGCCATTCGGAGTCACCAATGCTCCTGCAGTATTCATGGACTTGATGAATCGAGTCTTTGTTCCATACTTAGATCAATTTGTCGTGGTCTCATTGATGATATCCTAATCTATTCCAAGACCAAAGAGGAGCATACTGAGCACTTGAGGATTGTCCTACAAACTCTAAGAAAAGAGAAGTTATATGCAAAGCTTAGTAAATGCTCTTTTTGGCTAGACCATGTCTCATTCCTCGGGCATATCATATCTAGGGATGGCATCTCGGTGGATCCATCCAAAGTAGAAGCTGTCAGAGATTGACCAATTCCTAAGTCTGTCATGAAAGTGAGAAGTTTTCTTGGACTAGCTGGCAACTATCGTCGGTTTGTCCAAAATTTCTCCAAGATTGCTGAGCCTCTAACCAAGCTTACTAGAAAGGAAGTGAAGTATCGGTGGACTGAGGAATGCCAGTTAGCATTCGAAGAACTAAAGGATCGATTGACGATAGCGCCAGTTCTAGCAATTTCAGATGGATCTTGGGGGATGGTGATACATAGTGATGCTTCTGAGCGTGGCCTGGGTTGTGTGTTAATGCAACGAGGCAGAGTGATATCATTCGCCTCAAGACAACTGAAGCCCTATGAGAGAAAATACCCAACTCATGATCTGGAACTGGCGGCGGTCATCTTCTCCCTTAAGGTGTAGAGAGACTATCTTCTCGGGGAGCGTGTTGAGATATTCACAGATCATAAGAGTCTCAAGTACATTTTTACCTAGAAGGAGCTCAACATGAGTCAAAGAAGATTGCTAGAGCTCATGGCAGACTATGATATAGATCTGTAATACCACCCCAGGAAGGTGAATGTAGTTCCTAATGCTCTCAGTAGGAAGCCCTCTTTCATGTTGATGACTCAACAGAAGGGGATGCAGGAAGAGATCCTTAGGTTAGACTTGGAGATCATTCTACCAGGAGATATTAGGAGACTCATAACCTTGGTGACTCAACCATCTCTGATCGAGAAGATCAAGGAGGTTCAGAAGGAAGACCCTAAGTTGCAAAAGATCATAGAAGAAGTGGAAGCCAGACTAAGGCAGGATATAGTCATCCATGCAGATGGTTCGCTTCGATTCGAAAGCAGACTCTGTGTACCATCTGGGGAAGTTCGAAGGGAGTTACTCTCTGAAGCTCACAGTTCCCCTTATTTGGTTCACTCTGGGGGTACTAAAATGTATAGAGATCTCAAGCAACACTTTTGGTGGCACGGGATGAAGAGAGAGATAGCTCGATTCGTAGCCCGTTGCCTTATATGCCAACAAGTCAAGGTGGAACACCAGAGAACGGCCGGGCTGCTACAACCACTCCCTATTTCCGAATGGAAGTGGGAGAATATCACCATGGACTTTGTTGTAGGCCTGCCTAGGAGTCCAAGAGGGAACAATGCTATATGGCTGATCGTGGACCGACTCACTAAGAGTGCTCACTTTATATCTTTCAGAGTTGGACAGTCCACAGAAGCACTGGCAGAGAAGTACATGCAGGAAATAGGCAGACTACATAGAGTCCCTGTTAGAATTATTTCTGATAAAGACACTAGATTTGTGTCGCGTTTCTGGGATAGTCTCCAGAGGAGCTTAAGCAGCAAGTTAAAGTTTAGCACGACATTCTATCCTCAGACTGATGGCTAATCAGAAAGAACCATCCAGATTCTAGAGGATATGCTTAAAGCCTATATACTGGACTTTAAGGGATCATGGGATGATCATCTGCATTTAGTGGAATTCTCCTACAACAACAGCTATCAGGCTAGTATCCAGATGGCTCCATATGAGGCACTCTATGGGAGAAAGTATAGATCTCCTGTGTGTTGGGATGATATTAGTGAAAGAAAGCTGCTTGGCCCAGACCTAATTTTTCAAACAGTAGAGAAGGTGGCTAAGATCAAGAAACATATGAAAGCCGCTCAAGATCGTCAGAAGAAGTGGGCCAATGCTAAGAGAAGACCCTTAGAGTTTGCAGTAGGTGACCATGTATTTCTTAAGATCTCACCAACTCGAGGGGTCATTAGGTTCGGCTGCAGTGGGAAGTTAAGTCCCAGATACATTGGACCTTTTGACATCATTGAGCAAGTCGGAGAAGTAGCATACCGGGCGGCCTTACCTCCAGCACTAGATGGTGATGCATTCCACATCTCTCAATTAAGGAAGTACGTCCAGGACGACCAACATATCTTGGACTATTCAGATCTGAGACTGAATCACGGTCTATCCTATGAGGCTCAACCAATCCGCATCATCGACAAGAAGGAGAAGGTTCTGAAGAACAAGACCATTCCTCTGGTACTGGTGTCTTGGGATCCAAACTCTCCTGGGGACTCCACCTGGGAACGGGAAGATGAGATCAGGGCTAAATATCCTCATCTTTTCTCAGGTAACTTATCTCACTTCTAGCTATCTATTCATCATCTTATAGTTTAGATTACTCTTCTCCTTGTTTCCTTTTGAATTTTGAAGACGAAATTTTTTATAAGGTGGGTAGGATTGTAACCCTCGGTTCCTAATATACGTATGTCAATACTGGTATCTGATACTAATTTAATAATCTTGGTAGCTGGGTTGAGGCTATCTCTACTCAAGATATTATTTTTCATCATTTTGAATTTTTCGGGATTTTTGGAAAATTTTTGGGATTTATTGGAGAAGGCTCTCAATTCGGAGTCGATCGGTGCCATAACTGACTCCGGGATTTTTAATTGTAATAATCGGGGATGAATTTTGAAAATCTGACTTCACAACAATATTCAGTATGATATCATTTATTTTTGAGAATTTTTGAGAATTTTTCTGAATTAATAGAGTTTAATCCAATAAAATAATGCATAAATGTTTATTCAAAAAGGAAAAAATGAAATTAAAATAAAATAAAATAAAATTAGAAAAAACCCGCATATGTAATTACAACAGGTTTCGAACCCCAGGTGCTCCCCGACATGAATTGAAAGCTCTAACCACATGGCACTTTGGCCTGTGGTGGGGAATGCCACATAACATATTTAAACCTTTTCTAATTCTACCCTTTTACCCTTGTGAAATAAAACCAAACCAGTTTAATTTGATATGTTCTCAGATTCGAACCCATGACCACCGCCCCCTCATCCTAAAGCCCAGACCACTATGTCACATTAGCGTGTTCACTAAAAGCCCAAGCCCACTTATTTAAACCTCTCTTCTACTTACCCCCATCTTCTCCAACATCCCCCACTCTCTCGAACTTCTCCTACACTTTCTCCCCCTCATTCTCACTCACCCAAACTGAACCCACCACGCCTCTCACGTAGCCTAACTCTCAGGGGGGCTTAGGGGTGTGTGTGGTGCCTATAAAAGGGACATCTCACTATCTCAAGTCACTTGCAAAACCCAAACTTCTCTTTCTTTCTTCCACTACAATTTCTCTCTCTTTCAAATTTGGCGAGATTCTGAAGTGCTGGACGAGGAAAAGAAGATTTAGACTGAAGGGAAGCGTTCCAGGTATTTTATTTTGCATTTTTGTAGAATTTAGTTCGTTGTGGCATTTCATCGAACACGTAGTATGCGTTACATGTTAGCTTTAATTTCACCTTATAAAACGCATGCTAAAATCACAATAAAATTTTGTAGAACACCTAGGATATACCTCCTAATTATCATGATTTTTAATTTATTTTTAGAAATTTATTTGCAATCTAAAAAAATAATTTATAATAACACTGGACTGTGCACTGCACGGTGCACAGCACAGTGCAGACCAGGCCAGATCTGGCCTGAGCCAGACCAGACCCGAGTCTGCTCAGACCTAGGTCTGGTCGAGCCAGGCCAGGCCCAGCCTGGCCTGGTCGGGCTCAACTAGACCCGACTGGGTCTGGGCACAGACCCAGTCCGGGTCTGTATACAAACCCGGGGTTTTACAGACCCGAACCCGACCCAATAAATAAAAAAAAAAGAAAAAGAGAAAAAGAAAGAAAGGAAAAAAGAAAAGGAAAAGAAAAAGAAAAGAAAGGAATAAATAAAATAAAAATAAGTGAAAAAATTATTGTAGCATTTACTTTAGAAAACCAGACCCAAATCCATTACTGTAGCAACAGACCCGTTAAGCTTTTTATTTATTTTTGTTGATTTTTAGGTTTATTTTAATTCAGAAAATTTCAGAAAATTTACAGAAAATTCTAGAAAATTCACAGAAAATCACAAACTAAATTTGAAACTTATAAAATTATTTTGATGTAATATTACTTAGAATAACATGAAATTAAATATTTTTGTAATTACTATTCAATGATAATTTATTTAAAAATGACCAATAAATTACTAAATAGCACAAAAAAATATGAAATTCATAGTTCAGTAATATGTAAATATTATACATCAATTTATTAGCTTATGCAAGTATTTTAGTATGAAATTATGTTTTAAATAGCTGCTATACTTCAGAAATTGAATTATTTGAAAATATTAACCAACCAAAATTATAATAAATAGTAAAAAATACATTATCACTTAACTTATCACTGAATAAATAACATGTCAAGTCTCTAATTAATTCACGTAATATTTAGGCCGCGAATTTTACCCAGAGCCGGTTGCAGTTACAGGAATTCAGATTTCAACGACATCAAGCAAGTACACATACCCTCTCTCTCCTTTGTGTCCCTTTGTTAGTTTATAAATTTCTTTCCGATCCTAATTTTCATGTCCTTCTTTGATCTCATGTATTGTAAGACATGCATGCATAGGATGTTTGATACATAAATAATCATTCAAGTATAACTATAAATTAGTAAATATTGTACAAGTAAGTTGACGTCACTCTATGTCATGATTCATATTTTATGATTATATCTACATCCTAATACACTGGCATTACTTATACTATTATACTCATTGTTATCACCATGTTCTATTTTTTCTGAAATTTTGATATGTAATTTGACACTGAATACTCTTGATACTGGTCCCTAATCCTGTCACGCTAAGTCCCTAATTATCTTGCATTTACATTAATTAATAAAATTAACCAAGCCAGGGTTATTGGGGGAGACTGTAGCAGGGAAAATCCAGGGAGGTGTGCTTGGAAGGGCAACCCCTTATGGGTTTGGATGCCACACGTGATCTTGTTATTTATGCGCGCTCCTGTTATTACATGTTACATGATACCTGAGTACAGTGAACTGTTTCTCCTTGCTATCAAGATCCACTAACGCATCACTTGTTTGATATGTAGTTGTCCTGTGGGATAGGGCACAGGACAGCTGCATTAGTTAGGATAATAAAACATACTAGACTTAGAATTATCATTTGTGCATGGATAATCTTGACTACATGATGTTCTTGGACTTGCCATATGATTCTTAACTTGTGATCTTGAGATCGTGTGACCTGTTGATTATGATATATGGCATTACTCGTCCAGGGTGCTTCATGCTCATTATATACATGTCATAGTATACATACATGACCTTATTTCACCTGACTGTTCTGTTACTCTTATTGGTATCTTACCTGTCAGTTTATATTACCGTCAGATTTATGATTCATTAATTCCAGTGCTCTACTTATATTGCCCTTTACTTTCACATTTTCATATTATTGTTTCCTCTTCTCGTGTGTGCACTTGCTGGTCCGCTTCTGACGGACCTTGATTTTTCAGCATCAGAGCTTTAGGAGACTGACGAGCCATTGTTCGAAGGAACCCAGGAAGATTACTAGGCGTGAGTCCGACGTTTCTTATCTTATGTATTTTGGCATTTTTTCTTGTTATGATATCCCGATGCCAAAATTATTTCTTCTTTTATTTCTACTTTGTTATGTTTTCAATCTTGCATCCTGACAAAGACTATTTTAGATGTATGTCTTTAAATGAAACTTCTGGTTGTCTTTTGTATATGTGTGCGAGAATTTGGCTCATTTACTGCAGCTAAGGTATTCATGAAAGAGATTTCCTCTTCGTGAGTATCTGCTAGCCATCATCACGTACCCGTATTCTGTATTTTAGGAAGCGGGGCGTGACACTTCAACACTAGCCATGTCACTGGACAAAGGGAAGCAAAAGGAGGTCTGTTTCGATAAATCATTAAGAAGGATCCTACCCAAGGGCTCAACACTCCTTTTCACTGCAGCATATTGGCACAACTCGCCAATATTCTAGCTCGTATGACTCTATATGAGCTACTTCACCTCTCAAAGGAGACAATAGAGGCGCTTAGGGATGCACATGCTGACTCAAAAACCTTTCTGACACAAGTGCTGGCAACCCCTAATGATGATGACGGGATTCCATGCCCCTAATGTCACTTGGTGCAACGACAGGTGCCATCCATCACCTTCACTCCTCAGGATATGCTCCTCAAAGATAATAAATACGATAGACCTCTATACTACACTAAGTATATTGGTTCTACATGTATTGAGAGGATTCAAGTTGATCTGGGGTCTGCTCTTAGCATCATCCCAAAGAGGTTTCTTTACTTTGTGGGTATTCTACTTAGCAGGCTATCCACCACCACTACAATAATTTATGGCTATCAACACCTGGAGTAATCTCTCTGGGAAAGATTCATCTCCGATGTCAAATTGGAGACTTGAAATCCGAAGTAACGTGCGATATCATTGACACTGACATGTCTTACAATCTCTTGCTTGGACGACCATAGATCCATGCCCACTGGATCGTCCCTTCCACATTGCACCAGTGCTTTAAATATGTGGGAGATGATTGTAGGCTAGCTAAAAATCATTAAAGACAAGTCAACAGACGTGAACCTTCCAACGTGAAGGTCGCGTTTCAATTAAAACATAGACCTCGCGTCCAAGAAGAAATACGGACTTCTGATGCGGGTCTGAGGAACCCCGCATCTTATTTCAAACGTGGATCTGAGCAACTCTGTGTCTTATTTCAAGTGCAGGTCTGAGCAACTGTGCACTCCATTTCAAACACAGGTCTGAGGAACCTCGTATCTCACTTCAAACGCGGGTCTGAACAACTCTGCATCCTATTTAAAGCGTAGATCAGAGCAACTTTGCGCCCCACTTCAAATGCGTGTCTGAGCAACTCCGTGTTCTAACTGAGATGTCCACGTCTACAACAAATAATGTGAAATCCGCGTCCACCGCGAGACCCGCGTTTCTCTTTTAACTGATCCCCATTACTGGGTTAATTAACTCCCCATATAATGGGGGACTTAATCCCCATTATAGAGGGATTTTAGGGGACAATTATACCTATATAACTCTCTATAAATAGCCTGAGTAGCTTTGAAGATGGGAGGACTTTTAGAGAGGAAGGCAAAGAAAGAGAAATTTTTTATTGAGAGCTGAGAATTCTCAGCCTAAAAGCATCTTGCTTTCCTCTTGCTTTTTCAAAAAGAGAAACCAATAGACTCTAAACACTTAGTGTGTTAAAAATGGAGCTCTCTCCTGATTAATCTTTGAGAGCAACCGAAGAGAAGCTTGTCATTCGGCCGATCAACAGAGAACAAGAGTCACTCTCCATTGCCACATGAAGAACCGAGCTTTAAATAAACGGGAGAACCAGTTATTCTCTCTTTTTTTGTAATCAGAATCGTTCCGTTGTAATTTTTCATCCATTCAAAGAAATTTTTCTTCGCGTTATTTTTTTGACCAAATAAAAGATGGCGACTCTATTGGGGACTTCTTTCTCTAACAACGAGAACGCCATGATGCAAGCCGATGCCCAGCTTCTTGGCAAGACGGTGGAATCCCTTATCACTGAATTCAGCCAAGGAAAGTCTGAAGAATTTTTTCGTCAAGCTTCGCCAGCCCTAAGGCAACGCGGCACTACCACAAAGTCTCTTCTGAGAGTCGCTCTCGAATCTCTTCAGAAATTTCTCCAAAAGTGGCCCGCACCATGTAGGTGTCAAAAAATCTCAATTGCAAAATTCTTGTAATTAAATAGAAGATTAAACGGGATACAATCCGATGACAAAGAGAGGAAATCTCTTGATTGATTCTCTACTTTATTTAAAACTGGGCTCTTTACGTGGCGGTAGAGATTGAGTTTTGTTCCCTGTTCATCGGCCAAACGTCAAGTTCCTCTTGTGAATTCTCTCTTTGAATCTACTGGTGGAGTAGCACAGCTCCTATCAGTAATGGAATCTCAAAGAGAATTAAAGAACTTGAACTCAATAAGTTAACAAAACGAGTTGAACTCTTTTCAGGCTACAAGAGCTTCAAGGCCGAACTCTGGCGAGGTAGCTCTCCCCCTCTGCCATGGCTTCTTGAATTCCTCCACCAGAACTCTCCTCTTCAGCCCCTTTCGAGAGGTCCCCCTTCTTTAACTATTCATAACTATTTATAGAGGAATTTGGATGTAATTGCCCCTTTAAATCTCTCTATTAATGGGAATTATTTCCTTATTAATTGGGAAGAACATGGGAATGGCTGACAGTTACAGTAGAAATGCGGGCCTCACGTTGGACACGGACCTCACTCTAATGCTGAGACGCGGAGCTCACAGGCTTACGTCTGTGTTGGAACGCGAAGCTACTCAGGCTCACGTTTGAGTTGAAATGCGGAGCTGATTAAGGTCCACATTTGACAAAGGACGCGAGGTCTGCATCTCACGACCTCTATATTTGACAAAGGACGCGACCTCCACGTTTGGCGACCTCCACGTTTGATGAAGGACAGGAGGTCCGCGTTTGAGGTTGGAATGCGACCTCCGAGTTTGACAAAGGATGCAAGGTCTGCTTCTGGTGATCTCCATGTTTGAAAAAGGACGCGAGGTCCACGTTTGAGGTTGGAACGCGACCTCCGCGTTTGACAAAAGACGTGAGGTCCGCATCTGAGGTTGGAATTCGACTCCACATTTGCGAGGTCCGCGTCTGGGGTTTTGTCCTTAGTAATTTTTAGATAGCCTACAAAACCCCTCCAAAGTTTTTGAAACTCCGCGGTTGACTGGGACAGATTTTGAAATACTTTGGACTTCGGTTGAATCTGGACTTCCTATAATCGGATTGGCATTCTTCTGAGAGGCAGTCTCTTGGGGTGCCCTGAACTCGATCCTGTTTGGATGGTGGCCTTCATGAGTGTATTGTTGAACTTCTTTAAGCCTTTAGGAAAGATCGTCATAAGTGTCTTAGAAACTTAGTCTTAGCACTTGTTATGAGCTCTAGTTTTCTTGATATACTATTAAACTGGTGGAGTTGTCGATTCCTCTTGCCAGTGTACTGTTGAACTGATTGCAAAAACAGAGATATACTCCTTGTACTTGAAGAGAGAGGACGCAACTCTCACAGACGCGGTTCTGGCACACTGATCAAGTGAAGACGCGAACTTCACCAAAATTGAGACTTGACTCTCAATTGTTGTAGTGATGCGGCTTTCACTTGCTATAGAGATGGAGCCTTTACTTGCTGTTGAGACGTGACTCTATGCTTGAAACGCGAAGGCCAAGCTCAAACTTTTTGAAAGAGTTTTTAATTTAAAGATGTGTGATATTAACTTAACAAATTAAATAACTCTATTGAGGGAATTTGAGAAGATTACTGTCAGAGGTGTGATGTTAACTTGACAGTGGTATCTGGACATGTGTTTTGAACAAGTTTTGTAGACTTGTTAATCAATTGATGAGAATAACAAGTGGAGTTTGATCCATCAGGAATTATGCCCGAGTCTATCGTCAGAGGTTTAGTGTTAACATGACTAGAACTCTGCTAGAAATCAATCAAATGAAAGTTACTGTTAGAGGTGTGATATTATATAACATCATTGATTTGTAATCTACTTAACTTAAGTGGACCTGTTATTCTATTGGGGAGAATGACAAGTGGGATTGGATTTGTTGAAGATCCATGGAGATTTTTACCGTCAGAGATTTAATGCTAACGTGAAGGATTTGAGTTTGCAATTTAAGCAAATTGAATTGTCAGAGATGTGATATTAACTTAACAAAGATGTGTATTAGAGGTGTGATATTAACTTAGCACCATGAAAGTTTCATTTTCACTATGAAAATTGAGAGAAGATTATTGTCATAAGTATAATGTTAACGTAATAATAACATGCATGCCAGATGTGTGATATTTAACTTAGCATTGAAAGGTCTCGTTTTCACTGAGAAAATCGAGGAGATCACTGTCATAAATGTAATGTTAACTTAATAGTGAAGTAAATACTAGAGATGTTATATTAACTTAGCATTTGACATCTTGGCTTTGGACAGAAAGCTCGAGGAAAGATCATTGTCATAGGTGTAGTATTAACTTAACAATGAAATTGATGCCAGAGGTATGATATTAATTTGACATTAAATGTCTTATTTTCGATGGGAAATCGAGAGAATCGCTGTCATAGGTGTAGTGTTAACGATTTATATTGCGATGTGAGCGACTTTTATTAAAAGTGTAGTATTAACTTGACCGAGAGATTTTATGATTTGAGCAGTTTGGTGGACTCGCCATCCTCTTGAAGAGGACTAACAAGTTGAAATTTTGGTCAGAGGTGTGATGTTAACTTGACCGGGATTTGTCTACTGCTAGAGGTGTGATTTTGAACATAACAGTATTTTGAGTGGACTTGTCATTCTATTGAAGAGAATTGACAAGTTAAAATTTTACCCCCTTTGGGATACATCAAAGTCTTACTGTCAGAGGTGTGATGTTAACATGACATGTTTGATCTGTGATTATTTCGCTGGGGAAACAGTCATAGACTTTTCGTGGTCTTACCATTCCATGGATGAGAATTGGTAAGAGATTTTGAAAGGGAAGGCAGGATCAGGGTCCCTCAAGGTTTTTAGCAAACCTTCAGCTATCAACAGATTTGGTATATCTTTACTAACTACCATTTAAGTTGGGCAAGCCATGCTATTCCCCTCAGCATGATGAGTTGTCGAGGATTTTCTGTTAGGCTTAAAAGCTAACTTTTTCCTCTATCCTTAGCCGTCGGAGGCGTCAGATTGTTGTTCCATAGCTAACTTCTAAAATCCTACTGGGATTAAAGAAGTATAAACTCCGTGGGGAATTTACATGGAGATCAGCGTTCCCTTTGAGTGCTTATTTGATCAAAGGTGTGGTGTTGAACTTGATTAGGGATAATACTTCTCTTTTTTTATTCCATGGGGATGACAAATATCGATGGAACGATTCAGACTGTTCAGAGGTAACTGTTGAACATGACAGTCATAAAAGTCAGATCACCTTGTTGTCCAGTAGATTCAATGCTACATGCTCTTGTAATCTTCCTGGCTTACTCTTGCAACTATGTCTTCTGCTCGTTCACCTTATAAGACTAGTTGCTTTAGGTACGACTTTGAGTTACTCCTATTTGGGTTAGGAGTGTGGTTTGCAGATTGTGACGGCAAGTCTCGATCATTGTAGACTGCGTCATACCGTTTGAACATTAGAGAGTTATACTCTCAAATCTCTCCACAAATGCTTTGATTGACTCATCTTTCTTTTGTTTTGTAGCAAGGAGAGTAGGAAAGGATACTTCGGTGTTATCTTCAAAGAATCGCGCGAGGAAAAGCTTCTCGATGTCGGCCCATTTCTCGATAGAGCCAACAGGAAGCTCCGTGAACTATTTAAAGGTAACCCCTTGCGAGTGCCAATGAATAAATGAGCCATGATAGTATCATTTGATATTACGTTCTCTGTTTGGGATTTGAAGTCGTATATATGTTCGATCGGCGACCCCTTGCCATTGAAAGCCTGTAGGGTCAAAGTTTTGAAGTTAAAAGGATACAGGACAAGATCCCACTTAGCTGGGTACGACCGACCACTCCTACTTCTTGGAGGCCTTTCCAGTTGGCGAGAGCTTCGAGACACTTCTCCAGCTCACTTATACTCTTTGAGTGATCGCTTCCAGCGTCTGAACCCTCCTTCTCAGGTGGAGTTCGTGGTTTCTCAAAGTTAGCTTCCTCACCATCAGAACTTTCAGAGGTAGAGCTATTAACTTTGATGCCTTGCGCCTGACTCAAATACCCTTTAGCCTTCAGCTTCTTCTTCTTCTTAAATAGCTTGGTCAACATCTACTTAAGGATGTCAATAGATTCATGCTGGGCGCGGAACATATCGAGCTGCTCTCTCTGAACTTGGGCCTGCTCCTCCAAATGCTTGGACACTTCTTCAAGGGTACCTGTCATATACGCGAAGGCTTCTTTCTCCACGAAGGGGTTCGATACCTGTGATTTCGTGAAGGCGGGGTATACCTCCCTTACTTCAATACCCCGGGGTAGGGCATAGTAATGTAATGGGGCGATTGTACTAGCCTGAGTACGGGTATGCTAGTATACTCCTTTTGGTTTGGTAAGTAATTCTCTCAAACCAGATGGTTCATCATCAGACTTATCGGAGCTGACAATCGGCTGCTTCTTTTTGGACTTACTTGGCGAGGTGCTTGGACCCACCATGTTTGAAGCAACCTCAGGGTACTCTGTCTCAGTACCAGAGAAGGTTCTCTTGCTGCGGGGGCGGCGCCTTTTTGCTGAGTTGGAGACAGGGCCGCTGACAGCTGATTAAATACCGACTGCTTGCTCATATGTGAGCTGCAGTAGCATTCAGAAAGCACCACTGTGATGAGCCGTTCACAGCAGCATTGTGGAGAGATTTGATGAAAACTCCTCTTCTTTGTTAAGTAATCTCTTAGATTTGTTGTGGGGGATCGAAGAAATCAGCCTCGAGTCTCTGAGGATGAGGACTTCTCGATTCAACTCTGATCTTAGCCGTCGGAGAGTGAATGTCCCGTAACTCTAAAACGCAGGTCTTAGAGACGCGAGGCTCACGTTTTGAGTTGGAACGCGAGGCTTGTTCTCTGCAGAAGAGACGCGAGTCTCGTGCGTTGGCATAAAGACACGGGTCTCATGTTTTTGAAAGAGACGCGGACCTCGTGTTGCTGAATGTCACGTCTGTGAAGTGAAACACGAGCCTCACGTTCTAATATAGAAACGCGTGCTTCGCATTCAGTTATAGAAATGCGAGCCTCATGAGCTCTGAATTTTGATATAGAGACGCAGGCCTCACATTTTTATTGGGAAACGCAGGTTTTACAAAAAAGCAGGCTTCACGTTCTGATACAGAGACGCGGGTCTTGTGCTCTCAGAAGAAACGCAGACCTGAGCTTCGCGATCTGTATCTACTAGACAGATGGCTTTTAAGCTTCTTCTATTTGTTGTCGACGTGTGTGACGCCTTTATCGATGTTCAGAATTTCGGTTATGCTCACGGGTTATTAGGGACGCTGGTAACCTAGAGTTGAGGAATGTGGAGAGGAGAGATACGACAAGATTGGCCTTCATCATCATTGGCCTCACGGGT
Source organism: Agave tequilana (assembly GCA_038442645.1). Lineage (NCBI taxonomy): Eukaryota > Viridiplantae > Streptophyta > Magnoliopsida > Asparagales > Asparagaceae > Agave > Agave tequilana. The sequence goes on from JAVJIF010004085.1 coordinate 65,692, forward strand.
TTCATGGGAGATGTTGACGCGGGCCACGTGTGCTGTTGCAGCCACTTCTGCCTGCTGACAAAAAGCGCGGTGCCTTCGCCGTCTCTCGACATTCTGATTGAGTAACAGAGGTTGTTAGGAACCCCCGACATCCGGAATTGGTAGTGCCTTGATAGAAGGATGGCAGAAAGACTGGTCTTCATTACCATCTTCACCGTGGGTTATGGTGCGGGTCACTGAAGAGACGTTGGGGCTGACCACGTTGTCTCTATGGAAGCTCCTGAAGTTTTGGGGGAGTTCAACTTCTCTTGATCGAATTCGATCACAAGAGAGTCGACTGTGGATCCAAGCATCTTGATGTCGACTTGCGCCACCACTTTCTCGTCATTGAGAATGACCTCAATCCCTAACAGAGTCACATCTTTTGTAGGTGTCAGAAAATCACAATTGTAAAATTCTTTAAATTGAATAGAAGATTACAACGGATATAATCTGATGACAAAGAGAGAAAATCTTTTGATTCTCCTCTTTGTTTAAAACTTGGTTCTTCATGTGGCGGTGGAGAGTGAGTCTTGTTCCCTATTGACTGGTCGAATGTCAAGTTCCTCTTGTGGATTCTCTCTTTGGATGTACTGGTGGAGTAGCGCAGTTCTTATCAGTAATGAAATCTCAAATATATTTAAATAATTTTAACTCAGCAAGTTAACAAAAAGAGTTGAACTCTTTTTAGGCTACAAGAGCTTCAAGGTTGAACTCTAGCGAGGTAGCTCTCCCCCTCTGCCATGGCTTCTTGGATTCCTCCACCAGGACTCTCCTCTTCAGCCCCTTTCAAGAGGTCCCCCTTCTCTAGCTATTCAAAGATATTTAGAGAGGAATTGGTGTGTAGCTGTCCCCTTTAAATCTCTCCATTAATGGGGATTAATCCCTCATTAAGTGGGGAGAATATGGGAGTAATTGACCTAGTCATGGCTGATAGTTACAGAAGGAACGCGAGTCTCGCGTTGGACGCAGACCTCACTCTGATATTGAGACACGGAGATCACAGGCCCGCGTCTATGCTGGAATGCGGAGATGCTTAGGAACGCATTTGAGTTGAAACATAGAGCTAGTTGAGGTTCGCATTTAACAAAGGACACGAGATCCACATCTGACGACCTCCGCATTTGACAAGGGACGCGAGGTCCATGTCTGGAGACCTCCGCGTTTGATAAAGAACGTGAGGTCCGCGGCTGAGGTTAGAACGCTACCTCCGCATTTGACAAAGGGCGCAAGGTCCGCGTCTGACGACCTTCGTGTTTAACAAAGGAAGCGAGGTCTGTGTCTGGCGTTCTCCGTATTTGAGAAAGGACGCGAGGTCCGCGTCTGACGACCTTGGCATTTGACAAAGGACGCGAGGTCGGCGTCTGATGACCTCCGCGTTTAATAAAAGATGCGAGGTCCGTGTCTGGAGACCTCTGCATTTGAGAAATGACATGAGGTCCGCGTCTGACGACCTCCGCGTTTTACAGAGGGCGCGAGGTCTACGTCTGAGGACCTCCATATTTGACAAAGGACGTGAGGTCTGTGTATGAGATTGGAATCCGACCTCCGCGTGTAGCACCCTGTTCCCGAGATACGTACCCAGATACGTGTCCCGATTTTTTTGACCGTATTATTTCAATTTTCTTCTAGTATTTATTTTTGAGTTGTGATTGCTTATGTTATTTGGTATCGGATCTGGATTCTCAGTCTTAGAGTCAGCCCTGACCTGGACCGAGAACCTAATACTAGCATACTACCTGATTTAACATTTTTGATAGTCTGAATTGACCAATTTCAGTTTCAAACACTGTTTTTTAGATTTTTCATGATTTTCTGGAATTTTTCAGAATTATTTTCAAAATCTTCAAAACCGTGTCGGTCGGCATCACTGACCGATTCCTGAATTTTTTTAGTTTTCAAATGGAGATGAATTATTAAAAACAACTTTCACATTACTTTTTAGAATCTCATTTTCTATCTAAATACATTTTTTAGGATTTTTCTGAATTTATCAAAATTTGACCGATTTTGGTGTCGACCGGTATCGCCAGAAGATTTCAGGATTTTTAATTTGAAAACCAGATTGAATTTCTCGAATCTGATTTCCCCAGGCATCTTAAATAATATTTTCTATTTTTGAGAATTTTTCAGATCATTTCTGAAACAGTCAAATTTTACTCTATTTAAATAATATTATTATTTTCCCAATTATTTTCTTTTCTTACTTTTTCTTTCTCTTCTCTTTTACTTAATTCTCCTATTTTATTTTACTTATTTATTATTTAATAATATATTTTTTTAACCTACTTTACACTTTTTCTTTGTTTTCCTTTTTCTTTCTTTTCCTTTTTCTTTCTTTTCTTTTCCCTTTTCTCTTTCTTCCATCCTTCCTTTATCTGCTCCCCATGCCCCCTTGCCCTGCAACTAGCAGCAGCTGCACCAGCAGCCATTCCCCCTTCCTCCCATACTCCCCCTCCCCCTCTATTTCTTTTTATTTTCCCTTCTTTCTTTTTTTTCATCCCATTTTTTCCCATTTCTCCATCTCCTTCATCTCTCCCACCAACACACTCACCCTTTCTCCCTTCACAGCCGCCGCCTCCATCATCACCACCGCCAGCGCCGCCGCCCCCCAGGCTGGCGGCGGCGCTACCAGGCCACCGACCACTCCTCCTCTCTTTTTTTTTCCTTCCCTTCTTTCCTTCTTTCTTTCTTTCCTTCCCCTTCTGTGTTTTCCTTCCTTTTTTGTCCTTTTCCAGCATACCCCCTCTTCTTTCTTTCCTCTTCTCACTTTTCCTTTTTTCTCTTTTAAACACTTCCAACAAACACTCTCTCTCTTGTAGCCTCTCTCTAACTAATCCTCTCTCTCTCCCCCCTCTCTCATTCTCTCTAATATATAAATATATAAATATATATATATATATATATATATATATATATATATATATTATATGGATTAGTAGCGTGACGTGTTTATGGTGTTCCGGTATTTTACGTCGTTTTTTGGTGATTTAGGCGAGTACTTTTCTTGCGTCGCTTCATGCCTTGCTAATTCTATTCTAGGGCTCGATATAAATCTAAGTTCTTTGATATCATCAATTCTTATTTAGTAACTGCTACTCTAGCGTTAATTGCATGATATATTGATATGTAAATGTCTTGTTACTACCGTTACATGCCTAACAATTGCTGCTCTAGCTTTTAGTACATGATACATCATTATACGAGTTGATATATGATATGCGAGTGATTTTCTAAAATTTACATGTTGGCAGCTATTATAATTCTTTGAACTGATATTATACTTGTAATGGGTATGCCTAGATACGCTCCCGCTTCGCTCAGCTCCGCATAGCTAATTAAAAGATTAATTTGTTGTTGTTATATATATGATTGTAAAGAGTTTGAAATGTTTAACTATATTATCTCCTGTATCATATTACATGACCAGATGATTACCTGACATATAATATAGTAGCTCTGTATTGACTCACCTGACACCGACATGTTAATTATCTAACACGGATATGTTATACTGGCACCTGATCTCTAGCACTTGATATCTAACATCGGTACCTGCCATGTTGTACTTGACTCTTGATCCCTGACACTTGATATCTGACACTAGTACTTGACATGCTATACTTGACATCTGATCCCTGACACTTGATACTTGACATGTTATACTTGACACCTGATCCCTAATACTTGACATGTTATCACTTGACACCTGATACCTGACACCTGATATATGACACTTTGAAAGTACACCTAGAGGGGGGTGAATAGGTATAAGGCTAATCTATCACAAATAATGAAGAATTTAAAACTTAATTGCAACACACTTAGTGTAACCAAAGAGTGTAGCCGAATTCCCCATGAAGGGCTCTGGACTAACTCCTTTTGATTCCTCTGAATAAGAGTTGAGATGCTATATGAAGCTCTCTTGGTTAAACACAAGTGAGGCACACAAACAAGCACAACCAAGCATATAGGTATGAATGAGCAATATGAATGATGCAAGGCACAATATAAATGAGAGAGAGTTAGAGAAAGTGGATCAAACGCAAATACAAGGATATGTTTCGAGGTTCGAGCACACAGCTCTACGTCCCCGCCTTCACACAGAAGGATTTTCACTAACTCGTCCACACAGGGAACCTCCACTGAGGATTTTGGGCAAATACAATCGGGAGTACACAACTCCTCTCTCCAACAAATACAACCTCTACACTTAGAGGCAAGGTACAAACCAACAATATCAACCTCACAAATAAGGGATAGGCACAAAGCCAACACCAATAACAATCACCTCATACATGAGGGATTTCAACACAACCTCCACTATCACCTCTTACTAGAGGGATACCAATACAATCATCTCTCACTAGAGGGATATCACAAATCAAAGAGGATTTACAACTTGGTGGTCTCTCTCAACCGCAAACCAATTTTCCCACAAAGATAAGATCCTATAGATAGGATAGATAGATAAGCTCAAGTGTGAGAAATAAAGAGTTCGGAAATCAAAATCACAAAGACAAACTCTTGGGAAAAACTTCTAGAATAGATATAAAAATGAAGATAAAAAACAATCCCAAAGACTTTTCTTTTTCTTGATTATTCAACCCTTTAAAACAAATAAAGATAAAATCTTTTGGCTTAAAAACTCTTTTGAAAGCTTGTATATAAACACTAGAAAGAATGAGAATTTTTGCTCTTTAAAATCTTGTTATAAACAAACTCAAATGGGGGGTATTTATAATCCCCACAAAATTCTGCCCGTTGGCAGCTGGAAAGGGCTGAAATGCCCTTCCGGTCGACCGGCGGTCGACCGGCCAACGGTCATATTTTTGACCGTTGAGCCCACTGGTCGATCGGCTTGGTCGACCGAGACTGGATACAGAGCAGAGCTCTCTGCCGGTCGACCGAGGCCATTTCTAGAGAGTAGAGTTCTCTGGACGGTCGACCGACCCGGTGGACCGGCCCACCAGCTCATGCTGGCGTGCACGCTTGTGCACGTCTGTCGACCGCACCAGTCGACCGACTACTGCTACGGTCGACCGGTCCGGTCGACCGGCAAACAGCCAGTCTAGCCATTATAGGACTTATAAACTTGAGTTTTATTATAAAATAAATCCTATAAAATCACATAAATTTCACAAAAAATCAGTTCTTATTAGATCTTTGAGATACAAATATGTGTGATAAATATTCAACACATATTTCAAACTATTTGAATCATTTTTGTGAGATGGAAAATTTGCTTTAAACCAAAAACCGTATTTTTCGAAACTTAAATTTTTGAAATGGAAAATCGTTTTCTCCAAAACTCATGTAAATACAAAAACATGATATTTAAATAACTTTGAAGCATATTGTATATGGATAGAATCCAACATACATGAAATATAGTATATCTATGTTTTTGACACTAAATCCAAAAATAAGTTTTGTTTTAAATACAAAACTCCAAACACATGAATAGGCTTATCAAAATAAGCTTTTCTAAGTAGATAAAACATAGATGTATATAGATCAAATCTAATATACATTAAACCGTGTAAACTTATTTTGATTCTATCTATTCATGAAAACCAAGATCGGTTAAACCGAAAATCAAAACATGAAACTTGTGTGTGTATTGTGAACTTGAGCATATCAACACTATCTAATCTATACAATGAGATCTAAACAAACTATGCTAAAACAAACCGATGTCTTCTTGTAGAACGCCGCCTCCAAGTCGACTCGTCCAAACGTGATCCACCGAGCTTGACTCCAACCGAGTGCTAGATGTGAACTTGACACTCGAGCTCTTGAATCACCAAGTGAAAGCTAAAACACCTTTATTGAAGCTAATCACCTACTAATATCTTGGTTAAATATCTGAAACTAAATATCACAAGATTATTAGTAAACTATAACTACATGAGTTAATCATCATCAAAACTAGAGTGAAGGGCCTCTGGACCAACAATCTCCTCCTTTTTGATGATGACAAAACTCATGGAGTTATATATGCATGGATTAAAGTTAAGCTTCATAGAAGCCCCCCCTTAACTCATGCGTAGTAATAAACAATAAGATATTCAATGAATGCTCAACATAAATATGTATAAACATGCATAAAACAAGAAAATAAAACAAACATGATCTATTATACCAATGAAATAAACATGCTTTTGATATCAATTTTAAATTAAACATGTTCTTAAAAACAATGTTGCTCTTAATACCAATAAAGACTTTATTTTAAAATAAACATGTTCTTAAAAGCAATGTTGCTCTAGATACCAATAAAAATTTCTTAAAAAATAATGTTGCCCTTGATACCAATAAAACTCTTGATACCAACAAAACAATAAAAAATGCTCTTGATACCAATGCCAACAAAAGATGCTTTTGATACCAATGTTAAAGGATAACAAATTTAAACATACATGCATATATAAACAAACATGCATATATCAAACTCCAAAATATCTCTCCCCCTTTTTGTCAATTCATCAACAAAGGGGTACAAACAATAAAAGGGCATAAATAATATTTTTCTCCCTTTTGCATAAATCAAAAACAATAAAGGTATATATGCTATATACATTTTGAAGAGGAGAGAAGTGAAGTTAACTCCCCCTGCATATATGCATTTATATGAAAAGAGATGACTAAATCCTAACCACATAAAGCATAATATGTAATGTACAAAAGGAGATGTGAAGCTCCCTCTACACACGTGTACTACATGCCAAAGAAAGGTCAATCACTTCAATATGACATACACTCAACATGTATCTATATATAGAGAAGATGTTAGGCTTCCCTTACATATAAGCAATACAAACAAAATGATACTAATTGAAAGATATATCAATTAAGTATGAAGGTATACATCGAAACATCACGATATCAATTGAAAATAAACAAAACAACAAAAATTTTGATATCAATTGAAAGATATAAAATATAGGTAATCTTGATACCAATTGTAAAAAAAAATTAGTACCAATTGAAAATATTATTAATACCAATTGAAAAACATAAACTAATCTTTTTGGTTAAATACTAAAATCATTTTGCAATAGAGATACCAAATAGAGAATACTATCAATTTAAGTTCTTGATACCAATATTGAAAAAGAACCATATACCAATTGAAAATTATTTTCATTAGGAGCGTATGATACCAAATTAAAAAATCAATTTCATTTTTCAATCATTTTTCAACATAAAGCGTGGGAGTAAGATATCAATAGTAAACAAAACCGATTGAAAGGTAAAACATGAATTTTCTCTCCCTTTATGAAATACTAATGAAAACGATGCATAAGCTTGTATAAGATACCAATGTAAAAATAATTGTCATTAAGGACTAAATCAAGCTTAGCATAACCAAATTTGTGCTCAAAGATATAAAGATATAGTAAGCACAATCACAACACATGTATATGTATGAAAATATAAATACCAATCGAAATTGATACTATTTGAAGTTGAAGCATACATATATGAAACAAATATGAGTATACAAAATAAATGTCAATTGTGAAACCAATTGAAAACACAATGAGGAACAAGTGTATAACTCGTACTCCTTACTACCTATTTCATGCACAAGTTTAAGTAGATTTTTAATAATGCATACAAGGCATGGTCGTCCAACCAACCGCCCTTTGATGGGTAGGGGTTTTCAAAAATAAGTTTGAAAATAGTTTTAGCACTATAGAAAACTCTACCAAAATGAAGAATACGAACTAATTATATGATAAAATTGTAAACTAGCATGAAATCCTTCAAGTAAAGAATAAAATAATAATATATTCCATAAAATATGAGAATCACATAATCAACACTCAAAATCTATATAGCACAATAATACTCATGAAAACAAAGTCATGAGAAAAATATCATGTAATGTGAGTGTGGGAATCATGTAATCAACACAATCATGAAATGAGGCATTTAGCTCAATATGAAATTCCTTAAAACATGAAAAACATGAAAATCTAATTTTCATCAATATAATTTAAACTTCAAGGTATATGTATGTTTTATACAAACTAGAGTATACATACATATCCAAATAAGAACGAGTCCACAAAAATATATGTATGAAGGCCAGTGGCTCAATGATGTATATGTATAACTATTAGTTTAGACAAAATAGACATATACATGAAGCTAATTACAAACATGAAAACATGTACAAAATAGGAATACAAGTCAAAATGCATGAATCATCAAACTAGGTTATGCTAATACATCTATTGGGTAAAAATGAGCATTCAAGTACAAACATATAATAATCTATTTGAGGCTCATTAGTTGTACAAGCATATGCACAAGTTTTAATGAAAAATTACATCTAAACATGTAATCAAAACATGAAGCATCAAAATAAAACTCATATGATCATTATGTAAATGCTCATGTTATTAGAGGCATGATATACATAATAGCTAAACTATGGAGAGAACACAAAATATGGGTCCATATAAACATGGGTGATCTCACATACTATATATGTTTGTCAATAGTCTAATAAGCATGGCATATGGCATAATGAGCATTAAAACAAGACATGCTACAAATGAATGATCTAAAAGCATGCAAACATAAATGGGAGTAAGAGATCGTTACCAAAACCATGCGGGCAACTCTGTATGTCTCCAAACCATGGTGGTCCTTCCACCAAACCCCCTTGAAAGTGATACATCCAAAATGTCATCTTAAAGCTCGGAACACATCCACCTCAAGGCACCATCACTCTCACGTCATGTGAGAGCCCACACCTACATCAAATAAAATAGGGGTGAATTTTGGTACCCATATTCTTTTGGGTCCATGGGGGTTAGCACTTTTCCTAACCCAAACAAATTTATTTGCTAAATTTATATCATGTATTCTATCATAACAAAACTTAGCAATGTGGCACTTACGTCCACAATGTATATATGTGTACACATGAGCATACATAGTGTTGTGTGCATGAGCATGGGGAGCATGTGTATGCCGTGTATGGTGTGCATGCATAGATGGAACTTGTTTCTTTCGAAATATAGATTCCAAACGTGTGTGGTTCATGGCACATTGGCTCAAAGTGGAGCCCAAACAATTCACACTCTTCTTTAACGAACAAATATCATTTTTAATCATGGAAGAAGAGGTGCATGCAATAGATATGCTAGAAGGTGAAGCTATACTAGCATGGCAAACATGAGAATCCATATCATTTTTGAAAGAAATATTTATCTTAGAAACCAAATCCAAATCCTTTGAAATAGAAATAATCTTGTTTTTCAAAGATTCATTTTCTTTTACGACAAAATCAAGTTTTGAAGATAAAGCCTCATTTTTCTTCAAAACAATTTCACAATCATTTTTATTTTCAAAATTTCATTTTCTTTTAAGGCAAGGTTAAGTTGGGATTTCAATGAGTCACATTCATTCGAAATCTCAACCTTCTCTTGCAAAGCCAAATCAAGTTTTGAACACAAATCCTTATTTTCTTTGTTAAGTCCAAAACTTTTCTTTTTCAAAAGATTATATTTTTCTAACAATTTTTCACAAACAATAGATAGTTCTTCATTTAATGCATTGGCTTCAATATGATCATTACTTGAAGAACTAGCACTATCATCTACTTGAGATTCCGAATATACCTCAAGGGAGTCATTCCCTTGGACCATGTAGCAACGTTGTTCGGATCCATCCTCGCTAGATTTCTTCTCCATAATGTTTGGCGTTTAAAGCTCGGAGGAGGTCAAAGTGTTCCACACTGCAAAAGCGGAATCACAATGAGAAACCATAAACAAATATTCTTTATTAAGTGTGCTTCTAAGTGTCGTTAGGGCTTGTGCATTGGCCTCTATATGCTTGCTATTACCAAGATAGGATTTCTTGGTAGCGGCAAGAAAAACATGCAAACCTAGAGTTTTTAGGTACATGGACATCCTAGCCCTCCAAACAATAATGTTGGAAGTATCAAACATAGGTGGGGTCATTAAGTCCATTAGTGTGTGTAAACAATATAAGTGTGCAAAAGCAAACCTAGATTAGCAACCAAGATCTCACTCCTAGATGGTCAAACCTATTATCAGGAGCGTAGGCTCTGATACCAATTGAAAGTACACCTAGAGGGGGGTGAATATGTGTAAGGCTAATCTATCACAAATAATGCGGAATTTAAAACTTAATTGCAACACACTTAGTATAACCAAAGAGTGTAGCCGAATTCCCAGTGTAGGGCTCTAGACTAACTCCTCTTGATTCCTCTGAATAAGAGTTGAGGTGCTATATGAAGCTCTCTTGGTTAAACACAAGTGAGGCACACAAACAAACACAACCAAGCATATAGGTATGAATGAGTAATATGAATGATGCAAGGCACAATATAAATGAGAGAGAGTTAGAGAAAGTGGATCAAACACAAACACAAGGATATGTTTCGAGGTTTGAGCACACAGCTCTACGTCCCCGCCTTCACACAAATGAATTTTCACTAACTCATCCACACAGGACTTCCCAACAGGGAACCTCCACTGAAGATTTTGGGCAAATACAATCGGGAGTACACAACTCCTCTCTCCAACAAATACAACCTCTACACTTAGAGGTAAGGCACAAACCAACAATATCAACCTCACAAATGAGGGATAGGCACAAAGCCACACTAACAATAATCACCTCACACTTGAGGAATTTCAACACAACCTCCACTATCACCTCTCACTAGAGGGATACTAATATAATCACCTCTCACTAGAGGGATATCACAAATCAAGGAAGGTTTACAACTTGGTGGTCTCTCTCAACCACAAACTAATTTTCCCACAAAGATAAGCTCAAGTGTGAGAAATAAAGTGTTTGGAAATCAAAATCACAAAGAAAAACTCTTGGAAAAAACTTCTACAATAGATATAAAAATGAAGATAAAAAACAATCCCAAAGACTTTTCTTTTTCTAGATTTTTCAACCCTTTAAAACAAATAAAGATAAAATCTTTTGGCTTAAAAACTCTTTTGAAAGCTTGTATATAAACACTAGAAAGAATGAGAATTTTTGCTCTTGAAAATCTTGTTACAAAAAAACTCAAATGGGGGGTATTTATAGCCCCCACAAAATTCTGCCCGTTGGCAGCTGGAAAGGGCTGAAATGCCCTTCCAGTCGACCGGGCGGTCGACCAGCCAACGGTCATATTTTTTACCGTTGAGCCCACCGGTTGACATGCTCGATCGACCGAGACTGGATATAGAGAGCAGAGCTCTCTGTCGGTCGACCGACCTAGTCGACCAGGGCCATTTCCAGATAGCAGAGCTCTCTGGACGGTCGACCGACCCACCAGCTCAAGCTGGCGTGCACGCTTGTACACGTCGGTCGACCACACCGGTCGATCGACTACTGCTACGGTTGACCGGTCAGGTTGACGGAAAGACAGCTAGTCTAGCCATTATAGGACTTAAAAACTTGGGTTTTTATTATCAAATAAATCCCATAAAATCACATAAATTTCACAAAAATCAGTTCTTATTAGATCTTTGAAATATAAATATGTGTGATAAAAATTCAACACATATTTCAAATTATTTGAACCATTTCTGTGAGATGGAAAATTTGCCTTAAACCAAAAATCGTATTTTCTGAAATTTTGATTTTTGAAATGAAAAATCGTTTTCTCCAAAACTCATGTAAATACAAAAACATGATATTTAAATAACTTTGAAGCATGTTGTATATAGATAGAATACGACATACATGAAATATAGTATATCTATGTTTTTGACACTAAATCTAAAAATAAGTTTTGTTTTAAATACAAAGCTCTAAACACATGAATAGGTTTATCAAAATAAGTTTTTCTAAGTAGATAAAGCATAGATGTATATAGATCAAATCTAATATATATTAAACCATGTAAACTTGTTTTGATTCTATCTATTCATAAAAACCAAGATCGGTTAAATGGAAAACCAAAACATAAAACTTGTGTGTGTATTGTGAACTTGAGCATATCAACACTATCTAATCTTTACAATGAGATCTAAACAAACTATACTAAATCAGACCGATGTCTTCTTATAGAACGCCGCCTCCAAGTCGACTCGATCCAAACGTGATCTACCGAGCTTGACTCCAACCGAGTTCTAGATGTGAAATTGACGCTTGAGCTCTTGAATCACCAAGTGAAAGCTCTAAAATACCTTTGTTGAAGCTAATCACCTACTAATATCTTGGTTAAATATCTGAAACTAATATCACAAGATTATTAGTAAAGTATAACTACATAAGTTAATCATCATCAAAACTAGAGTGAAGGGCCTCTGGGCCAACACACTTGACAGGCTATCACTTACTTGTCATGCTTTCACATGGTACTAGTACACTTGACCTGATGTTGTGACACCTGACGGGATACTATTACACATGACACCTGTATTACTTTGCATATTCATGATTATCACTTTTACGGGACTTGGCATGATTATTAAATATTTGGTACTCCTAAACTCCTATGCTCCTGAACTCCTGTATACTTGAACCACTGAAAAAGGGAGACTCCTGATACTATACTCCTATTGATCCCCGTAAATGGTATAACCATGAATATAGGATTACTGTGAATACCCTGTGGACATTATCACTGGATAATCTCTAATAATTAGACAACTTACACCGGGATGGGGGAAACTGATGATACCAATATAGTCTCTATGTTTATGATGGTCTTAAAGTGTCGCGCGGCCACATACTTGGATTTGACCTAGAGACCACCAGGTGTTTACATGGGGTATACTGGCAACCCTATAGGAGCAGTGACATTCTATTCCTATTCTGGCGTACAATAAGTCCCGGTACTCAATGGTACGTTTCGGCTCGGTACAAGATACTCCTTGATCGTTGTCCCGGGCATGTACGGGACCCATTCTAAGCATGGTTCATCGATCTCCATCAGTTTTTAGTAACTTACTCTGCGGTTTGTATGCTGAGATATGTGGAATGGGACACATACCAATGTATACAAATTAGATGAGTCTTAATAACATAATAATAACATGCTCCTAATATCTGACTAGCTATACACTTAATTTATACTTGGGAGACCTGTGATACAATACATTATGCCGCTCACCACTTACATATAATACCTGTGCTACTTTGTGGATTACTTGATTACTTATTTTTGGGTTCCCATACTGTTTTATTATTCTGTTATTGTGAAGGCAAATTCAGGTTATATAAACTCAGATTATAGTGACGTGAGGTGTAGGGTACATATATGAGCGTTTTCTTGTTTGGATTATTCCTTTGACATACTAATCTCACAGATCGGTATTGTGGGCTTGTATAACTGGTTTTCCTGTAGTTATTTTGCTTATTGTTTCATTTCATGCTCATATGTGCTTATATTCACAATACACCTTTTCCTATACACTGTGTCTGATATGCACGCCACTTGGCTTTATCATATGCACTCACCGGGTTGCATCTGACAACCCTGGATCCTCATTTCCAGATCCTAGAGTCCGGACCATGGTTGCCTTGCTCTAGCTGATCAGAGTGCGCAGCAGATCCTTCTATGGCTATCAGAGCGCAGCAAAAGCTTGGACATCATTGTAGCTCTTCTCCTGATTGGCTCCCGAGACCCCTCTTGCTACTCGTGAGCATCTCTCAGCTTTTGGTATGTATATCTCTTCGTATAATGTACTTTTATATTTTTTAGTGATGTAATACTCCTGTAATATTGTATCACTCTCTTTGACAACTATGTACTTGTATTTTTCTGTTGGAATATATATTACCACTATGATTCTGTCTCTGATTCTTGCCTGTACTGATGCTTAGCGATATACGTGAGGGTTTTTCCTACCTGCGTATATACGTCACAGTGACGTCTCCGTACCCGCGGGTTTGGGGCGTCACATCGCGTCTGACGAAAGACGTGAGGTCTGCGTCTGAGCTTGGAACGCGACCTCTGAGTTTACGAGGTCCGCGTCTGAGGCTTTATCCTTAGTAATTTTTAGACAGCGTACACACCACTGCTCATAATGCAAGCAGTGCCACTTCTAACGAGGTACTGAAAACCTCTCATGCAGCTCGTGCATCCCGCATCAACGTCCCTCAGGGGACCCGCGGGGCTAATTAATTATACACGTATATTGCATTATTTATTAGTACATTCCTCCACTATCTTATAATAAATCTGCTAACCACCTTATCTTAATGTTTAATTCATACAGGATATGATTAATGAAGGAAGAGAAGATAATACCAAATAAATACCAGTTAAATCAGATTTATATGGATCTATTTGATTAACTGAAGACTATTACAAATCTAATCCAACTAAATCAGATTTAGTTGGATTTATTTTATTAGCTCGGAAATCAAGAGATAGAGGCAAATTCAGAAGTCCAAAGGCAATCCTATCAATATACAAAGGGATATCTAAAGGATTAGGATGTATATTCAAAAGATTCAGAATTATAAGACACAATCTAACTGAAGATCAAGGAATAAAATAAAAATTTATCTCCAATTTTATCAGAAGATCTTTTCTGTTGCGCAAGAGATCTTGCCTATATCTTCTTACGCTCTCCTTTATCCAATTTTGGCTATAAATACTTGCATTTCTAAAGGCAAAGGGGCACCACTCTAGCAGAGAGAGCTTAGGCTAAGTTTTAACTTAAGTTTTTATTTTTCTTTATGTAATTTTCTATTTCTATATGTAATTAAGATTAGAAAGGGATTCATAGGAAAAAGAGAGTAGATTCAAGAGTGACAAATGATGTAAGTTCCTCCTTTTTCTTATAGTTTCTTATTTAATCAAAGTTACCTTTTTTGTATTATTCTTGCTCTTGTTTTGTACTTGCTCTTTTATGCTTGATCTCAATCGTATGCTTCTAATGGCCTCGAACATGCCTCGCCCTTGCAAGAGCCACTGATGGCTTATGATGATGGATTCTAACTTCAAAACGGGTAAGTTTTATATCGATTCATACTTGCTTTTCATAGTTTTGATCATCTAATATAAGCAGCATAGAATGAGGATAATCTTATATTACATGCGGAGAAAGCCTTCAAGCCAAGATAAGTCATTGCTTAAAAACTAAGATGAAGCAAGCATAAGTGGTAAGTAAATTTTAGATCTTTCTTTTCCTTCTTTTCATTTCATAGTTAGAAAAATTTCCAAAATTAACTCTTCCTTTACCATTTTAATTCTTTCTTTTTAACTAAGTTTTCCCTTCTTTTTAACTAAGTTTTTCTTTTCCTTTTAATTGATCACCATGTTTTTTATCTGCTACTTTCTTCCTAACTTAACTATAGATTTATTTCTATTTTCTTTTAAAAAATAAAGAAGAACTTTTAATCATTTTTAGTAACTTAAAAGAAACTTATCTAAACGCTTTCATCGCAAGTCCCTCCTTGTAGATCACGACCCGCATAGCCACTTGCTATAGCGGTAGTATTTTCATTCTCAATTTCTAAACTCTACTTTTTTGTATAGGTTTCATCTAATAAAATTTTTGGCACCGTGCCGGGGAGGGACAGTAAGTAACTTTTTTTATTTACTTTATTGTTAACTTTCTTCTCTGTTCTTGTGTATAAGGGGAGACATCAACAAAATTTTTGCTGCAGTGGACATATAAGTGACCTTAGACTCTGCTCAAGAAAGTAGAGCCTAGAAATCCTTAGATTTGCCGCATTCTTGCGGCAATCTGAGTAAACTACTAACCTGAATTTTTTGCAGGTTGGTTGAATTGCAAAGTTTAAGTTTTTGCGGCTATTTATTTTCTTGTTTAACACACTGTACATACTTTTCTAACCTTAACAGTAAATTGTGGCTTATAAATACTAAAAAATATTTAGACTTGCATTTAGGCACATGCCTATTTCATTACATTTTCTATTTACTGTGAAGAGTGCTCGAGCCAAGGTATGTATGCATATCATTTAGTATAAGGTTCATTTTTATATGAAATATTGATTGAGCGTTACTTTTTCGCTATATACTTGTACACTGCACTAAACTGAATTAAGGGCTTGTCCTATAAACAAGATAATATGGGGAGTCATTATTCTCCCTTAGCCCACAAATAATCTCCTCACTCACTAACGCAATCCTAACTTAAAATTAAGTAGATGTTAGCCCTAGGGACATCTAGGACTTAATAGGAAACTGACCTAAGGGAGAAGTTGATTAGAATTTGACTCTTGTCAAATCGTTGTCAAAGGTTAGGGATTGATGAGGCGAAACCTTAAAGAATAGCAGTTTGGCATAATTAGGCCCGTTGCTTAGGTACGGATACCTCCCACTGGTCTTGCCCCTATCTGTCCATTAACTTGTGGTCAGATTCTACAATATACCCCCTGTTTACAGTCTAACCAGTTAGAGTCATCAAGGTTTAAGGTCTACCTTAACTTAGGCTAGATTTTTTTATTTGTTAGTTATTTGTTTGTTTTTTTTTTGTTTTGACATCTTGTGATATGGATTACAATTATAATTATTCCAATACATATAATGATCCATACTTCACACTAACCTCTTTTGACTCGGATATTATCAATCCGACATATCATAACTTTAACCAACCAAGTATACCAGATTGGTCTTATCCAATTCAATATATACCCCAGTCCTAATATTATGAAAAAGACTGAAACAATCATCACCACTTTTTATAGAGTCAGTAGGGATACAACTCTCCCGAATTATATAGTTAAAAACCTTACCAATATCTACCTTCATTTACTCCTTTTCAATATTAACCTATAGAAGAAAAATCAGATTTAGAAAAGAGTTATGAAGCCTTCCTTGAGTCCACACGTCAAAACCAAAATTCTATGGACTCACAAGCCAATCAAGATTTTCAAATCCAAGATCATTACTCTATTTTTTAAGTCTCACCACAAGAAGAAGAACTTACGGACTTAGATAGGAGTATGAAAAATCTGATTCAATCCCAAAATGATTTTTCCTAATCTCTTAATATAGGCTAGAAGCACAAATGAGTTATTGATCGTACACATATTTTGCATTCATTTCATTACACTCCTACATTTATCGTGAAATAAGTCTGCTAATTTTCTTGTCTTAAATATCTATTTTGTAGAAGATAATCATGGGGAGAAAGAATATTAAACAAAATAAATACCAGTTAAAATCAAATTTAACTAGATCTATTTGGTTAGCTTAGGATGATCCCAGATCTAGTCAGTTAAAAATTAGATTTTAGTAGATCAATTCGATTAACTTAAAGATCTATGAGGATATCACCACATCCAGAAAAAATCAAGAATTGGGGCAAATGTTCAGTTAAAGATCAGAGCAAATCAGAAAGATAACACCAAATACAAACGGTAAAATTCAAATTTCATGTAAATCCATTTTGGTTAGCTAAAGATCAAACGAGGATAACGTCAAATACAGAGCCCAAATTCAAAATCCAAAGGGATAAATGGATAGAGAGAAGATCAACGGATGAGATGAAGCAATTTTGACTCAGATTCAGACTGGATATATTTTAGTATTTGAATCATAACTTTCACTTTCGAAACTCAAATCAGATGATTCAAGATGATCTAGAAAGAAGATTTAAAGGCTACAACTCTTACATTGATCACTGTTTCTAATTTTATCATTTGAAAAGTTATATTCAGCAATCAACCCACCAACAAGCTGCAGATCAGAATTAAATATCCACATCAAATCAAGTTTAGAGATAAGGGGAGGATTTAAATTCAGAAATAGCCAGCTCCCCCTATCTTTCGACTTATTTTCTTTTCTATTTCTATGCTATAAATACCCCACACATCAGAGGCAAAGGAACAATCAAAGAGTAGAATAGATTCTTGTATAGGTTTAACTTAGGTTCTTCTTCTTTTTTTATGTAATCTTTATTTTATTTATGTAATTGAGAGAAAGTAGAGTTTCATGGAGGAATGAGAGCAAGCTTGTACTGAAGGTGACACCGGTGTAAATAAGTTTTTTTCATTGTTTTTAAATCAAATCAAGATTTCTTTTTCTTCTTTACTCTTATTTTTGTTTGCTTCCCTCTGATGTGTTTGCAATCCAAGTGAATCCGATAGCCTCGAACTGCTTCACCATTGCAAGTGCCCTTGATGGTCTATGGCGATGAACAATCATTCCTTTGCTAGCTTAGCTTGCTCTTTTATTCGTAGTGTAGATCGGGAATGGGGAAGATCCTACACGCCATGCTTGATCGCCTTCCGAGAATAGGTAAGTCATAGCGATGGATCCAAGGTATATGAGCATGAAAGAGGTAAGTAAGAATTGTTAATTTTCTTTTAATTCTTAGTTTAGAATTCTACTCTAAAACCAACATTCTCCTCTTTATTTAGTTTTTCCTTTTCTTTTGTAAATAAAACAACAACATCATCATCTTTTTTTTTACCATCTTCTTCACATCTTCTAACTTAACCTTTTGTATTATTTTTCTACAACCGAGAAGAAATTCCTAACATGTTTTTGTAAATTCAAAAAGAAACGAACTTACTTAAAAGCTTACTCGCTAGTCCCTCGAATTTTTTACCTTAGATATATGCACTTCATACTTATATAAATTTTTTTTGAGATTGAAACAAAGACTGAAAATGTCATAAAAATATATAAAAAATGATGATAAAACCACTTATTGAAGTTGAGTAGTTATGCCTCAGGAAGTATGATTATTCACGCCTAAAACGGTAGACAAAAACAAAATAATTCCCTTTAGTTTTGTGGCCTTATTTAATCGAGTCCTTAAGTCCGAGGGATGTTTCTCATCTGGTGCCCTAAAACTATCTGATTTGGGAGTTACCGGCTAAAGGCTCACTACCCGGATAAATAAGAAAGCCTAAGAAAAGTAAAGAAAGAAAATAATAAATATATACAAATAAATGGCATGAAAGTTAGAGCCAATATTCCAAAAATCTTAACAGTTAACTAAGTGTATATTTTTCTAAGAGTTTTATGAAAGATAAAAGAATTGATTCAATTTTAAATTCTTACATTTAATTTATAACAAGATTTTGCATTTAGACTTAAGATTGAGATTTTACCTGCACACAAGAATACAGAATTTCAGCACTTTATAACAGTAGTGCAAGGTGCTCAATTCTACCACTATAGCAAGTGACTATGCGGGTCATGATCCACAAGGAAGGACTAGCGATGGAAGCTTTTTTAACAAATTCTCTTTAAGTTAAAATCAATGGTTAAAGATCTTCTTTTAGTTCTCTAAAAGAAAAGGAAAATAGGTTAACGTTAAGTTAGAAAGAAAGTGGTAGATTGAGAAGGTGAAGAAAATAGAAAATAGATATATACAAAGAAATTGAAAAGAGTGATAAAGGGTTGTGAGATTATGGTGTTGGTGATCTAAACTAAAAGTTAAAAGAAAAGAAAGAAAGTTAAACCTAAAAATTACTTACCTCTTCAGTGCTCATATACCTCGGATCCGTAGCTACAACTATCTAGTCGTTGAAGGCGATCAAGCATGGCGTGTAGGATCTTCCCATTCCCGATCTACACTATGAATAAAAGGGCAAGCTAAACTAACAAAAAATGGTTATTCATCATCATAGGCCATCAAGAACACTTGCAATGGCGAAGCAGTCTCAAGGCTATCAGATTTACTTGGATTGCAACACATCAGAGGAAACTAAATGAAAAGAAGAAAAGAAACTTCGATTCGATTCAAATAACAATGAAAGAAAAGACTTACTTACACCGGTGTCGCCCTCAATACAAGCTTACTTTTATTCCTTCATGAAACTCGTCTCTCTTCTCAGTTACATAAAGAAAAGTAAAAATTACATAGAAGGAAAAATAAAAACCTATACTAAAAAACAATGAATAACTAGCCAAAAATCTATCTCTGCTTTGAATCTGAGATATCCCTGCTCATGCCTCTGCTAGGGTATTTATAGGAGGAAGTCTGGGATAGTGACTCATCAAAAAGTATATTCTCAGAATTTTAAAGTTGAACTGTGAATATGTTGAAAATATTCTTTTCTTCTCTTGATTGGAAATTTAATTGAGTTGGGATGCAGCTAGCTGTCATATTGATGCCTGAATATGACTCAGAAAATGATGAAATGGAAATAGTAGTTAACAAAAAAGTTGTATCCCTTTTAGTTTTCTTTTTGAAGTATCTTGAATCATCAGATTTGCATTTCTATAACGAAAGTTATGATCAAATTACTAAACAATGTTCAGGCTGAATTTGAATTTTGATTATAGACTTTTTGAGTTTCCTTCTATGACTCAATCTTCCATATAATCAAAGGGTATATTCTTAGAATTTGGATTTAAACCCTAAATATGCTGAGAATATCCTTTCTTCTACTTGGAGAATAATTGATTTTTCAATCACAAATTAATTAGATTTTCCTTTCAATCTCCAAATATGATTACCTCAAATCTCTAAATTTATTGGGCTTTTGGGCTTGTTAGGCTCTTTTCAGTTTTTCTCCCTTTTATAAGGTCTGCACATCACTAAGTAAAAATAGATCAAATAGCAGAGTTTTATTAAAAATAAATATGAGAATGTGATAATAAATACGCAAAATTGATGAGTAATCACCACCCCACACCTATCTTTTGTTCGCCCTCGAGCAAAACATCAAAACTAAATCTAAGAAATTATTAAACCACTTTCGCAGGTCAACGCGATTGCACGAGCATGTGCAATAAGCCGTTAAACCTCTAGGTTTCTCCTAGAGGAAGAGTGTTGTCTCGTGAGGATTTTCAGTGAATTACACCCACAAAATCCGTAAAGAAAGAAAAATAAAGTGTTAGTATTTTCGAAAAGCATTTTGAAAAGGAGAGATAATATTTGAATTATTATTGTAAGAGTTCAAGTAATCTATAAGTTATAGGAAAACCTAATTTTTCATTCCTAAACGTAATCTCTATTCAAAAAACTTATTATCAATCAAGATAAGAGGTCAAATTGAATTTCTCATCTAGTCTATTATTTTACCTAAGTCATATGCATCTTTGTGATAATAAAATTTTGACTAAAGGTTCTTTAACTCTAACTCTTATGCCTTATTTTTTTATTTTGGTGTTATTATTTCTTAGTTCTATTAAGCTTTCTAATCTGCCCATGTAACAAGCCTTTAATCGGTGACTCCCAAATCAGACGGTTTTTGGGTACCGGGTAAGAAAATACCCTAAGGACTTAAGTACTTGAGCTAATAAGGCCACAAAACTAAGGATTTTATTATATGAACCGCTTTTAGGCGTGACTACTTATGCTTTATGAGGCACAAATACCCAGCTTAATCAGAGAATTTTTGATATATATATATATTTTCTTTTTCTTTTTTATAAGTCATAAGAATCTTTGTTTATGGAACCTAAGCATATAAGTTTATAAAGCATGCATATTTCATCAAGGTAAAAATCAAGATTAAATTACTTTTTCAAATTTTCTTCTAACCCTAAAAGTCAAACAAATAGTCTTATTTTGACCAAGTATAAGAAATTCTAATTATAATTCTCCTATTCCTTAAAATTGACTTAATTTCTTACAAACAAATGTCAAAATAATGTTTTCATTTTCAAAAAGTTTTTAAAAGTAAAGAAAATATTAATAATTTTTTTGTTTTAAAAATAAAAGGAAAGCTTACGTTATGTTAGAACCCTCCCCCACACCTATCTCATGCATTGTCCTCAATGTATGAATTAATGTATAGATGCATGAAAAAGAAGAAAGGGAAGAAAAATATTACCTTATGGTGATAGTTCCGGTGGTGGTCTGCTTGGTCTACGAAATGTGACACAATCTAATTTGCGTGGAGTTCGGAGGAATCCACCAGAAACCTCTCTAATATAACCCACTAAAATGATGTATATATGAATGATTTTTATTAAGAATTTTACCCCATCTAATTTTTAAAATTTCAAATTAATTTCAGAGTCATTATTATCAACATCTCTGTCCCAAAATGGAGTATGAAAAGATAAAATGATTGATCTAGAATCAGGAAGGATATGAAGTACAATCGACTCAGGAAAATGACTAAAGTCAAGTAAAGGTTCAGAAGCCAAAATTTGTTCAGAAAGTGGGTCCAAATCAAGAAGTTGAAACTCAAGTCCACATTCATTTCCCCACATTGGAATGTGACTTTCTAAGATTGGTGATTCAAGTTCAAAATGACAGGAATGAGAATCAAACTGACTCTAAAATATTGCTCAAATCAGGTAACAAAACAGGAGTCAATATTGATTCAGAAATTTGACCTGGATCATAAATTTGAGACTCATGGTCACATTTCTCATTGAGTTCAATTTCGTATAAATGAAAACTTACCAATTTGTCAATAGGACTTTCAAAAGTAAGAAATTGGTCAAGTTCAATATGATGATCATAAAAGATTGGTGATTCAATTTCCCGATGGGCAGGCACAAGTTCCAATATAGACTCTGGAGAAGTATTAAAATCAGGTGAAGACACTGGAGTCATTATTGAATCAGAAAGTAGAATTGAATTACAAAGTTGAGGTTCAGGATATATTCATTCAAGTTCAATTCAGGAAAGGGATAACTTGCCAAATGTTAATGTGATTTTCAAAATTTGGAGTTTGGGTAAGTTCAAATGGGTGTGCTGAAATGGAATCTTGTTTTCCAAAACAATATGATTCTTTGGCTCTAACAGAATGGTTAGCGACATCAGGAATGATTAAATTGTTAGAATGAAGAGTTTTAACCATTATATCTATGTCATGATTATGAGTGATTTGAGCCTGAGTCATGGCTTCAA
This sequence comes from Agave tequilana, assembly GCA_038442645.1. Taxonomy (NCBI): domain Eukaryota; kingdom Viridiplantae; phylum Streptophyta; class Magnoliopsida; order Asparagales; family Asparagaceae; genus Agave; species Agave tequilana. The sequence continues at coordinate 88,455 of JAVJIF010004085.1, forward strand.
GCAGCTTTTCATAGACGATTGGTTCATCATTTGTTGTGATTGACTTGAAAAGATGAAGTTTTGTTTTAGAATTTGTGGTGAAATCGTGAATCCATCAGATTTTGTGATTATTGCCTGGACTCACGTTTACTCATTCCAAGATTGATGGTTTTCTATTTTGAACTGGTGAAAATGAGTATGAATCTTGGAAATATTGTGGAATTGGGGAGGCCTGAAATTTTGTTCGCCCTCATGCGTGGCTTTTATACTCTTTTCTAGCTCAGATTTTTCTTCATTGGGTTGGTCTAGAAAAGAAGTATATGAAGCAAAATTGGAGAATGAATATTGTGAAAATTGTCGATAAGGTGGATAAGGAGATAAGTTGGTTGAAAATTGGACTCGGGGGAGGTGAATCCC
>JAVJIF010004086.1:0-64913 GCA_038442645.1 Agave tequilana
AGGGAAGGTGAACTTTTATCAAGGGTTAGGATTCACTTGATTAAGCTCAGCTGGGGATTTGAAGGAAAACATTATCAATGGTGTAGTGTTACCTAACAATGTTTCTAGGTAGACTTGTTATTCTATTGAAGAGAATAACAAGTAAGACTAGACTCATGGGGAATCTAGGGAAGTCTTTACCGTTAGAGGTGTGATATTAACTTAACGGGTTGAAAGTAGTCTTGTCAGAAGTGTGGTGTTAACTTGACAAGGATGTGAGTCAGAGGTGTAATATTAACTTGACTCAAAAGTATTTCAGTTCTGTTTTGGGAAAACTAAGAGTGTCACTGACATAGGTGTGATGTTTAACTTGACAGTGAGGGTAATGCTAGAGGTGTAATGTGGAACTTAGCATTGGTCATCTCGGCTTGGATAAGGAAGTCGAGGAAGAATCATGGCATAGGTGTATTGTTGAACTTAGCAATGACTTAGATGCTAGAGGTGTAGTGTTTACTTAGCATCATTCGTTTCAGCTTCAATACGAAAGTCTGAAGGAAAGTGACTGTCAGAGGTGTAATGTTAACTTAAACAGTAATTTTGTCAGAGGTGTGATATTAACTTGACAAGAATTGGCTCGTGCCAAAAAAACGGTTTGAGGACCTGTCATTCTATTAATGAGAACTGACAGGTGGGATTTGGAGTGCCAGAGGTATAGTGTTACTTGGCAAATCTGAAAGTTTGTTACTCTACGTAGAGTTGACAAGCAAGAGTTGTACTCGACAAGGAGTATTCATTACCAGAGGTATAGTGTCAACTTGGTAATGATTGTATTTGGTAGACCTACCATTCTGTGGGTGAGAATTGGTAAAGGATTTTGGAGGAAAGAGTGGAGCCAAGTCCACTTAGGATTTTTAGCAAACCCTCAGCTATTAACGGATTTGAGGTGCCTTTACCAACTACCGTTTGAGTTGGGCTAGCCATGCTATTCCCCTCAGCATGATGAGTTGTCGAAGACTTATGTTGGGCTTAAAAGCCAACATTTTCCTCTATCCTTAGCCGTCGGAGGCGTCGGATGTTTGATCAGAGGTGTACTTTTAACTTGATCAGCGGAAGAATACCATTTAAGGATAGTATTTCTTCAAGAACCTGCCATTGATAGGCATCATGAGTGTATCGCCATTTGAAGTTATAAGGCGATACGATCCATTTGAGTAGACTGACTCTACTACGAATGGTCCTTCCCATTTGGGTTGGAATTTACCTTTTGTCTTGTGCGTCATCACCATGGGTCTTCTGACGGCTAAGACTAGGTCGCCTTTCTTGACAGTTCACACTTTAACTTTCTTGTTGAAGGCTCTGGTAATTCGAGCTTGGTAAAGCTCGATTTGTTGTTGGACCAGCAAACGCTTATCGTCTAAGGCCTCCAATTCCTGGAGTCGCTGTCGATGCTTCTCCTCAGTTGTCATCTCCGCTGTCAAGGCGACGCGTAAAGATGGAATTTGATTTCCAGTGGGAGCACGGCTTCACACCCATATACCAAAGAAAATGGCGTGGCTTTAGTTGGGGTTCGCACAGTTGTGCGGTAGGCCCATAAGCATTCACCTAGCTTATCCTCTCGGTCTCGTTGACTTTTCGAGACGAACTTCTTGAGAAGCTTGCCAATAGTCTTGTTGAAAGCTTCTGCGAGGCCGTTAGCGGCAGGATAGTATGCCGTTGAGGACACACTCTGGATTCTGAACTTAACGCAGAATCTCTGGAATGCCTGGCTGATGAACTGGGTCCCATTGTCATGGACAATTCGCCGAGTACACCGAAACGGTAAATAACGTGATGTTTCACAAACTTGATCACGTTAGACGATTTTACCTCCTTCAGAGGAATAGCTTCGGCCCATTTAGAGAAATAATCGGTTATTGCCAAATAAACCAATGTCCTTTTGATGATGGTGGGCTGATAGGGCCAACCACGTCCATTCCCCACATTTCAAATGGCCAGGTAGAGGTCGTAGAGTGGAGGTACCCTGGTGCTTGATGGATGAAATTGCCGTGTACTTGGCAGGCATGACATCTTTTGGCATAAGTGATGGCATCGGCAATCATCTTGGGCCAGTAGTAACCCAATCTTTGGAGTCGATGTGCCAGTTTTGGGCCAGGTTGGTGGGCTCCACACATGCCGTCGTGGGCTTCTTTCAATACCTCTTGAGCCTCGCTTGGTGAGAGGCACCGGAGCAAGATCCCGTCATGCGATCGACGATACAATGTTCGTGTAATCGCATTGTAGTAAAATTTAGGGGCTTTCCTTCGAATGGCAGCCGCTTCCTTGGCGTCCTCAGGTAGGATCCATACAAGACATAGTCAACATAGGGGAATCGCCAGTCTTTAAGCTCTGGCCCGGTTGACAATTCCAACGCTTCTTTGCCTTGATACTCTCCCTTTGACTCCTGATAGTCTTCGAGGGCAGTTCTCGGGCAACACAGGTCGTGGCTGTAGACGAATACTTTCTCCATTGCTCCAGCTGGAAGAGCTAAGGAGGCCGTGAGGGATGCGAGTGCATCTGCGTGCGCATTTTGCCTGCGCGGTACATGGTCAATATAGAAGTTTGTGAACCTTTCGGCCATGCGGATAGTTGCGTTGTAGTAGGGTACTAGGTCCTCATGTCTGACCTCGTACTCCCCGCGAACTTGGCTGACGATGAGTTTAGAGTCGTCATATGCTCGAGATTTTTAACGCCAATCTCACCGGCGAGCTGTATCCCAATCAAAAGAGCGTTGTATTCTGCTACATTGTTGGAACAAGGCTCGGTTAATGAGACAGCTCGGGGAATCACATAATTCTATGGCGAGACGAGTACTACTCCTACCCCCGCTACGATGTGTCCTTTTGGGCTTGTTCTGGATGCACCGTCGAAGAAAAGTTGCCATACTTAGCCTTCGAACGATGTCTGAGTCGAGCAGACTTCGACGATTTCATCTGGGAGATCCTCGTAGAGTCTGGCTGCCCTCAGATCCGGGTGTTCAGCCAAGAAATCCCCACCGCTTGTCCTTTAATGGCCTTCTGTGGTAAAAAGTGCATTTCATATTGAGATAACAATATGGCCCATTTTGCCAGTCGGCCATTTAGCGATGAAGGCTTTGTCATAAGTAACCTCAAGGGGTTGACTTTTGATATGACGTTTATTGTCTGGCCTACCAAATAGTGTCGCATTTTCTGAATGGCGAACATTAATGCCAAACATTTCTTTCTCGATCGGGTTGTACCGATGTTCGGCTCCGATCATTGTTCTACTCAAATAGTAGATTGCTTGTTCTCGCCCTTGATCATCATTCTGAGCTAGTAGAGCTCCCAAGAATGATCCATTGCTCGAACGTATACCAGGAAAGGTTTTCCGGATATCGGAGCTGCAAGGACTGGTGGTTGGGTGAGGTATTGCTTGATTTCCTCAAATGCTTGTTGACAAGCGTCGTCCCAAATGAACGAGACACCCTTCTTCATCAGCTTAGCGAAGGGTTGGCATCTTCCGGAAAGGTTTGAGATGAACCTGCGGATGTACGCCAATCGTCCTTGCAATCCCCTGAGCTCCTTGAGGTTTCTCGGGGTTTGCATCTCCTGGATAGCGCGGATCTTTTCCGGGTCCAAATGGATTCCTGTGGAAGTTACAACAAATCCTAGGAATTTGCCACTGGCCACCCCCAGAAGGACTTGGTGGGATTCATCTTTAGCTGATGAGCTCGCATAATGTCAAAAACCACCTTCAGGTCAGCTATGTGATCACCCTTAGCGCGACTTTTCACCGCGATGTCGTCAACATAACACTCCACCGTTTTGCGTATTTGCTGATGGAAAATGGCATTCATGGCCCTTTGATATGTTGCCCCTGCATTCTTCAGTCCGAAGGGCATGACGGTGTAGCAATATACCCCTAGAGGTGTCCTGAAGGAGGTATGCTTTCCGTCATCAGGATACATTTTAATTTGATTGTATCCTGAGAATCCATCCATGAAGGACATTCGTTCGAATCCACATGTATTGTCAATCATGACATCTGTGATTGGCAAGGGGAATTCGTCTTTGGGGCAAGCCTCGTTTAGATCACGGAAGTCGATGCAGATCCGAATCTTCCCGTTCTTCTTGGCAACTGGGACAATGTTGGCTACCCAGTTGGGATGTTGTTCTTCCTGATGAAGCCAGAATCAATAAGTTTTCTGACTTCTGATTGAATTGCCTCAATTATTCTGAACGGAACCGTCGCTGCTGTTGTTTGACGGGTTTTGCGTCCGGATTGATGTTGAGGCGGTGCATAGCCACTTGAGGATCAAGTCCAGGCATGTCCTCGTAATTCCAGGCGAAGACGTCTATATACTCTTGTACAAGAGATATTAGATCCTTCTTCTCCGAAGGCGACAGGCCGTCACTTATGAAGATGGGCTTAGGATTGGCCTCATCTCCTAGATTGACTTGAACAACCTTGTCTTCTGTGGGTGGCTCGCGCTGTTCAAAGCGGGTATCCCAAAGAGTATTTAAATGTTTGATCCAAGGATCTGTATCAGATTGGATCATTTCTTCATCTCTGTCTTCCAGGTGGCTTGTTGAAACCATGTTCACTGAAAGTTCTCTGAAGATGTTGCCGACACTGACATCCGACTCCCATGATGACGTGCCTGAAGAGTAATTATGACCTGATGGCCCTCCAGAATCAGAGGCTGACGGGATCGGAGTCGATACATAGCCCAACCCCCGGCGCGTCCGATGATAATAATCGGGGGCTTTGCCTTTCGGCACAAAGGATCGAAGTAGCGTTCTCCTTCCTTTGCCGAAGTTCAACCCGGGTCTGCTGGTTAGGTCATACCCCATGTTTTTCATCATTCTGAGTGTCTTTGGCTCATAATGACCGAACTGAGGGGATTCCTGCTCGCTTTCTGATTCTTCATGATTCATTAGCTCGGAGTCAATTCGTCCGAAAAGAATCGGTCTTTGGCCCTTCCTTCTCGCTGGAACCATGAGTATTGATTGTTGTGCATCATCGATATTTCGACATGTTTCAAAGGACGATTTTACTGGTACATGCAACGATGTCAAGGCATCCATTGCCGACCAGAGATCGTTATCCACGTCGGTACTAGTGTCTGACGGCACTGAATCAGAAGCAAACACAGAAAATACGCTAAATCTAATTCTTCATTAATGTACCAACCGCCTACATCATCAGCGGGGGTATTATCAACATCGGGCTTACTAACGCCCGTTACAGGTGGATCTAGCTCCCACGCACACTCATCTTCCTCCAGCTCGGTGTCGGCTTCATTGCCAGAGTCTGGTTCTTCTGGTTGCAGGACTTCATCCGTCTCCACAGGATCTTGGTACAGTAAGGAGTCTGTGAAATAATTCTCGACCCCTTTGAATGGATGCCTTTCGGCAATCAATGTCTGCACCTTTCCACCCTCGTCAATGTATTTCATGACTTGATGGAGAGTGGAGGGAACGATGGAGTTGCGGTGAATCCAAGGTCGTCCTAGCAATAGATCGTAGGAAGTGTCAGCGTCGATGACGTAACATGTCACTTCCGTCTTCAGATCTCCGATCCGGCATTTGAGCTTAACCTTCCCCATCGGACGGGTACTATTGGCATTGAACCCATAAATGGTCGTCTGGGTAGGGCTCAAACGGTGAGTGGGAATCCCAAGATGCTGCATGACTCTGCGAGGCATGATGCTCAATACAGACCCGGGATCTACCTGGATGCGATTCACTTCGGATGATCCAATATACCCTGTGAAGTACAGGGGTCGATCATGCTTCCCTTTAACCTGCATATCCTCTGCCGTGAAGGTGATGCAGGGGGCATTCTGGGAGGTGTGGAGACAATTCTCTACATCTTCCTCCTTTGGTACCTAGGTCATGAAGACCTCAGCATTTGCCAGAGCTTCTTGCAGAGCTTCTCTAATCGACTTTGATAGTCTAAGAAGTTCATACAAGGTAATCTGTGACGGGATGTTGGCCAATTGAGCCAGGACATCAAAGCGGTAAGACGCCGTAGATCCTTCCGTGATGCCCTTCTGAAGGGCTCGAGAAATCGAGTCTCCTTCTGTTTCTCCACGGGTTGTCTTGTGGAGGGCTTGGTTGGCTCTGCAGTTGTTGTGTGTTGGTTGCGCGCCGTTTGATACTGCTTCAAGTAGGGGCTGTCCTGAGCGGGTTCCCGTCATCGGTTGGTTAGGCTCCGCGGCCAAGACTATTGTTTCCTCCTCGGAATCGGTTAACGAGGGAACATCAGTCTCGGCTTCTCGAGAGGAGGCACACACCACATTGCAGGATGAAGCCTTTGCCTTGCCTTTGGATTTCCTGTTGGTCACAGTAGTCCATTGCCGTTCATTGACAAGGTCAGGGTGGACCCACATGATTTCCCCTTGAGGTGTGGGGACAAGTACCAAGCCTTTCTCTTGCTGCTGGTGAGGGTCTGTGTTGACCACTCTCAGCACTCCTCTTGGGATAGGGACTACTCCAGAGGGTGTCGGAGGTTGTCTTCCGAACTGGAGAACTGACGTCACATTGGCCGTCACCTTCTTCTGCTCTGGTCGGAGCTTTAACACCTCCGCGTCAATCAGAGCTTGAAGGATGTCCTTGAAGACGTAGCAGCTTTTGGTAGGGTGCCCCAGCATCCTGTGGTACAAGCAATAGGTGGGATTGTCGGTCTTGCCGACCTCCTCGGGGCGCCTAGCTTCAGGGAGCTTCAGTCGGTTACTCTTGTTGAGTAGTTTAAAGAGTGAATCGACATGTTCCTCCTTGAAGGAATATTGCTTGTTGGCCCGTGGTTGGCTTGAAGAGCCACCTCCCTTGACTAGTTGAGGTTTAGCAGGAGGTTTGGTCTCTGCTATCAAGTTATCCTTCCGCTTTGTTTGGAGGGATGTGTCTGGCGCACAGCTTGTCGACCTTTCCGGGCCTGGGCTTACCTTCCTTCGCTCTGACGCGGGCGACAATCTCCTCAGCCTGTTCACCTTGTTGGACTAATTGCTTCCAGGTGCGGCTTTCAGCAACTCCTATTTGAGCAAGGAGTGAGGTTTGGAGATTGTGGCGGCATGTTTCCACCAGTGTGGTCTGGGTCATGCCGCTCGGACATCGGAGTGTCACGTTCCGAAATCTTTTCACGAAAGACTTGACGGACTCTCCTTTCACTGTTTAGTAGCCAAAAGGGTGGGCATCGTGACTTCCGAGTCATCCTCGAAGAAGCGCGTTAAGAAAAGCTTCTCCAAATCGCCCCAGTTCTTGATAGAACCTTCTGGGAGCTTCATGAACCATTCAAAGGCCAGCCCTTTCAGGGTGCCGATGAACAGACGAGCCAGGATGGCGTCGTTATCTACTACATTCCCAGTTTGAGATTTAAAGTAGTAGATGTGTTGGTTGGGTGACCCTTTCCCATCGAATGCTTGAAGGGTTGGAGCCTTGAACTTGGACGGGTATAGAACCAAGTCCCATTCAGCAGGATAGGGCCGGACCACCCCAGCTTCTTGGAGGCCTTTACGGCTGGTAAGGGCCTTGAGGCGTTGCTCCAATTGACTCATTCTTTTAGCATGAGCCTTTCCCTGGTCTTGGTCGCCCTTTACTTGCGACGAGGATTTGGACGAACTAGAAATAGATCGCTGCCTCTCCTCAGAAGGTTCGGAAGATGAGCTTTCTCCCTTCTCTCCCTTTACCCTTCGTCTTTTTAGGAGGAGACTTCCCCCTGTCTTTGAGCAACTGTGCAAGCATTGCTTGAGGGAGTCGATAGATTCCTGCTGAGAAAGAATCATATCCATTTGTGCCTTCTGGATTTGTTCTAAACGTCTAGCCGTTTCCTCAGGAGTGCCTGTCATGTAGGCGGAGGCCTCCTTCTCAACGGAAGAGTTTGAAGCCCGTGATTCCACTACAGCGGAGTGAGAATCATTCACTTTAATGCCATGGGCTAAGGCATTATAATCAATCGGGGGAATGGCCCCGGTCCGGGTGCGAGTGTGTCGGTACACTCTTCCGGTTCAGAGTCAGACTCGTCAGAGCTGACTGCAGGTTGTTTTCCCTTGCTCCTGCTCGTTATATTCACAGTGAGCTCCGGGTACTCAATGTCAGAGAAGGTTCTCCTTCTGTGGGAGCGCCTTCTTTTGGCTGACGGGAGAATCAGGGTCAGCTGTCTAACTAAAGATTGCTGGTGCACACCTGAACCACAACGGCACTCAGAAAGCATACGGATGAGCCGTTGGCAGCAACATGATGAAGTGACCTGATTGGCACTTCTTTTCTTCGTCAAGTAATCCCTCAAATCCACGGGAGGGGGATCGAAGAGACTAGCCTCACAACGTCGAAGACAGGAGGCATCCATGTGCTGTATAGCCTGGACGCAGGCTTCAGGGACGCGATTTTCGCGCCGCGGCTGTAAGACGCGCGTCAGGCGTCTCTGTTGGGACGAGACGCGATTGCCGCGCTGCGGCTCGGCGCGTCGGGGCAGAGACGTTTGAGAGAGGATGGGCTGCTGGGCCCCACGCTTATGGGCCCGTGCCTCTCGCGCTTGACGAGGCACAGAGGCTTCACCTTGGCGTTTGGTGAGTTGGTCTTCAGAGGACCTAGCTTGAGGAGTCTCGCGTTTGGGCCGCCAAACGCGGACTTCTCGTGCTGGACGTGGCGCGGGCAAGGCGCCAGGTTGTACGTCGCGTCCAGCCTCAGTCGGACAACCAGAGGTTCCAACTTGTAGCTGACGCGCACGTCTCCTCTGACGACGCTCGGCATTTTGTTGCGTCGTGGAGGTGGAGAGAGACCAACGACGACCTGATGCTGGACACCAGTGATTTGGACCACGCGGGTCTCCTGAGAGACATTGATGCGTGTGTTCAGTGCTGCGCGGTTGATCGCAGCAGCAGTTGTGCTTGAGATCACGCGGGCCTTCTGAGAGGTGTTGGCGCGTGTATCTTGCTTGGCACAGTTGGCAGCAGCAGCGCCCGAGAGAGCTTCAGATCGGGTTTCGGGGGCATTCCCCGTCGAGACCCTGCGCAGCAGACGCGGGTCCTGGGGCTCTTGGAGCCGGAAGAGAGAAACTCTTCGTACTTTGCCTGGTCGAACTCGACAACGAGCGATTCGACCATCTTTCCCTCACGAAGGACGTCATCCTGCGCCACGATTTGCTCATCAGTGATAAATGAAGTCCCTAGCGGAGTCGCCATCTCTTGTTCGCAGAGAAAAAATTCGCGTAAAGTTTTCTTGGATCAATTGAAAGTTTACAACGGATTAATACTCCGATTACAAGGAAGGGAGGATGTTGAGTCTTGGATCCTCCCTTTGTTTAGTGCTGGGTTCTTCGTGTGGCGGTGGAGAGTGAATCTTGTTCTCCGTTGATCGGATGACCGTCGGGATCGTCAGGGATCTTCTCTTGGCTGGTAGAAGGAGTAACACAGTTCTGTCTACCAAAACTCTCAAAGAGAAGGTAGGCAAAGGGCAACTCGTACGCAGCGAGCTTATTGAAGAGTTTAGCTCTCTTTCTCCTGTCTCTGTCTTGTTGTCGTCTAACTAAAGAAAATCTGACCCCTTCTTCAATAGTGACGGGGCTATTTATAGGGGTTCCAGGGTGAACGTGCCCCTAAAAACGCTCCACAACGAGGGGCTGACCTCCCCGCTATGTGGGCGGCGACTGGCCCCATAACCAGGGCGGTTATAACCGAGACGCGGGTGTCGAGCCCACGCGCCCTGATGTTGAGACGCGGGTGTCGAGCCCACGCGCCCTGATGTTGAGACGCGGGTGTCGAGCCCACGCGCCTTGATGTTGAGACGCGGGTGTCGAGCCACGCGCCATGATGTTGAGACGCGGGTGTTGAGTCTTCGCGTCTAGAACTTGAAACTCTGCTTTTTATGGCTTGTCTTTTAGTGATTTTTGACAGCCTACAACATCCTCTGCCATGCCCTCCACCGTATGCACCACATCTCCTCTGGCGCACCACCGTTCACCTCCTTTCCCTTCACGTCAGCTCTTCTCCTCCATGAACCTCCACCACCGTGAAGCCAACCCATCTCCACATCAATTCTTCCCAGACATGCAACTCTAACACCAGCCCCTGTTCTCCTCCATCCCATGCTCTACCACTTCATCAGATAGCCGCCGGTCCCCCAACTAGCCCCGTGGCCTGCGTGACCACCACCCTTCCTTGTCAGCCTTGTTGTGCCACCTTCACGGCCATCTCCTTCTCCGGCAAATCACGGCACCACCTCGCCATCTTCTTTCCTCTTTCCTCAACTCCGCCAGAGCCCGTTGCCTGCCCCTTCTCTTTTTCGCTGCAGCAATAACCGCACCACCGTGAGTTTTCCCCTCCCTCTTTCTAAATCTCTTTCTGTAAATATATTTGTGTGTATTTGCATGTGCATATGGTTGTGGGTATTTGCATGTGCATGTTCGTTGTGTGTGAGTATGTGAACGTGTGTGTGATTAATGTGAGTGTTCTTCTTTCTTCTCTTTCTTTGTATGGTTGCGTGCATGTAGTGTGTGCTGGTGTGCTGGTGTGCTAGTGTGCGTATAAGTATGACTGTGTTAGTCTCTCTCCCCATGTGTCTCTCTCTATGTGTATTATAGTTGTACAAGAGACCAAAGTTGTATTTGTAGAAGATCCAGAGTTGCGCCGCTGTGGACCTCATACGCCAGGCAATTCGAACACCGACACATGAGTCAATTCGGAGATCTGAACCGGTACATACAGTGCATACCTGATGGCGATTCGATCCCGGAACCGCGTCATTTCATGTGAGTGTGTACTTTTGTATTACTACTATTTACCGTTATCAGTGAATGTTTCATTTGTTTCAATAATTATATTTTTGTGTGATTATAATTATATTCTGATATTGTTTATACATGTTAAGTACTGATCATGACTATGCTCACTTAGATGATATTTCTACCAGAGTGGTAGTATTTTGAGATTGGAATGTACTTGATAAATTGTCGATCAGATATTTTGAGTTAGTTATTCAGCAGTTGATACCTGGATCTATTAATAGATTTAATTGGCATAAAGCCTGACTCGATGTTGGGATGGATTGGATTGGTGGAATAGTAGATCCTAAAGATGTGTAGTGAGTTACTAGACTGGTATTGTCATACCGAGGAAGAGTTTAGATAGATTACAGATGATTAATCAGATGTATCTTGATTTTATATACTCGTGGATTCAATATTGTATCACTAAAACATTATTACTTTATCATTTCATGTGAATTCGTCTACCATTTTGGATCTGAAACTATTTGTGATGTAACTTAGACTATGATCAGATTTGGGTCTTGAATTTGATTGGGTTATGATTCTAGTTATATGCGTACTAGGGTGAGCTAGTTAGCAAACTTGATCTTTCCTTTTGGTAAGAAATCAGATGAGAATTTACTTGGATATTGACGATTGATTAAATAAGAGATTCTTTATTAAAAGAATGTAATCTTGAACTTGGACTTGTCAGTAGACTCGATTGGAGTAGAGTTGATTTTGGGTTGAGAAATATGTGTTTGATTGGATTGGTCAAAACTAGTGGATTATGCATTCATATAGTTAGATTATTATCTTAGTATATGGATCTTGTGATTGACTTTGATAGAAGTGAGAGTGTGTGATGATCTTGATCAGATTAGAGTATGAGGACTTAATTGAATATATCAGAATATGTATTTAATTCAGATATTGAGACTTAGACCAGCGACTTAAAGGATGGATATATCGATGACTTTGAGGATCAGAGTAGATTGATAGGATGAGAGAATTGATTATTAAGCTCTTGGACTTGTGGTTTACTGTATCAGATTACCTTCATGATTAATTTAGTACTCGATGTTTACAATAATTGTAGGGAGATTATGAGTTGATGGATTCATTAATGTTATATTGTAGTGCAGATGGATGAGATATTGATCAGTTCTAAATGACACTGTCTATTGATCAGTGTTCTGACTTGTTACTTTATTTTTTTCATGTTACTAAAAATTACTGAGAAAATATTGTTATACGGTAACAAAATCATCCTTTTTATCCTATTATACTTGTTACATAACCTGTTATACTGATATCCTGATTACATTGTTGATATTGTTATCGTGATTATCATCGAGTTATCCTGGTGATCTAGGTAACATGTATATTAAATAATCTGATAATCTAAATAACATGATCATTAAACTACTCAAACCGGGACTGGAGAAATTGATGGAGAAGACAACGTTTGTATTTTGAGTGGACCTATGATATAGGTTGCGAAGCCAAAAGAAGGTTCCACTGTAGAGTTCCCGTGGGGTGATTGACACCCCGTCTTGTTTTTGTTCCTATATACATGTTATACATGTTACTGATTATCTAGCGTAGGGCCTGGTTCAGCACTAGAGTTGTGGTCCAGGGTATGTATGGAACCCACTTAAACACTTACAATATCTTCAACTTATCAGTTTCAATAACATAGGACCCCGATTGATATTTGTAGTAGGCGTAGTATGGGATGTATCTATTACATGTGGCAATTGGTGTTTGCTAATATAATTAATAATAACGGATTGATATGATATGTTGGCCCAAAGGCCCATCACACTAGTTTTGATGATGACAACTCATGTAGTTATAGTACTAATGATCTTGAGTTTAATTAGTCTCAGATTTATAATCAAGATCTTAGTTGGTGTTTAGCTTCAACAAAGGATTTAAAGTCAAGTTTTGGAGCTAGCACGATTTGATTCAAGAGCTTATGCATCAAGACCACATCAAGTACTCAGAGAAGTTTAGCTCGTTGGATCAAGTTTGGACCAAGTCAAGAAGATGAGAAGACTTCAAGTGAAGACTTCAAGAAGAAGACTTGCGTCTAGGTTTATTTTATTAAGATTTTGTTTAGATTAAAATATAAAGGATAGAATAATTGGTAGATTGCCCAAGTATACCATACACACACACTCTTGATTTAGATGTATTTTTATAAAAGAATTTTTATTTTAGAAAAATACAAAAGAGTTTTCTTTTTGAAAAATACCGGTTTGGTTTTTGGAATTCAAAGTATACATATCTTTAACCAAAACCATGTTTAGTGCTTATTATTAAAAACATAGATATTTCACCATGTATTTGTAGTGGATCATATTCATACACTCTATACTTTAAAAGTGTTTAAAATATCTTATTTTGTATTTGGAGAAGTTTTGGAAAAACCAATTTGGAAAATACGGTTTTTGTTTTTAGCCAAAATTTCTAAGTTACAAAAATAGTTCAAAATTTTTGTAACATGTCTTGATTTTACTCAAACATATTTGATTATCAAAGTATAATACTGAAACTATTTTTGTAGATTTTTCGTGTTATGGGATTTTATTTAAAATAAAAAATCAAGTTTTAAATCCCTAAAAAGACCTGTCCTGGCTTCTGCCGGTCGACCGGACCGGTTGACCGAGCTAGGAGTCGGTCGACCGAGTCGGTCGACCGACGTGCACAGACGTGCACGTAGTCTGGCTGGAGGCCTGTTGACCGAGACGATCGCCGTCCAGAGAGCTCTGCTCTCTGGAAAGACCCCGGTCGACCGGACAGAGAGCCTGCTCTCTAATCCAGGCCACGGTCGACCAGGCCGGTCGATCGCTGCCCCAACGGTCAGAAATTTGATCGTTGGCGGTCGACCAGGCCGGTCGACCGACAGCCGTCAGGGCTGCTGATTTGGCCCCAACGGCTAGTTTTTGAGAAGCCTATTTAAAGGGGCTTCCTTGGACTGTTTTAGAGAAGATTTTTTGGAGAGTTTTAAGATAGTTTTTCCTACTCTATTAAGAGGTTTCTCCATTTATTTGAGAGCAAATATTTCCAATTAAAAGGGAAGTTTATCAAGAGAGTTTTCAAAGTGATTTCTTGTGTTTTTCTCCACACATTCCATCCTAATTTTCTCACACAAACACTTGAGCTATCTATTGCTATATCTACCTATAGGGATCTTTGTTGTGAGAGGATTTTAGGTGATCAAAGTGTTGTGATCACCAAAGTTCTACTTTGTACCTTGAGGAGGCGGACTTGCGGGTTCGCGGTGTTTCGAGTTCTCGTGTGAACTCTTTGTAGAGGTGCGGCCTCGGCGAGCTAGTGGGCTTGCGGTGTGTTCTTACGGGAACAAGAGAGGGACTAGAGAGTCCAAAGAGCTTGTAGGTGTTGCGGCACCAAGTGATCCGGTGGGATCGATTCTAGTGGAAATCCTTCATAGTGTTGAAGGCGGGGACGTAGAGCAAGTGTGCTCGACTCTCGAAACAAATCTCCCGTGTTTGCGATTGCTCTCTCTTTATCTCTTACTTATCTTTATATCTTGCATGCTAATATTGTCTTTATCTTTATATGCTTGATATATTGTGTGCTTATTGTTATATGCTTGGGGATTGTTTGCTAATATTTGTATTCAACCAAGAGAGCCAACGCGGCACCTCAACTCTTATTTAGAGGAATCTTGAGGAGTTAGTCCAGAGCCCTTCACGGGGAATCCGGCACACTCTTGTGTTATACTTGGTGTTTAGTTTTAGAAGTTTTAGTTTGCATTAAATAAGTTTTAATTCCGCATTAATTGATCATTAGATTAGCTAGTCACCTATTCACCCCTCCTCCAGGTGATTACATGATACACTATGTTTGATGTGTGCAAACTTGTTATATGCCTACCGTCATTATAGACCCTGATACATATATGAAATGATAGACACTTGACCTGACATAAGATTTTAATAATAGTTGGATTTCGTTACTCTTTAGATTTCGCACTGCCTGCTATTATAACACTGCTAACATGCTTAATGTTATTTTATCAGACCATGTATCTTTTAATTTCTGTCTTTTTCAGTGTAGTATATATTGGTATTATAATATTTTCACACCGGATATGCACGTGCACCATTCTCTCATTTTACACACTCATTGGGAGTTTCCGACTCCCTAGATTTACACATCTCTATTGTTATATTTTGTTGATCAGGTATTTGGAGAGGATCATATGCATTACAAGGATGCCCGGAGTTCTCTTTGTTAAATCATTCAGTTTTGATATCTCTTCATGCCTTTTATTCTTGTTTATTCTCTATATATGTGGACTCAATCTTTATTCCATTTCGATTATTCTTGGAATATTATATCATGTGTTAGGACTTTATATGTTATATTGCAGTAATCTTTTGCTATCATAATTGATCGTTATAGCTTGTTCAAGTTACTTTAGGTTTAATGCGTATACGTGGGGTATTTTCCTTACGTATATGTATCACCAACTCTCGTCGCATCTCCGCTTTAGTGTATTTTGCGAAGCGAGGCGTAACAAGATTTTCTTGATATCAGAGCCATGTTCGACGTTCAATCTTCGAAATAAAAAGGACCTAGTTCTCTACTTGTGATATGAGACGAGTTATATTAACACTACAATAAACCTTTATTTTTCTTACAATGATATTGAGTCCACTTGGAAACCTATCGATCGTACATACTTTGAAAATCCAACTCATGATTTTGATCTTCATTATTTCAACTCTTCTTTTAGAACAGTTTGGATTTTCTCCTTGATCTCATTTTCATCTCGATTCCTTTTATCTGATTTTCTCTTTTGGAGATGACCATTAGAGTCGATTCGATAACAAAGATCAGAGTGACACAGCGGAAGCATGGTGAATTCATGATGCATAGAAAAATGACATGGAAGCTCTATCTTCTCCCTTAACTTGATTTTCTATCATTCTTTGCTTTTTGAAATTTCGAGGACAAATTTTTTATAAGGGTAGGTAGAATGTAATATAATATCTCCTAATTAATAATACCCTATTGATTGGTCGCTAATGTTGCATATTTAGTATCATATTTTCATACTTATTATAGAATAAAATCTGCATTGTCATAATTAAATGTTTAATTTATTTGCAGGCCCATTCCTTAAAGAGATGAAGAGAAATGAGCCCAAAAGCCCACCAAATTCTGAATTAAATCAGAATTAATTCGAGCTCAGTGAATCAGGGCAAAATCAAGAGGTTGAAAACCGTTGAGAAGAATCCTCTCACAATCGATCGGTTAAAGCCAAGGTCAAAGGCCATTTCGTCAAAATCCTGGACTCAAACGAAAAAAACCAACTGAAGATAAAAGCAGAACGTGAAATCGGGGAGACCCACCAACAGGGTGTGGCCACCTGGCCACACCCTGGCCGCGGAAACGCGGCCAAAGCCGCGTTTTCGCGGCTTGGTTGTGGAGTTAGGGGGAGCGTTTTCTCCCCCACTCTTCCCGGGAACCTGTAGATTGGGTTTTTGCCTATAAAAAGTCAGTATTTGCACTGAAAATGGGACGACCATGCAGAGATAGGATTTAGCCTAGTTTTCATTTCTTGTAGTTTAGGTTTTCTTTTCTTTTTATGTAATTGTAATTTGAATGTAAGCTTAGGTTAGAAGAAGATTCATGTAAGTAAGAGAGAGAGGCTTATGTTGAGAGTGACACCGATGTACCCTCCTCCTTTCTTCCATTGTTTCTGCAAGCAATAAAGGTAAACATTTTTATGTTCATCGCTTTACTTTTGTTTTCTTTTTCTTTTTCTCTTCTACTTCACCTCTGTTGGTTTTTGATGAGCTTGCAAGTGATTCCAGAAGCATAAGTATAACGATGTTGTGTGAGTGCCAACGATAGTTCATGAAGACGTTCTCCTCCTCAAGATCCGTATCACTTCATTCTTACTCCGCTTGATGATATAATACGAACGGGGACTGAGCTCGATCCTATGATCTATGCGTTGAATGCCTCCAAGCAAGGTAGAACATGCAAGGGTTCCAGGTATGTCATCAACCAAACTAGGTGAGTACTTCTTTCATCTTCTTTCTTCACTTTTTTATTTCTTAGTTTAGATCACCAACACCCACTTCCTTCATCACTCCTTTTCACTTCTTTGTAAATATTCATTTGTACATAGTCGTTTTCTGATTTTCTCCACCTTCTCATTCTACCGTTTTCTTTCTAACTTTAACATAACTCGTTTTCATTTTCATTTCTTAAAACAAAGAACTTTTGTTTATCTTCATAAAGATTTCAATACAAACCCTAAAAAGCTTCTATCGCTAACCCTCCTTGTGGATCACGACCCGCATAGCCACTTGCTATTGCGGTAGAATTGAGCACTTGCACATCTTTATTTCTAAATCTAAAATTCTGTATTTTGTGTGCAGGTAAAGCCTCAATCAAATTTTGGCGCCGTTGCCGGGAAGGGTAACAGTTTTTATTGAAATCTTATTTTTATTGAAAATTTTTTAGAACTAAAACGAATTTTCTTCTCTGTTGCAGGTTATAGGGCAAGCAAAGCAGAAAAAAAGGATTGCAGAAACATATAAGTGGTCTTGGGCCTCTGTTCCAGAAAACAGAGACCAAGTACCCTCTGAATTGCCGCGTTTTCTCGGCTTTTGCCGCGTTTCCGCGGCAAGGAAGAGTTCACTACTAACTGTCTTTTTTGCAGGGCTGCTTACTTTGCGAAAAAAAAACTAGTTTTCTGCAACTTTATTTCTTATATGCCATCACCAAAAGCCTGCTAATAAATCAACAGTAAAATACTTGTTGACAAAGATAAAAAAATTGATTAGACGTTTGCATTTTTAGGCACGTGTCTTTTCAATTCATTTATTTTTACTGTTGAAGAGTGCTGGAGTAAGGTACGTTCGCATTGCATGTAGAATAGGACTCATCTCTTGGTTGATTTACATCGCTTTGAGTGAATCTTATTTACATATCTTGTACACTTGCACAAATTGATTTTAAGGGCACCAACCCATAACAAGATAAGGTGGGGATTTAATCACCCTTCCTTGGCCTAAAAATCAGATTCCAAGCACTCACTAACCCAAGCCTAACTAAAAATGAGTAGACGTTGGCCCTAGGGACATCTCGGACTCAATTAGGAGATTATCCTAAGGGGAAAAGGTGTTGGAATTTGACGCCTGCCAAATCATTGTCTAGGAAAGGGATTAAGGGCCGAAAGCCCGAAGGTTGGTGGTTATTTAATTAAGGAACGTCTTTGACGGAAAACCTCCCACCAACCTTTCCCTGACCTGGCTGATTAGTTTGTGGTCAAAGTCTGCATTATACCTCCCGTTGACAGTCTAATCAGTTAGGAGTCGTCTAGGTCAGAGGTCTACCCTAATTTAGTTAGAATTTTTTCCTTTTATTTGTTTGCTTATTTGTTTGTTTTCCTTTTGTTTCTATTCTATTGTGTGATATGGCTTATAACAATAATTTTTTCAACTTCAATAATAATCCATATTACACACCAATATCTTTTTCGGATATTACGAACCCGGCATATCATAACTTTAACCAACCTAGTGTGCCGGCTTGGTCTTATCCGAATCAATATAATCCATACCCCCAATCTAATAACTATAATTTCCATAATGATTTCAACTCTTCACAGAGTCAGTGGGGATTCACCTCCCCGAGTCCAATTTTCAACCAACTTGTCCTCCTTCTCCACCTTGTCTACAATATTTTCAAGAGTCTTACTCAGTTCCACCAGTTCAAAATAGAAACTATCAATTTTGGAAATGAGTATGCGTGAGTCCAAACACAAATCCCAAAATCTGATGGACTCACAATTTCACCACCAATTCCAAGACAATACTTCATCTTTTCATCAAAACAATGAGCCTATCAACTATGAAAAGATGCTTGAAGCCATGACTCAGGCTCAAAACGCTCGTAATCGTGACATAGATATGATGGTCCAATCTTTACGTTCCCATCGTTTGACCAGTTCCGATGTCACTAACCATTCTGTTAGAGCCGAAGAGTCATGTAGTTTTGGAAATCAAGGTTCCATTTCAGAACAGTCATTTGAACTTGCCCAAACTCCAAATAATATTGATAGTTTGGCAAGTTATTGAAAAACACCTAGAGGGGGGTGAATAGGTGTAAGTGCTAATCTAGTGAACTAAGAGCGCTAAATGCGGAAGCTAATGCAAATTTTGCAACACACTTAATACAATCAACAAGTGTAGCCGAATTCCCCGTGAAGGGCTCTGGACTAACTCCTCTTGATTCCCCTTGAATGGGTTGAGGTGCTATGTGAAGCTCTTTTTGATTAAGTACAAGTGAGGCACACACAAACAACCAAGCATATAAGATGATGTATCAATATGAATATATGCAAGGCACAAATGCAAGCAATATATGATATGAATGATGTATGATGCTTTGCACAAAATGTAAAGAGAGAGAGTTGAGAGACAAATGGATCAAACGCTAACAACAAGATATGTTTCGAGGTTCGAGCACCTTGCTCTACATCCCCGCTTACACCACCGTGTAGGATTTTCAATCCACTATCTCTTACCGAGGGAACCTCTACCGAAGAGGATTTGTTACAACTCTAGGAGTACCAAACTCCTCTCTCAAACAACCACCTCACAACCAAGGGGTAGGCCCTTAGCCAAACTACCACAACACCTCTACCGAAGAGGGTTTACAAACCAAACTCCACCTCTCACTAGAGGGAGCAAACCAATCACCCGATCACCTCTACCAAAGAGGGATACAACAAGAATAAGGGTGTATACAACAAGTGGTTCCAAAGACCACAAACAATCTCTCTTCTCTCTTTTCCACAAAACAAAGATCCTAAATAGATTAGGATAGAAGATAGCTCAAGTGTGGAAACTAGGTGTTTTTGGAAACAAGCAACAAAGAAAAACTATTTGGGAAATCTCTTGTAAAAGATAGAAAATGAAAACCAATACAATCTCCCAAAAACCTAGTTCTCTTTGATATTCCAAAAACCCAAAAAAATAAAGATGAAATCTTTTTAGCACAAAAACTCTTTTCAAAACTTGTTTAAAACACTGAAGAAGTCAGGAATTTTTAGATCTAAAAATCTTGGCTAAAACCCCAAGAGTTGGGGTATTTATAGCCCAAACAGAAAACTAACCGTTAGGCTGATGTGGCAGCCTGACAGGCTGACGGTCGACTGGCCCAGTCGACTGCCAACGGTCTGAAATGTGACCGTTGGGCAACCACGGTCGACCGGCCCCGGTCGACCCAAACAAACAGAGAGCACTGCTCTCAACCCGGTCGACCTCCGGGTCGACCGTCCCAGAGCTGCCAAACGTGCACAGATCTGTGCACGTCGGTCGACCGGCCCGGTCGACCGACTTCAGCCCAAGTCGACTAATAAACTGACTTAGTCGACTGGTTGAAGCCTGGAACAAAAAACTGGGTCAGAAAATCAGTTTAAAAATATTTTGAAAAATCTTTTAACTTTTCTAAAAATCCACAAAACTTGTTTTAACATTTTATATTGAAACACAAACTTGTGATAAAAATTTCAAGACATATATCAATCATATCAATTCATTTTTGAGTCTTGCAAATTTTATCAAAAACAAAACTTGTATTTTTATCAAACTTGATTTTTCAATACATGAATAGGAAAGTCAAAATAAGTTTGTTTAAGATGTTTAAGCATGTATGTATAACTAGAATACATCTATTATACATATAAAACATGTAAACTTGTTTTGATCAATCATTCATGAAACTAAATCCAAAACATAAATCTTGTGTGTGTTGTGCACTTGAGCATATCAACTATACTAAGCTTTACAATGGATCTAAAACACACTAAACTATGGATACCTAAGTCTTCTTGGCGATCTTCATCTTCAAGGCGACTCGATCCACAAACACCGTGATCCATGAGCTAGGGAAGGTATGATCTTGAAGCTTTGGCCCTGGAATCACTATAAAAAGCTTCTAAACTCCTTGTTGAAGCTAATCACCAACTAATATCTTGGTTAATGATCTGAAACTTAAACAACACAAGATAATTAGTAAACATAACTACATGAGTTAATCATCATCAAAACTAGGGTGGAAGGCCTTTGGGCCAACAATCTCCCCCTTTTTGATGATGACAAAACTCATGGAGTTATATATGCATGGATTAAAGTTAAGCTTCAAAGAAGCTCCCCCTTAACTCATGCATAAACAAATAAATAAAAGATATGCAATGAATGTACATAAACATGCATGCATCAACATGCATAAAATACATAAACATGTTCTAGAGGCTCTAGATACTAATTAAATTAATAAAACATTAACAAAAGTACTAGATGCTCTAGATACCAATAAAACTTAATAAATGCAAAAACATAAGTATGCCAATAAAACTTAATATATGCAAAAACATAAGTATGCATATAAAAACATGTACCAATCATGCATAGAATAATTTGTGTTTTATATGCATGTTAAACTCTCAAATAATTCTCCCCCTTTTTGTCAATCATCAACAAAGGGGTAAACAATCAAAACAATAAAATGAGGGGTAAAAATCTTTGTCCCCCCTTTTGTCAATCAAAACAATACAAACAATGTTCTCCCCCTTTTTGTCTAAAAACAAAAACAAGGTCAATAAGGGGTGACTATAATCAACATGATATCAATAGAAACATATGTCAATGAAGCATCTTGATACCAATAGAAAATAAACAAAGATCAATAAATGTTATATGCTATATACATTCATGAAGAGGAAGACGCTAAGTTAGCTTACACATATGCATTACATGAAGGAGGGATGTTAAGCCCTAATTCACATAACACACATTATATAATGCATAAGAGGAGATGTGAAGCTCCTCCTACACACGTGTACCACATAAAGAAGAGATGTTAAGCTCTTCAATACAAGATACACTCATCATGAATCTATATGTAGAAGAGATGTTAAGCTCTCCTTGCATATAGTCAATATAAATCAAAACTTTTGTAATTTTCTTTAAACAAAATTTTAGATACCAATTTAAAACACAAGACATCTTGATATCAAAAAAAATATATATATTTTTTTAAGGTCATATAAACAATTGAAATGACTATTTTCTATCATAAAGCAAGCGAGTGGAAAACTAAATACCAATTGAAATATGAAAATCGAATTTTCTCCCCTTTATGAAATACCAACAAAAGCTATGCATAGGCTTGAAATAAGATACCAATTGAAAACTAAATCAATTGAAATAAAGTTGAAGCTCAAGCTCTAGCATAATAAGATTTGTGCTTAGATATAGAAATATAATAGCACAAATAAAACAAGTATATGTGTATGAAATAGAATGAGTACCAATCACTAATAGATGATACCAATTGAAAATATACATACACAATAAACATATGAGTATACAAAATGATCAAATTGATACCAATTGAAAGAGTTCAATGATACCAATTGACATAACAATAAAAGCATGGTATAACTCATATAACTACAACCCAATCATGGTTCAAGTTTTAAATGATTTTCAATATAAGGCATACATGAACATGATCTCCCATCCATCCTCCATCAAGGGTAGGGGTTTTCAAAAATAGATTTGAAAATAAGCTTTGTTTGAAAAACTCTACCAAAATGAACAATACCGTAACTAGTTAAATGGAAAATCTTTTAAACTAGTACGAAATCCTTTAAGTAAGGAATACATCAAAATAGTTTTTCATAAACATGAAATCCACATGATATCGAACACTCAAGTCAATGAAGCATAAAATATGACTCATGAAAATAAAACACATGAGTAAATAAGAAATGTGAGTGTACAAATATAATGTGAAGAACATGATCATGAAAATATACAATTTAGCTCAATATTCCTTGAAACAAGAAAACATGAAAATCATCAAACTTTATTTAATCTTCAAGGTATATGTATGTCCTATACAAATTAAAGTATACATACATATCCAAACACAACGAGTCCACAAAATATATGCATGAAGGCACGTGGCTCAAAAGGATAAACATGTATATCTAATAGTTTGGACAAGATAGACATATACATGAAGTTTAAATATAAATACATGTAAACATGAATAACTAAATTTTCAATTAAAAACAAATTTCATTTCAAGGTATATGTATGAATTGTCAACACAATAAGTATACATACATATCCCTAACACAATTGAGTCCATATATAGATTTGCATGAAAGGCAAGTGACTCAAGGGGTATACATGCATAACTTAAGGTTTGGTAAAACAGACATATACATGAAACAAATTTAAGAAT
Organism: Agave tequilana; assembly: GCA_038442645.1. Lineage (NCBI taxonomy): Eukaryota > Viridiplantae > Streptophyta > Magnoliopsida > Asparagales > Asparagaceae > Agave > Agave tequilana. The sequence continues at coordinate 23,035 of JAVJIF010004086.1, forward strand.
AGGAATACAAGTTTAAAATGCATGAATCATCAAAACTAGACTATACTAGCACATCTAATGGGTTCAAATAAGCAATCAAGCCCAAACATATATAGATTTATTTGTGGCCCACTTTATGCACAAATATATACCTAGTCTTAATGAAAACTAACATTTAAACATGTATTCAAATCATGTAGCATCAAAGACAAGATAAAAAATCAACATGATAAACATAAACATGATTATTATGCAAATCCACATGTTATTAACCTATGATAAACATGATAGCTAAGACAAACGGTGAGAGCATAAAATATGGGTCTATATAAAACATGGGTGTCTCAAAATGCTAAACATGTATGTCAAGATTTAATAAACATGGCATTATCATAATATTCTACAAACAATAAAACATGCTATATATGATAAACATGGAAAGCATGTAAATAAAACGGGAGTAAAGGATTGTCACCAAAACCGAAGAAGCAACTCTCCTTGTCTCCAAACGTGGTGATCATCTTCACCAAACTTCCCTTGAAAGTGATGCATCCATATGATTTTCATGAAGCTCGGAACGCATCCACTCCAAGGTGCCGCTACTCTCATGTCATGTGAGAGCCCACACCTACATTAAACAAAGGAGGGGTGGTCTTTGGTACCCACATCTTATTGGGTCCATGGGGTTAGTCCCTTCTCTAACCCAAACAAACTTATTTGTTAATTTGAAACATGTAATCTATCATAACAAAATTTAGCAAGGTGGCCCTTACGTCCACAATGTGTACAAGTGTACACATGAGCATACATGGTGTGATGGTGTCCGTGAGGAGCATGTGTATGCCGTGGAGGGTGTGCATGCATAAAGGATGGAACTTGTTTCTTTCGAACCAAGGTTTCCAACCGTGAGTGGTTCATGACACATTGGCTCATAGTGGAGCCCAAACAATCAACCTTCTTCTTAAGCAAACAAATATCATCATTAATCTTAGAAGAAGAAGTGTGGCATGCAATAGGTGAAGTGTGTGATACTACCCTAGCATGGCAAACATGTGCATCAATCTTATTTTGTAAAATAATATTTTTATCTAAACAAACATTCAACTCATTTGAAATAGAAATAATTTTATTTTTCAAAGCAACATTCTCCTTTAAAACAAAATCAACTTTTGAAGACAAATTTTCATTTTTCTTCAAAATAACATGGCAATCATTTTTAGTTTTCAAAAACTCATTTTCTTTAAGTGCAAGGTCTAATTGAGATCTTAATGAATCCCTTTCATTATAGACCTCAACCTTCTCTTACAAAACACAATCAAGTTTAGAAGACAATTTTTCATTTTCTTTATTTAAAGCAAAGGTCTTCTTTTTCAACAAATTATATTTTTCTATTAATTTTTCACAAACTATAGATAATTCTTCATTTAAAGCATGAGGATCAACATAATCATTTGAAGAACTAGCATTATCATCATCATCTAAGTGGGTTTCCGAGTGTACCTCAAGGGAGTCATTCCCTTGGATCATATGGCATTGTTGTGGCTCAGATTCTCCACTAGATTTCTCTTCTTGAATTTGCACTTGAAGCTTGGAGGTGTTGGTGGTTGTCAACAAATTTCACACTGCAAAGGCGGAATCAATGTTAGAAACACGTAAAAGATAATCTTTAGATAATGTGCTTCTAATAGTCTCAAGGGCTAATGCATTGGCCCCTATATGCTTGCGGTCACCAAGATAACATCTCTTGGTAGCGGCAAGGGAAACATTATGTCCTAGGGTTTGTAAATAAACGGTCATTCTAATCTTCCAAACATGAATGTTGGAAGGGTCAAACATAGGTGGGGTCATGAAAGCCATGGTAAACTATATGAGTGCAAATAAGCAAATGCAAACAATAGATTAGCAAGCAAGGATCTCACTCCTAGGATGTTAAGCCTAAGTATCAGGAGCACTAGCTCTGATACCAATTGAAAAACACCTAGAGGGGGGGTGAATAGGTGTAAGTGCTAATCTAGTGAACTAAGAGCGCTAAATGCGGAAGCTAATGCAAATTTTGCAACACACTTAATACAATCAACAAGTGTAGCCGAATTCCCCGTGAAGGGCTCTGGACTAACTCCTCTTGATTCCCTTGAATGGGTTGAGGTGCTATGTGAAGCTCTTTTTGATTAAGTACAAGTGAGGCACACACAAACAACCAAGCATATAAGATGATGTATCAATATGAATATATGCAAGGCACAAATGCAAGCAATATATGATATGAATGATGTATGATGCTTTGCACAAAATGTAAAGAGAGAGAGTTGAGAGACAAATAGATCAAACGCTAACAACAAGATATGTTTCGAGGTTCGAGCACCTTGCTCTACATCCCCGCCTACACCACCGTGTAGGATTTCCAATCCACTATCTCCCACCGAGGGAACCTCTACCGAAGAGGATTTGTTACAACTCTAGGAGTACCAAACTCCTCTCTCAAACAACCACCTCACAACCGAGGGGTAGGCCCGTAGCCAAACTACCACAACACCTCTACCGAAGAGGGTTTACAAACCAAACTCCACCTCTCACTAGAGGGAGCAAACCAATCACCCGATCACCTCTACCAAAGAGGGATACAACAAGAATAAGGGTGTATACAACAAGTGGTTCCAAAGACCACAAACAATCTCTCTTCTCTCTTTTCCACAAAACAAAGATCCTAAATAGATTAGGATAGAAGATAGCTCAAGTGTGAAAACTAGGTGTTTTTGGAAACAAGCAACAAAGAAAAACTATTTAGGAAATCTCTTGTAAAAGATAGAAAATGAAAACCAATACAATCTCCTAAAAACCTAGTTCTCTTTGATTTTTCAAAAACCCAAAACAATAAAGATGAAATCTTTTTAGCACAAAAACTCTTTTCAAAACTTGTTTAAACACTGAAGAAGTAAGGAATTTTTAGATCTAAAAATCTTGGCTAAAACCCCCAAGAGTTGGGGTATTTATAGCCAAAACAGAAAACTAGCCGTTAGGCTGATGTGACAGCCTGACAGGCTGACGGTCGACCGGCCCGGTCGACTGCCAACGGTCTGAAATGTGACCGTTGGGCAACCACGGTCGACCGGCCCTGTCGACCCAAACAAACAGAGAGCACTGCTCTCAACCCGGTCGACCGTCCCAGAGCTGCCAAACGTGCACAGATCTGTGCACGTCGGTCGACCGGCCGGTCGACCGACTTCAGCCCAAGTCGACTAATAAACTGACTTAGTCGACTGGTTGAAGCCTGGAACAGAAAACTGGGTCAGAAAATCAGTTTAAAAATATTTTGAAAAATCTTTTAACTCTTCTAAAAATCCACAAAACTTGTTTTAACATTTTATATTGAAACACAAACTTGTGATAAAAATTTCAAGACATATATCAATCATATCAATTCATTTTGAGTCTTGCAAATTTTATCAAAAACAAAACTTGTATTTTTATCAAACTTGATTTTTCAATACATGAATAGGAAAGTCAAAATAAGTTTGTTTAAGATGTTTAAGCATGTATGTATAACTAGAATACATCTATTATACATATAAAACATGTAAAACTTATTTTGATCAATCATTCATGAAAACCAAATCCAAAACATAAATCTTGTGTGTGTTGTGCACTTGAGCATATCAACTATACTAAGCTTTACAAATGGATCTAAAACACACTAAACTATGGATACCTAAGTCTTCTTAGCGATCTTCATCTTCAAGGCGACTCGATCCACAAACACCGTGATCCATGAGCTAGGCAAGGTATGATCTTGAAGCTTTGGCCCTGGAATCACTATGAAAAGCTTCTAAACTCCTTGTTGAAGCTAATCACCAACTAATATCTTGGTTAATGATCTGAAACTTAAACAACACAAGATAATTAGTAAACATAACTACATGAGTTAATCATCATCAAAACTAGGGTGGAAGGCCTTTGGGCCAACAATCTCCCCCTTTTTGATGATGACAAAACTCATGGAGTTATATATGCATGGATTAAAGTTAAGCTTCAAAGAAGCTGCCCCTTAACTCATGCATAAACAAATAAACAAAAGATATGCAATGAATATACATAAACATGTATGCATCAACATGCATAAAACACATAAACATGTTCTAGAGGCTCTAGATACTAATTAAATTAATAAAACATTAACAAAAGCACTAGATGCTCTAGATACAAATAAAACTTAATATATGCAAAAACATAAGTATGCCAATAAAACTTAATATATGCAAAAACATAAGTATGCATATAAAAACATGTACCAATCATGCATAGAATAATTTGTGTTTTATATGCATGTTAAACTCTCAAATAATTCTCCCCCTTTTTGTCAATCATCAACAAAGGGGTAAACAATCAAAACAATAAAATGAGGGGTAAAAATCTTTGTCCCCCCTTTTGTCAATCAAAACAATACAAACAATGTTCTCCCCTTTTTGTCTAAAAAAAAAACAAGGTCAATAAGGGGTGACTATAATCAACATGATATCAATAGAAACATATGTCAATGAAGCATCTTGATACCAATAGAAAATAAACAAAGATCAATAAATGTTATATGCTATATACATTCATGAAGAGGAAGACGCTAAGTTAGCTTACACATATGCATTACATGAAGGAGGGATGTTAAGCCCTAATTCACATAACACACATTATATAATGCATAAGAGGAGATGTGAAGCTCCTCCTACACACGTGTACCACATAAAAGAGAGATGTTAAGCTCTTCAATACAAGATACACTCATCATGAATCTATATGTAGAAGAGATGTTAAGCTCTCCTTGCATATAGTCAATATAAATCAAAACTTTTGTAATTTTCTTTAAACAAATTTTTAGATACCAATTTAAAACACAAGACATCTTGATATCAAAAATATATATATTTTTTTTAAGGTCATATAAACAATTGAAATGACTATTTTCTATCATAAAGCAAGCGAGTGGAAAACTAAATACCAATTGAAATATGAAAATCGAATTTTCTCCCCCTTTATGAAATACCAACAAAAGCTATGCATAGGCTTGAAATAAGATACCAATTGAAAACTAAATCAATTGAAATAAAGTTGAAGCTCAAGCTCTAGCATAAATAAGATTTGTGCTTAAGATATAGAAATATATAGCACAAATAAACAAGTATATGTGTATGAAATAGAATGAGTACCAATCACTAATAGATGATACCAATTGAAAATATACATACACAATAAACATATGAGTATACAAAATGATCAAATTGATACCAATTGAAAGAGTTCAATGATACCAATTGACATAACATAAAAGCATGGTATAACTCATATAACTACCACCCAATCATGGTTCAAGTTTTAAATGATTTTCAATATAAGGCATACATGAACATGATCTCCCATCCATCCTCCCATCAAGGGTAGGGGTTTTCAAAAATAGATTTGAAAATAAGCTTTGTTTGAAAAACTCTACCAAAATGAAGAATACCGTAACTAGTTAAATGGAAAATCTTTTAAACTAGTACGAAATCCTTCAAGCAAGGAATACATCAAAATAGTTTTTCATAAAACATGAAATCCACATGATATCGAACGCTCAAGTTAATGAAGCATAAAATATGACTCATGAAAATAAAACACATGAGTAAATAAGAAATGTGAGTGTACAAATACAATGTGAAGAACATGATCATGAAAATATACAATTTAGCTCAATATTCCTTGAAACAAGAAAACATGAAAATCATCAAACTTTATTTAATCTTCAAGGTATATGTATGTCCTATACAAATTAAAGTATACATACATATCCAAACACAACGAGTCCACAAAATATATGCATGAAGGCACGTGGCTCAATAGGATAAACATGTTTATCTAATAGTTTGGACAAGATAGACATATACATGAAGTTTAAACATAAATACATGTAAACATGAATAACTAAATTTTCAATTAAAAATAAATTTCATTTCAAGGTATATGTATGAATTGTCAACACAATAAGTATACATACATATCCCTAAACACAATTGAGTCCATATATAGATTTGCATGAAAGGCAAATGACTCAAGGGGTATACATGTATAACTTAAGGTTTGATAAAACAGACATATACATGAAACAAATTCAAGAATAGGAATACAAGTTTAAAATGCATGAATCATCAAAACTAGACTATACTAGCACATCTAATGGGTTCAAATAAGCAATCAAGCCCAAACATATATAGATTTATTTGTGGCCCACTTTATGCACAAATATATACCTAGTCTTAATGAAAACTAACATTTAAACATGTATTCAAATCATGTAGCATCAAAGACAAGATAAAAAATCAACATGATAAACATAAAACATGATTATTATGCAAATCCACATGTTATTAAACCTATGATAAACATGATAACTAAGACAAACGGTGAGAGCACAAAATATGGGTCCATATAAAACATGTGTGTCTCAAAATGCTAAACATGTATGTCAAGGATTTAATAAATATGGCATTATTATAATATTCTACAAACAATAAAACATGCTATATATGATAAACATGGAAAGCATGTAAATAAAACGGGAGTAAAGGATTGTCACCAAAACCGAAGAAGCAACTCTCCTTGTCTCCAAAACGTGGTGATCATCTTCACCAAACTTCCCTTGAAAGTGATGCATCCATATGATTTCCATGAAGCTCGGAACGCATCCACTCCAAGGTGCCGCTACTCTCATGTCATGTGAGAGCCCACACCTACATTAAACAAAGGAGGGGTGGTCTTTGGTACCCACATCTTATTGGGTCCATGGGGGTTAGTCCCTTCTCTAACCCAAACAAACTTATTTGCTAAATTTGAAACATGTAATCTATCATAACAAAATTTAGCAAGGTGGCCCTTACGTCCACAATGTGTACAAGTGTACACATGAGCATACATGGTGTGATGGTGTCCGTGAGGAGCATGTGTATGCCGTGGAGGGTGTGCATGCATAAAGGATGGAACTTGTTTCTTTCGAACCAAGTTTCCAACCGTGAGTGGTTCATGGCACATTGGCTCATAGTGGAGCCCAAACAATCAACGTTCTTCTTAAGCAAACAAATATCATCATTAATCTTAGAAGAAGAATTGTGGCATGCAATAGGTAAAGTGTGTGATACTACCCTAGCATGGCAAACATGTGCATCAATCTTATTTTGTAAAACAATATTTTTATCTAAACAAACATTCAACTCATTTGAAATAGAAATAATTTTATTTTTTAAAGCAACATTCTCCTTTAAAACAAAATCAACTTTTGAAGACAAATTTTCATTTTTCTTCAAAATAACATGGCAATCATTTTTAGTTTTCAAAAACTCATTTTCTTTAAGTGCAAGGTCTATTGAGATCTCAATGAATCCCTTTCATTATAGACCTCAACCTTCTCTTGCAAAACACAATCAAGTTTAGAAGACAATTTTTCATTTTCTTTATTTAAAGCAAAGGTCTTCTTTTTCAACAAATTATATTTTTCTATTAATTTTTCACAAACTATAGATAATTCTTCATTTAAAGCATGAGGATCAACATAATCATTTGAGGAACTAGCATTATCATCATCATCTAAGTGGGTTTCCGAGTGTACCTCAAGGGAGTCATTCCCTTGGATCATATGGCATTGTTGTGGCTCAGATTCTCCACTAGATTCCTCTTCTTAGATTTGCACTTGAAGCTTGGAGGTGTTGGTGGTTGTCAACAAATTCCACACTGCAAAGGCGGAATCAATGTTAGAAACACGTAAAAGATAATCTTTAGATAATGTGCTTCTAATAGCCTCAAGGGCTAATGCATTGGCCCCTATATGCTTGCGGTCACCAAGATAACATCTCTTGGTAGCGGCAAGGGAAACATTATGTCCTAGGGTTTGTAAATAACGGTCATCCTAATCTTCCAAACATGAATGTTGGAAGGGTCAAACATAGGTGGGTCATGAAAGCCATGGTAAACTATTGATTGGTCACTAATGTTGCACATTTATTATCATATTTCCATACTTATTATAGAATAAAATCTGCTTTGTCCTAATTAAATGTTTAATTTATTTGCAGGCCCATTCCTTAAGGAGATGAAGAGAAACAAGCCCAAAAGCCCACCAAATTCTGATTATTCAGAATAAATTTGAAATGAAGAAATCAGGGCAAAATCTTGGCATATAAGGAAGGTTTAGAAGAATCCTCCGTGAATCAATATGAAGAAATCAGGGCAAAATCTTGGCATATAAGGAAGGTTGAGAAGAATCCTCCCTGTGGGCAAAATCTTGGTATATAAGGAAGGTTGAGAAGAATCCTCCCTGAATCAAGGCAAAATCTTAGCATATAAGGAAGGTTGAGAAGAATCCTCCCTGAATCAAGCACAATCAAAGGCTGTTTTGTCAACTTTTGAAGAAAAAAATAAGAAAATCAGAAGAAGATACGGGAAATACATCAGACCAGGAGATTCCCCCAATCTTCCTGGGATCTTCTCCTTTAGGTTTTTTGCCTATAAATACTGGTTTTAGCTGAGCAAGGAGGAGAAGGCAGAGATTAGGATTTAGCCTAGTTTTCATTCTTTGTAGTTTAGGTTTTTCTTTTCTTTTATGTAATTTGTATGTAACTTAGGGTAGAAGAAGATTCATGTAAGTAAGAGAGAGAGGCTGATGTTGAGAGTGACACCGACGATGTACCCTCCTCCTTTCTTCCATTGTCTCTGCAATTAATAAAGGTAAAAGTTCTTTTTATGTTCGTATTTTCTTTTGTTTCGTCTTCCTCTTCTACTTTACCTTGGTTGTTGTTGTTGAGTTTACAAGTGAATTCCAAAGCAAGTATAACTAAGCTACGTGAGAGCCAGCGATAGTTCATGAAGACGTTCTCCTCCTCCAAGATCCGCATCACTTCGTTCTTGCTAGGCTTGACGATATAATGTGCACGGGGACTGAGCTCGAGCTTATGATCTATGCGTTGAACGCCTCCGAAGCAAAGGTAGAACATTCAACGGTTTCCAGGTAGGTCATCACTCAACCTAGGTAAGTATTTCTTCATCTTCTTTCCTTTCTTTCATTTGTGTAAATTATATCACCACCTCTTCCAACTCTTTTTCCTCCACTTCATTTGTACATATTCGCTTCATTGTTTCTGATTTTTCCACCTTCTTCATCTTCCATTTTCTTTAACTTTAAGATAACTTTCTTTTTCATTTTCATAACTAAAAACAGAGAGAACCTTCGTTTTATTTTCTTAAAGATTTCAATAAAGAACTGTAACGCTTCCATCGCAAACCCTCCTTGTGGATCACGACCCGCATAGCCACTTGCTATCGCGGTAGAATTGAGCACTTGCACATCTTTATTTTTAAGTTCTGTAATTCCGTATTTTGTGTGCAGGTTTTACCTCAATCAAATTTTGGCGCCGTTGCCGGGGAGGGTAACATGTTTTTTATTGAAATCTAAATTTTTTTGAATTTTTTTTAGAACTAAACGAATTTTCTTCTCTGTTGCAGGTTACAGGGCCATCAAAGCAGAAAATTAATATTGCAGTGACATACAAGTGGTATTGGGCCTCTGCGCTAGAAAGCAGAGACCCATTGCCCTCTGAATTGCCGCGTTTCCACGGCAAAAGCCGCGGACCCGCGGCAAGGAAGAGCTGACTACTAACACTTTTTGCAGGGCTGCTTAGTTTGCAAATTCTAGTTTGCTGCAATTATTTATTTCTTATATGCCATCACAAAAACCTGCTAATAATCAACAGTAAAAAGTTTGTTGCAAAAGTAAAAATTGATTAGACGTTTGCATTTTAGGCACGTGTCTTTTTAATTCCTTTATTTTTTACTGTTGAAGAGTGCTGGAGAAAGGTACGTATGCATTGCATTTAGCATAGGACTCACTTCTTGGTTGATTTATATCGCTTTGAGTGAATCTTACATATCTTGTACACTTGCACAAATTGATCTTAAGGGCACTAACCCATTAACAAGATAAGGTGGGGATTTGATCACCCTTCCTTAGCCCAAAAATCACATTCCAAGCACTCACTAACCCAAGCCTAACTAAAATTGAGTAGACATTGGCCCTAGGGACATCTCGGACTCAATTAAGAGATTATCCTAAGGGGGAAAAATGTTGGAATCTAACTCCTGCAAAATCAGTGTCTAGGAAAGGGATTGAGGGCCGAAAGTCCGAAGGTTGGTGGTTATTTAATTAAGGAACGTCTTTGACGGAAAACCTCCCACCAACCTTACCCTGACCTGGCTGATTAGCTTGTGGTTAAAGTCTACATTAGACCTCCCGTGGACAGTCTAACCAGTTAGGAGTCGTCTAGGTCCTAAGTCTACCCTAACTTAGGCTAGAATTTTTTCTTTTTTTTTTGTTTGTTTATTTGTTTGTTTTTATTTCTTTGTATTCTATTGTGTGATATGGACTATAATAATAATTTTTCAACTACAATAATAATCCATATTACACACCGACTTCATTTTCGGATATTACCAACCCGGCATATCATAACTTTGACCAACCTAGTGTGCCGGATTGGTCTTATCCGAATCAATATGACCCATACCCCCCATCTAATAACTATAATTTCCATAATGATTTCAACTCTTCACCGAGTCAGTGGGGATTCACCTACCCCGAGCATAATTTTCAACCAACTTGTCCCCCTTATCCACCTAGTCCACAATATCCCCAAGAGTCATACTCAGTTCCACCAGTCCAAAATAGAAAACCATCAATTTTGGAAAGGAGTATGCGTGAGTCCAAACAACAATCACAAAATCTGATGGACTCACAATTTCACTACCACTTCCAAAATAACACTTCATCTTTTCATCAAAATAATGAATTCATCAATTATGAAAAGATGCTTGAAGCCATGACTCATGCTCAAAATGCTAGAAATCGTGACATAGATATGATGGTCGAATCTCTACGTTCTCACCGTTTGACCAGTTCTGATGTCACTAACCATCCTGTTAGAGCCGAAGAGTCATGTAGTTTTGAAAATCAAGATTCCATTTCAGAACAACCATTTGAACTTGCCCAAACTCCAAATGAAATTGATAGTTTGACAAGTTATCCCTTGCCTGAAATAGAACTTGAAAATGAATATGATCATGAACTAGAACTTAGTGATTCAATTTTACTTCCTGATTCAATAATGACTCAGGTATCTACACCTGATTTCAATCTTTTTTCCCGAGTCAACATTGGATCCTGTGCCAATTCATCATGAAATTGAATCACCCATCTTTGATGATCATATTGAACTTGACCAATTTTATAATCTTGAAAATCCCATTGATAAATTGGCAAGTTCTCATTTTTTTGATATTGAACTCAATGAGATATGTGACCTAGATTCCCAAATCCGTGATCCAGTTCAACTTTCTGAATCATTATTGACTCCTGTTTTGTTACCAAACTTGAGTAATATTTTAGAGTCAGTTTTGATTCCACCTATCATTCTTGAACTTGAATTACCAACATTAAGTCACATTTCATTGTTGGAAAATAATTGTGGACTTGAGTTCCAACTTCTTGACTTGGACCCAATTTCTGAACCTATTTCGACTCTTGAACCTTTACTTGACTTAAGTCACCTTCCTGAGTCGGTGTTAGTTCCTGTATTTCCTGAGTCCAAGTCAATCCTTCTATCATTTCATACTCCATTCTGGGACGAGGTGGTTGACAAATTTGACTCCGAAATTTGTTATGGAATTTGAAAATTAGATGGGGTCAAATACTTAATAAAAATCCTTTATGGACACATCTTTTTAGTGGGTTATATTAGAGTAATTTCTGGCGGGTTCCTCCGAACCCAACGAAAAGTCGATTGGGCCGCATTTCGTGGACCAATCAGACCACCACCGGAACCACCACCTTAAGGTAACATTCTCCTTCCCTTTCTTCTTTTTCATGCATCTATGCATTAGTTCATACATTGAGGACAATGCATGAGATAGGTGTGGGGGAGGGTTCTAACATAACTTAGGTTTTTCTTTTTATAAAAAAAATAAAAAAATAAAAAAAATAACATTTTCTTTACTTTTAAAAACTTTTTGAAAAAATAGAAACAATATTTTGACTTATTTTTTGTAAGAAATTAAGTTAATTTTAAGGAATAGGAAATCTAAATTAGGATTTCTTATACTTGGTCAAAATAAGATTATTTGTTTGATTTTTAGGGTTAGGAAGAAAATTTATCAAAGTAATTTAGTCTTGATCTTTACCTTGATGAAATATGCACCCTTCATACACTTACACACTTAGGGTTCAAAAACAAAGATTCTTATGCCTTATAAAATAAAATAAAAAAAATAAACAAATCTAATTATTGATTAGCTAGGTGCTTTGGCCTAAGAAAGCCTTAGTATTTATGCGAAAGATGATTAGATAAGTTTGAAAAGAAAAATATATATAAAAATCCTCTGATTAAGCTGGGTATTCGTGCCTAATAAAGCATAAGTTTTCACGCCTAAAAGAGGTTCATATAATAAAATCCTTAGTTTTGTGGCCTTGTTTGCTCGAGTCCTTAAGTCCTAGGGGTGTCTTCTCACCCGGTGCTCTAAGGCCGTCTGGTTTGGGAGTCATCGATTAAAGGCTCGTTACATGGGCAGATTAGAAAGCCTAAACTAAGGAATAATACCACAAAAAAAAAAATTATATATATATAAATAAATAAGGCATAAGAGTTAGAGTTAATGAACCCTTAGTCAAAATTTTCACAGTCACAAGTGCATATGACTTAGGGTAAAGTAATAGACTAGATGAGAAGTATAATTTGACTCCTTACTTTAATTGATAATAAATTTTTGAATAAAGACTAAGTTTAGGAATGAAAAATTCAGTTTTCCTATAACTTATAGATTGCTTAGATCTTACAATTATATTTCAAATATTTTTCCTTTCAAAATGCTTTTCGAAAATACTAACTCTTTATTTTCCTTTCTTTATGGATTTTGTGGGTGCAATCCGCTGAAAACCCTCACGAGACAAAACTCGTCCTCTAGGGGAAACCTAGAGGTTTAACGGCTTGTTGCACATGCTCAGTGCAATCGCGTGACCTGCGAAAGTGGTCTAATAATTCTTAGTATAGTTTAGTTGTTTTGCTCGAGGACGAGCAAAAGATAGGTATGGGGGTGTGATTGGTCACTAATGTTGCACATTTATTATCATATTTCCATACTTATTATAGAATAAAATCTGCTTTGTCCTAATTAAATGTTTAATTTATTTGCAGGCCCATTCCTTAAGGAGATGAAGAGAAACAAGCCCAAAAGCCCACCAAATTCTGATTAATTCAGAATAAATTTGAAATGAAGAAATCAGGGCAAAATCTTGGCATATAAGGAAGGTTTAGAAGAATCCTCCCTGAATCAAGATGAAGAAATTAGGGCAAAATCTTGGCATATAAGGAAGGTTGAGAAGAATCCTCCCTGTGGCAAAATCTTGGTATATAAGGAAGGTTGAGAAGAATCCTCCCTGAATCAAGCACAATCAAAGGCTGTTTTGTCAACTTTTGAAGAAAAAAATAAGAAAATCAGAAGAAGATACGGGAAATACATCAGACCAGGAGATTCCCCCAATCTTCCTGGGATCTTCTCCTTTAGGTTTTTTTGCCTATAAATACTGGTTTTAGCTGAGCAAGGAGGAGAAGGCAGAGATTAGGATTTAGCCTAGTTTTCATTCTTTGTAGTTTAGGTTTTTCTTTTCTTTTTATGTAATTTGTATGTAACTTAGGGTAGAAGAAGATTCATGTAAGTAAGAGAGAGAGGCTGATGTTGAGAGTGACACCGACGATGTACCCTCCTCCTTTCTTCCATTGTCTCTGCAATTAATAAAGGTAAAAGTTCTTTTTATATTCGTATTTTCTTTTGTTTCGTCTTCCTCTTCTACTTTACCTTGGTTGTTGTTGTTGAGTTTACAAGTGAATTCCAAAGCAAGTATAACTAAGCTACGTGAGAGCCAGCGATAGTTCATGAAGACGTTCTCCTCCTCCAAGATCCGCATCACTTCGTTCTTGCTAGGCTTGACGATATAATGTGCACGGGGACTGAGCTCGAGCTTATGATCTATGCGTTGAACGCCTCCGAAGCAAAGGTAGAACATTCAACGGTTTCCAGGTAGGTCATCACTCAACCTAGGTAAGTATTTCTTCATCTTCTTTCCTTTCTTTCATTTGTGTAAATTATATCACCACCTCTTCCAACTCTTTTTCCTCCACTTCATTTGTACATATTCGTTTCATTGTTTTCTGATTTTTCCACCTTCTTCATCTCTCATTTTCTCTCTAATTTTAACATAATTCTTTTTTTCATTTTCACTTCTTAAAAACAGAGAAGAACTCTCGCTTTTCTTCTTAACGATTTCAATAAAGAACCGTAAAGCTTCCATCGCAAACCCTCCTTGTGGATCATGACCCGCATAGCCACTTGCTATAGCGGAAGAATTGAGCACTTGCACATTTTTATTATAAGATCTGAAATTTCGTATTTTTGTGCAGGTTTTGCCTCAATCAACTATATGAGTGCAAACAAGCAAATGCAAACAATAGATTAGCAAGCAAGGATCTCACTCCTAAGATGTTAAGCCTAAGTATCAGGAGCACTAGCTCTGATACCAATTGAAAACACCTAGAGGGGGGGTGAATATGTGTAAGTGCTAATCTAGTGAACTAAGAGCGCTAAATGCGGAAGCTAATGCAAATTTTGCAACACACTTAATACAATCAACAAGTGTAGCCGAATTCCCCGTGAAGGGCTCTGGACTAACTCCTCTTGATTCCCCTTGAATGGGTTGAGGTGCTATGTGAAGCTCTTTTTGATTAAGTACAAGTGAGGCACACACAAACAACCAAGCATATAAGATGATGTATCAATATGAATATATGCAAGGCACAAATGCAAGCAATATATGATATGAATGATGTATGATGCTTTGCACAAAATGTAAAGAGAGAGAGTTGAGAGACAAATGGATCAAACGCTAACAACAAGATATGTTTCGAGGTTCGACCATCTTGCTCTACATCCCCGCCTACACCACCGTGTAGGATTTCCAATCCACTATCTCCCACCGAGGGAACCTCTACCGAAGAGGATTTGTTACAACTCTAGGAGTACCAAACTCCTCTCTCAAACAACCACCTCACAACCGAGGGGTAGGCCCGTAGCCAAACTACCACAACACCTCTACCGAAGAGGGTTTACAAACCAAACTCCACCTCTCACTAGAGGGAGCAAACCAATCACCCGATCACCTCTACCAAAGAGGGATACAACAAGAATAAGGGTGTATACAACAAGTAGTTCCAAAGACCACAAACAATCTCTCTTCTCTCTTTTCCACAAAACAAAGATCCTAAATAGATTAGGATAGAAGATAGCTCAAGTGTGGAAACTAGGTGTTTTTGGAAACAAGCAACAAAGAAAAACTATTTGGGAAATCTCTTGTAAAAGATAGAAAATGAAAACCAATACAATCTCCCAAAAACCTAGTTCTCTTTGATTTTCCAAAAACCCAAAACAATAAAGATGAAATCTTTTTAGTACAAAAACTCTTTTCAAAACTTGTTTAAAACACTGAAGAAGTCAGGAATTTTTAGATCTAAAAATCTTGGCTAAAACCCCCAAGAGTTGGGGTATTTATAACCCAAACAAAAAACTAGCCGTTAGGCTGATGTGGCAGCCTGACAGGCTAACGGTCGACCGGCCCGGTCGACTGCCAACGGTCTGAAATGTGACCGTTGGGCAACCACGGTCGACCGGCCCGGTCGACCCAAACAAACAGAGAGCACTGCTCTCAACCCGGTCGACCGTCCGGGTCGACCGTCCCAGAGCTGCCAAACGTGCACAGATCTGTGCACGTCGGTCGACGCCCGGTCGACCGACTTCAGCCCAAGTCGACTAATAAACTGACTTAGTCAACTGGTTGAAGCCTGGAACAGAAAACTTGGTCAGAAAATCAGTTTAAAAATATTTTGAAAAATCTTTTAACTCTTCTAAAAATCTACAAAACTTGTTTTAACATTTTATATTGAAACACAAACTTGTGATAAAAATTTAAGACATATATCAATCATATCAATTCATTTTGAGTCTTGCAAATTTTATCAAAAACAAAACTTGTATTTTTATCAAACTTGATTTTTCAATACATGAATAGGAAAGTCAAAATAAGTCTGTTTAAGATGTTTAAGCATGTATATATAACTAGAATACATCTGTTATACATATAAAACATGTAAACTTGTTTTGATCAATCATTCATGAAAACCAAATGCAAAACTTAAATCTTGTGTGTGTTGTGCACTTGAGCATATCAACTATACTAAGCTTTACAAATGGATCTAAAACACACTAAACTATGGATACCTAAGTCTTCTTGGCGATCTTCATCTTCAAGGCGACTCGATCCACAAACACCGTGATCCATGAGCTAGGCAAGGTATGATCTTGAAGCTTTGGCCCTGGAATCACTATGAAAAGCTTCTAAACTCCTTGTTAAAGATAATCACCAACTAATATCTTGGTTAATGATCTGAAACTTAAACAACACAAGATAATTAGTAAACATAACTACATGAGTTAATCATCATCAAAACTAGGGTGGAAGGCCTTTGGGCCAACAGTTATCCCTTGCCTGAAATCGAACTTGAAAATGAATATGATCATGAACCTCAACTTTGTGATTCAATTTTACTTCCTGATTCAATAATGACTCCGGTATCTTCACCTGACTTCAATCTTTTCCCTGAGTCAACATTGGATCCTGTGCCAATTCATCATGAAATTGAATCACCTATTTTGATGATCATATTGAACTTGACCAATTTTACACTTTTGAAAATCTTATTGACAAATTGGCAAGTTCTCATTTTTTTGATATTGAACTCAATGAGATATGTGACCTAGATTTTCAAATCTGTGATCCAGTTCAACTTTCTGAATCAATATTGACTCCTGTTTTGTTACCAAACTTGAGTAATATTTTAGAGTCAGTTTTGATTCCCCCACCTATCATTCCTGAACTTGAATCACCAATATTAAGTCACATTCCATTATTGGAAAATCAATGTGGACTTGAGTTTCAACTTCTTGACTTGGACACAGTTCTTGAACCAATCTCGACTCCTGAAGCTTTACTTGACTTAAGTCACCTTCCTGAGTCGGTATTAGTTCCTATACTTCCTGAATCCAAGTCAACCGTTCTATCATTTCATACTCCATTTTGGGACGAGGTGGTTGACAAATTTGACTCTGAAATCAGTTATGGAATTTGGAAATTAGATGGGGTCAAGTACTTAATAAAAATCCTTTATGGATTCATCATTTTAATGGGTTATATTAGAGATATTTCTGGTGGGTTCCTCCGAACCGAACGAAAAGTCGATTGGGCCGCATTTCGTGGACCAATCAGACCACCTCCGGAACCACCACCTTAAGGTAACATTTTCCTTCCCTTTCGCCTTTTTCATGCATCTATGCATTAATTCATACATTGAGGACAATGCATGAGATAGGTGTGGGGGAGGGTCTAACATAACTTAGTTTTTTTTATTTAAAAAAAATTATTAACATTTTCTGTGCTTTTAAAAACTTTTTGAAAATAGAAACAATATTTTGACATATTTTTTGTAAGAAATTAAGTTAATTTTAAGGAATAGGAAAATCCAAACTAGGATTTCTTATACTTGGTCAAAATAAGATTATTTGTTTGATTTTTAGGGTTAGGAAGATAATTTGTCAAAGTAATTTAGTTTTGATCTTTACCTTGATGAAATATGCACACTTCATACACTTACACACTTAGGGTTCAAAAACAAAGATTCTTATGCCTTATAAAAAGAAAAGAAAAAAATATAAAAGATAAACAAATCCAATTATTGATTAGCTAGGTGCTTTGGCCTAAGCAAGCCTTAGTATTTATGCGAAAGATGATTAGATAAGTTTGAAAAGAAAAAATATATATATATCCTCTGATTAAGCTGGGTATTTGTGCCTAATAAAGCATAAGTATTCACGCCTAAAAGAGATTCATATTGTTGAAGCCTACAAAGTTGAACAATTTTGATGATGGACAAGTGATGATGGACAAGCATTTATGATTACTCAACCTCACTTGAAGCCAGTTGAAGCTTATGGGAATTATTGGATATTTTGTGTAATTTTAGAATATTGTGAAAAGCCTTGAAAACTTACACAAAATACCCTTTCAAGTCGACTTGACCTTCTAATATAGTCGACTACTCCATATATAGTCGACTTGCCAAAAATCCTAGTCGACTAGATACTTCCAAAACAATTGACCAAGTCTCTGTTTGTTGTCTGTCAGGAAAGTTAGTCGACTTGACCCCATTGTATAGTCGACTAACAGATACTCTAGTCGACTATAGATTTTCCCAAGTCGACTAATAACCCATACAAAAATTCCCTTGCTCTCTGTTTCTGTCTGACATGAAACTTAGTCGACTTATCAAACTTGTATAGTCGACTAACACCTTACCTAGTCGACTAACAATGAATATATAGTCGACTACATTCAGTTATCCAGGAACTTAGTATCTGTATCAGCCAAAAGATAGTCGACTAACCCCTCTTTGTAGTCGACTAATTAGTGTAAATTTTGTTCTTCTAGTTGACTAATATCCTGTTCAAGTCGACTAATAGCAGTTGGTAACTGCTGTGCAGTTGGTGAATTCTGGTGCGTTTTTCAACGTTTCAAAATTTGAATTTGGCCTGATAACTACCCTAACTTACTATGGATTTCACCTATAAATAGGGGTATTATCCTAGGGTCAAATCACCAATTCAAATCCAAAGTTTTCAGCCAAACTCTATCCAAATATTCTATTTTCTGAAAACTTGTTTCTCTTTCAGTTTTCTTCACCAAATTCCAAAGTCCATTGTAAAGATTTCTAAAATCCCTCCTATAAGAAACCTTGTCCCAAGCACATTCAATTTCAAGGCTTATAGGATCATTGTAATCATTCAAAGAAGATCATTGTACAAGGCGTCTTCTTGGGAGTAGAAGAAAGTTGTACAAGGCGTTTGTTCTCTTGGTGTAAAGAGGAGTTGTGCATATTTGGCAAAAGGCGTTTGTCAAGTGGTGTACAAGGCATTGGTTGTGGGTGTACACAAATCAGGAAAGGAAAATCTCAAGCGGTTGGCTTGGGGACTGGATGTAGGTCACAAGGACCGAACCAGGATAACTCTCTTGTCTTTGTGTTTGAATTTTCTGAGTTTATCTTGTGTTTATTTTATTTCCTGCAAGTAAATTGATTTACAATTTTTAAACACTATTCACCCCCCCTCTAGTGTTGTGTTGCTTTGACTATAGATCCTACATTTGGTATCAGAGCAGGTTCAAGGCAACAACCATACGAGGATGGCAACGGAGTTCCCTTCGTCCCAATTCAAAGAAGGACATTCTACACAACGTCCACCGCTATTTGACGGAACCAATTACAACTATTGGAAGTGTAGAATGAAGATCTACTTGCAATCGCTCAACTACGACCTTTGGAACATCGTAGAAGCATCATACACCAAGCCAACAACCAACTACAACGCTTGGAGTGAAGATCAAAGAAGAATGCAAATCTTGATGCCAAGGCGATGAACGCTCTATTTTGTGCTTTAACCAAAGAAGAGTTCAACCGTGTGTCTACATCCACTTCTGCACATCAAATATGGCATACTCTTCAGGTAACTCACGAAGGCACAAATAAAGTTAAGGAATCTAAAATATCTGTTCTTGTCCACAGATTTGAGTTATTCAAAATGAAGGAGAATGAAACCATATCCGAAATGGTTACAAGATTCACCGACATCACCAATTCATTAGCATCCCTTGGAAAGGACTACACTCAAGTTGAAAGAGTTCAAAAGATCCTTCGTGCACTCACACCAGAATGGGAGAAGAAGACAACCGCCATTGAAGAGGCGAATGATCTCTCAACTATGACATTAGAAAACCTAATCGGTAATCTAATGGCATATGAAGTGCAGTTAGAAGAAAGAAAGAAGGACGAACAACAACATTCCAAGAAGAAAGTACTTGCCTTCCATGCATCCTCCGACACGGACAATTCGGATGAAGATGAAGAAGAAATGGCGATGCTATCCAGAAAGTTCAAAAGGTTCATAAAACAAGGTAAATTTAAAAAGAATAAAGATACTAATGATACTCCTACTTGTTTTAAGTGTAACAAACCAGGCCACATAAAGAAGGATTGCCCATTGATGAAATCAAAAGGACACTTCAAGAAGTTCAATAAGTTCAACAAGAAGAAGAAAGCCTTCCAAGCAACATGGGATGATAGCGACTCATCTTCCTCTGACGAAGAAGAAGCAACGGAAACCGCCAATATCTGCTTCATGGCCCAAGAAGACGAGGTACAAGATTATGATGAGTTATTAGAAGCTTTTAATGAATTGTTTAATAATTTCAAAAATGAAAAGATTAAAAATAAAGTCTTAATAAAGGAAAATGAAAGACTCATTCATGAAAATGCATGTTTTGTTTCTCAAACATCTTCTCTAAGTTTTCAAAATGAAGATTTTGAAAAAGTTATTGCATCTTTAAAAAAGGATAATGAAATTTTCTTAAAAGAAAATTCTTTACTTAAAAAGGAAACTATTTCTTTAAATTCTAGAATTTCTATTTTAGATAAAGACATGATTGTTTTCAAAATTAAGTATGAAGATCTTTTGAAAAATGTAACTAAGTTTAATAAAGGAAAAGAGAATTTAAATGTTTTATTATCTTCTCAAAAGATGTCTAACAATCATTTTGGTCTTGATTTTTCAAAAGATAAGATTTATAAACCTACTCATATTGGTATTGGATCTTCAAAAACCAATTTTGTAAAATCTACACATCTTCATAATAATAATCCATATAATTCTTTTGTGAAAAGAAATACTATTTCAAAAAGAATTAGATGCAAATTTATATGGGTTCCTAAGAATCTAAATACTGTCGATAAAAATATTTATATTGCATCTTATATACATGATGTGTGTAATTCTGAGAATTATGTTTATACTAACAAGTGGAAACCAAATTCCAATTGGATTTGGGTTCCAAAAGGCTAATCTTTTTTGGACCCTATCATGATGGGTACCATACAAATTGTTTTATCTTATAGGTACCTTTTAAAGAGAAGTGGATACTTGATAGTGGGTGCTCCAAACACATGACCGGACACATTCAAATACTGTCTTCCGTTCAAATCAAAAGGGAGGTACAGTGATATTTGGAGACAATAACAAAGGAAAGGTTATTGGTACCGGCATAGTTGGTAACATTTCAAAATCCCTTATTGAAAATGTTCTTTTGGTAAGAGGTTTAAAACACAATCTATTAAGTATTAGTCAATTATGTGATAAGGGTTATAAAATTGTTTTTGAAAAAGATGCATGTCTTATTTATGATACTAACATGAAAGATATTTTATTCAAAGGTTTTCGTAACAATAACATTTATGAATTATCTATATCTTGCATATCATCTAATGATGACTTATGTTTACTTGCTTCTAATAATGATTATTTTTTATGGCATAAAAGATTTGGTCATTTGAATATGAAAACTATTTCTAAGATTTCTAAATTTGATTTAGTTAAAGGTCTTCCAAAAATTGCTTTTAAAAAGGATTATTTTTGTGATTCTTGTCAATTAGGAAAACAAGTTAAATCATCTTTTAAATCTAAAGATTTAGTTTCTACTAATAGACCTTTGGAATTGTTGCATTTGGATTTATTTGGTCCTACTCGTGTTTCTTCTTTAAACAAGAGTAGATATGTTTTTGTTATTGTTGATGATTATTCACGTTTTTCATGGGTCATTTTTCTAAAAAATAAAAATGATACTTTTGATAAATTTGCAAGTTTTTGTAAAAGAATTCAAAATCAAAAGTCTCTAAACATAGTCACTATTCGAAGTGATCATGGAGGAGAATTTAAGAATGAATCTTTTTCAAAATTCTGTGATAAGTATGGTATTACACATAATTTTGCATTTCCTAGAGCATCTCCTCAAAATGGTGTTGTAGAGAGAAAGAATAGGACTTTGCAAGAATGTGCTAGAACTATGCTTATGGACAGTAATTTACCAAATATTTTTGGGCTGAGGCTATTGCTACTGCATGTTATGTTTTAAATCGTGTGCTTATTCGACCTTTTTTAAACAAAACATCTTATGAATTGTTTTATAACAGGATTCCAAAAGTTTCTTACTTTAAGATTTTTGGATGTAAATGCTTTATCTTAAATACAAAAGATGCTTTAGATAAATTTGATGCTAGATCCAATGAAGGTATTTTTGTTGGATACTCTACTCAAAGTAAAGCATATAGAATATTTAATAAGAAAACATTTACTATTGAAGAATCATTACATGTTAAATTTGATGAATCCTTGACTAAGCCTATTTCTAATACTTCTCCACATGATGATGATCATATTATAGATACTCCTATTGATAATATTGTTATATCTTCTGTTGATACTAACATTTCTAAGGATGATGATGTAGGATCGCTGAGATAAGGACTAATTGCGGAATTATCTCTTGAAGGCAACAATTATCTGAAATAACTCAAGTCAACACAAATCTAAACAAGAAAGATTAGCGTTAAGAAAATAAACTAACTTGCATGTAAAGGAAAACAAATCTCAGAAATTAACAAACGCAAACAAAGAGATTTATCCTGGTTCGGTCCTTGTGACCTACATCCAGTCCCCAAGCCACCCGCTTGAGATTTTCCTTTATCCTTGATCTTGCCACCCAAATCAATACAACATGTACACCACTTGTAGAATCCCCTTCTCCAAATGTGTACACCTTCTCTTCCACCAAGAGAACACCTTTTACCTTTGTACAACTACTTCTTCAACCAAGAAGTCTCCCGTGTACAATGGCACCTTGTACAACTTGCCTCTTCAACCAAGAAGCCTCCCGTGTACAAATCACTTTGAGAATTTACAATGCTTTTCCTATAGCCTTGGTACAGATGTGTATGTGGACAAGGTACTGTATAGGAAGGTTAACTTCAGAGACTTCACTAATGGAATGTCTTTTGGTGAAGAATAGAAGTTAGGAATTCAGTTTTTGGTTTTCTGAAAATCTGGCTTTAGAAAAAACTGAATGAAAATACTTGTAAATCTTAACCTTTGGCCTTAGGAATAACCACCCTATATATAACTGAAGACTAGGGTTAGTTAGAGTAGTTATGGGACCAATTCAGATGATATAGACGTTGGAAAACGTTGCCAAAAGGATCAGATAAAGAAAACTGTCCAACAGTCAGAAACTGCCTATAGTCGACTTGCCCATAGAGTTAGTCGACTAGCCTAGGCAAATTTCCTTCTATTAGTCGACTAGGTTTAACTAGTAGTCGACTAGAAAATGTCTGTTGGTAGAACAGGTTTCTGGATAACTACCTCAAGTCGACTGCAACTGCTATATAGTCGACTGGGTCAAGGATTAGTCGACTAGGGACTTTCTATAAGTCGACTAGAAAATGGATTAGTCGACTTGGTTTACTTCTGGTCGACTAATTTGACAAACAGAGAGTTGGTCTGTTTCAGGAAACAGGATTAGTCGACTGGGTATTTGGGTTAGTCGACTACATCAAGTATTTAGTCGACTTGACTTATGTATAAGTCGACTAATGGACCCTGAAGATGAATGTGTGTGTCAAGGCTTTTACATTCTACTTCAACTTTACAAACCACACTTTAACCACACTTCATCAACTCTCCTTGGCACATCTTGATCATGTTGGACTCTTGATTCATCAAGTGTAGAGCTCCTAGTTAATTTGATCGTCACGAACGTCTTCATCGAAATAGGTTCCAACATTCTCCCCCTTTTTGATGGTGACGCTTCGTGTGTGCATGTCCTCTCCCTGATATCTTTTCCTCCCCCTGCAGAAAATATGTTATCTTTTCCTCCCCCTGCAGAAATGGGTTATAACAGATATAAAATATTTTGTTCTCCCCCTGCAAAATATATTAGTACATATATATATAATAACTTTTATATGGTACCTGCAAAAATAATCGTTAGTTGGTACCAATCATAAAACATCATATCTAACCTTTAGGACTCCAAATCCATTTAGAATTTGGTTTCCACCTGTTAGTATATACATAATTGCAAGAATCACATATATCATGCATGTATGAAGCAATATATGTATTTTTATCATAAAAGCTTAAATTCTTTGGAATCCATATAAACTTACTTTTCTTATTCTTTCTTTTAACACAAGAACTATATGGATTATAACATGAAGATTTTGCAATATATCCAATACCATGATTATCATGTGACAATTTCTGAAAAGATAATACAGTATTCAAATTTTCTTTTCCTTTATTAAACTTAGTCACATTTTGCAAAAGATCTTCATATTTATTTCTGAAAACTATCATGTCTTTATCTAATATTGAAATCCTTTCATTCAAAGACTTAGTTTCCATTTTCAGAAAAATATTTTCTTTTATAAACTTCTCATTTTCAGTTTTCAAATATGATATGACATTTTCAGTTTCATCTTGTTGAGAATTTATAGAAGAACATTGTAATGCATAAACAGAATTTTCTTGTAAAAGTTTCTCATTTTCTTTTAACAAAAATCTGTTTTTCAGTTTTTCATTTTTCAGATCAAGAAATAACTCATTAAATGCATCAGATAGTTCAGAAAACGATACCTCTTCATCTTCTATTGCCATGTAACATAAGTTAACATGTTCAGTGGATTCTTCTTCATCGGAAGATGAGGAATCACTATGTTCTGAAGATGCCTCGTAGTTCTTCTTCTTTTTGAACTTCTTACTCTTGTACTTTTCTTTCTTCTTGAGCAAAGAACAATTCATCTTCATATGTCCTGGTTTATCACAATTGAAACATTTGAATTTACCTTGCTTAAGAAATTTTCTGAACTTCTTTGAGAGCATTGCCATCTCCTCTTCGTCATTATTGTCCGTGTCGGAAGATGCATGGAAGGCGAGTTCTTTCTTCTTTGAACGGTGTTGTCGTTCTTGGTCCTTCTTCCTTTCTTCTAACTGCACTTCGTATGCCATTAGATTACCGATTAGGTTTTCTAATGTCATAGTTGAGAGATCATTCGCCTCTTCAATGGTGGTTGTCTTCTTCTCCCATTCTGGTGTGAGTGCACGAAGGATCTTTCGAACTCTTTCGACTTGGGTGTAGTCCTTTCCAAGGGATGCAAGTGTATTGGTAATGTCAGTGAATCTTGTAACCATTTCGGATATGGTTTCATTCTCCTCCATTTTGAATAACTCAAACCTGTGGACAAGAACAGAAATTTTAGACTCCTTAACTTTACTAGTGCCTTCATGTGTTACCTGAAGAGTATGCCAAATTTGATGTGCAGAAGTTGCTGTTGACACTCGGTTGAACTCTTCTTTGGTAAGGGCACAGAATAGAGCATTCATTGCTTTTGCGTCAAGGTTCGCGTTCTTCTTTTGATCTTCACTCCAAGCGTTGTAGTTGGTTGTAGGCTTGGTGTACATCGCTTCTACGATGTTCCAAAGGTCGTAGTTGAGTGACTGCAAGTAGATCTTCATTCTACACTTCCAATAGTTGTAGTTGGTTCCGTCAAATAACGGTGGACGCTGTGTAGAATGTCCTTCCTTGAATTGGGATGATGAGAACTCCGTTGCCATCCTTGTTATTGACTTGTATCCGCCCTGATATCAAATGTAGGATCAGAGCGTGTACTTCGGTTGATGAAGTAGGAATGTAGATGCCGGTTGATGACCCTTGCTCTGATACCAAATGTAGGATCGCTGAGATAAGGACTAATTGCGGAATTATCTCTTGAAGGCAACAATTATCTGAAATAACTCAAGTCAACACAAATCTAAACAAGAAAGATTAGCGTTAAGAAAATAAACTAACTTGCATGTAAAGGAAAACAAATCTCAGAAATTAACAAACGCAAACAAAGAGATTTATCCTGGTTCGGTCCTTGTGACCTACATCCAGTCCCCAAGCCACCCGCTTGAGATTTTCCTTTATCCTTGATCTTGCCACCCAAAATCAATACAACATGTACACCACTTGTAGAATCCCCTTCTCCAAATGTGTACACCTTCTCTTCCACCAAGAGAACACCTTTTACCTTTGTACAACTACTTCTTCAACCAAGAAGTCTCCCGTGTACAATGGTACCTTGTACAACTTGCCTCTTCAACCAAGAAGCCTCCCGTGTACAAATCACTTTGAGAATTTACAATGCTTTTCCTATAGCCTTGGTACAAATGTGTATGTGGACAAGGTACTGTATAGGAAAGGTTAACTTCAGAGACTTCACTAATGGGAATGTCTTTTGGTGAAGAATAGAAGTTAGGAATTCAGTTTTTGGTTTTCTGGAAATCTGGCTTTAGAAAAAACTGAATGAAAACACTTGTAAATCTTAACCTTTGGCCTTAGGAATAACCACCCTATATATAGCTGAAGACTAGGTTAGTTAGAGTAGTTATGGGACCAATTCAGATGATATAGACGTTGGAAAACGTTGCCAAAAGGATCAGATAAAGAAAACTGTCCAACAGTCAGAAACTGCCTATAGTCGACTTGCCCATAGAGTTAGTCGACTAGCCTAGGCAAATTTCCTTCTATTAGTCGACTAGGTTTAACTAGTAGTCGACTAGAAAATGTCTGTTGGTAGAACAGGTTTCTGGATAACTACCTCAAGTCGACTGCAACTGCTATATAGTCGACTGGGTCAAGGATTAGTCGACTAGGGACTTTCTATAAGTCGACTAGAAAATGGATTAGTCGATTTGGTTTACTTCTGGTCGACTAATTTGACAAACAGAGAGTTGGTCTGTTTCAGGAAACAGGATTAGTCGACTGGGTATTTGGGTTAGTCGACTACATCAAGTATTTAGTCGACTTGACTTATGTATAAGTCGACTAATGGACCCTGAAGATGAATGTGTGTGTCAAGGCTTTTACATTCTACTTCAACTTTACAAACCACACTTTAACCACACTTCATCAACTCTCCTTGGCACATCTTGATCATGTTGGACTCTTGATTCGTCAAGTGTAGAGCTCCAAGTTAATTTGATCGTCACGAACGTCTTCATCGAAATAGGTTCCAACAGATGAGACTTCTACCAAGTTACCGAAAGCATATGTTGAAGTAAGAAATCATCCACGTGATTTGGTTATTGGAGATATAAATCAAGGCGTTCAGACGAGATCCAAGTTGAACTACATGACACAAATTGCCTTCATATCACTCATTGAACCAAAGAATATCAAAGAAGCATGTGCGGATGATTTTTGGACCATTGCCATGCAAGAAGAGTTGAACCAATTTGTCAGAAATGATGTTTGGGATCTTGTACAACGTCCTGCTGATCATCCAGTCATCGGTACCAGATGGGTCTTTAAGAACAAACTCGATGAATCAGGTGAAGTCATTAAGAACAAAGCAAGGTTAGTAGCACAAGGATACAATCAAGAAGAAGGTATTGATTTTGATGAAACTTATGCACCAGTAGCTAGGCTTGAATCTATTCGTATTTTACTTGCTTTTTCTTCTTTTATGAATTTCAAACTATATCAAATGGATGTTAAAAGTGCCTTTTTAAATGGAATTATTAAGGAAACTGTTTATGTTGAACAACCTCCAGGTTTTGAACATGAAAAATTTCCAAACCATGTTTTTAAACTTAAGAAAGCTTTATATGGTTTAAAGCAAGCACCCCGTGCTTGGTATGATAGATTAAAAAGTTTTCTTTTAAATTCTGATTTTAAGATGGGAAGAGCAGATACAACTCTTTTTATTAAACATGTTAATAAAGATATCTTAATCATTCAGATATATGTTGATGACATTTTATTTAGTTCTACTAACGATAATCTTTGTCAAGAATTTTCTAAGACCATGCAGAGTGAATTTGAGATGAGCCACATGGGCGAACTTACTTACTTTCTCGGTCTGCAAATAAAGCAAATGAAGGATGGAATCTTTATTTCCCAGTGCAAATATGCAAAGGAACTTCTAAAAAGATTTGGCATGGAAAATTCTGGTCATAAGAATACTCCCATGAGTACAACGACATTTTTAGACAAAGATGAAAATGGTAAGAATGTTGATCAGAAACTCTATAGAGGTATGATTGGTTCTTTACTTTATATTACTTCAAGTAGACCTGATATTATGTTCAGTGTATGCTTATGTGCTAGATATCAGTCAAATCCTAAGGAATCACATCTTAAAGCAGTGAAAAGGATTTTTTGATATTTAAATAACACAATCAATTATGGTTTATTTTATCCAAAATCATGCACATTTGATTTACTATCGTATAGTGATGCTGATTTTGCTGGATGTAAATCTGATCGGAAGAGTACTAGTGGTACTTGTCACTTTTTGGGACATTCACTAGTATCATGGTTCAGTAAAAAGCAAAATTCTGTATCATTATCAACAACCGAGGCAGAATATATTGCTGCTAGTGTTGCATGTGCACAAATTATATGGATGAAACAAACCTTACTTGATTATGGCATGACTATCACAAACTCACCTATTATGTGTGATAATACCAGTGCTATTAATCTATCTAAAAATCCTGTTCATCATTCACGTACCAAACATATTGATATTAGACATCATTTTCTACGTGATCATGCTTTAAAAGGTGACATTTCTTTAACTTTTATATCAACTGATAATCAAATTGCTGATATATTCACAAAGCCTCTGAAAGAAGATACTTTTATAAAATTTCGAAGAGATTTGGGTATTTGCAATTTTTCAGATTTTTAAAAAAAAAATTTCAGAATTTTTCAAAGGCATTTTTTACTTCCTTAGTCGACTTACTATTTCTTATTAGTCGACTTATAGAGGACCTAGTCGACCTAACAGTGCCCCAGTCGACTAATGTGCACCAACAGAGACTTGACTTTCTGATTTTTCAAACATTAGTCGACTATAGTAACTTACTAGTCGACTAGTCCATTTATTAGTCGACTAATACTAACCTGCAAGTCGACTAATACTGTGAAAATCTGTCTTCTGATTTCGGTTTTTCCACTTCGAAACCCGACCCATTTTCTTAAGTTAAGGATCCAATAACACTCCTTTTTAATCCTCACCATCTATTTCACTCCAGGGTTGATCCTAACCACTCATTCCAACATAAAAACCCTAGCTTTCCCTCTTTTCTCTTTCCTAGCCGCAGATCCAGTCGACTTCAGGCAGCAAGGAGAGAAAAACACCTGCAGCAGTGACCCTCTTCAATTTCCTTCACTTTCCTTCCAATTCTTGGTAAAATCTTTCTACTCTCAGCACTGCCCTTTGATTTCTAGTCTTATCTTGCTTCAATTTAAGTTTTCACCATGTCTAAGTCCAAGAAAACTAAATTTACTCCATCATCATCATCATCCCAAGTTGATTTTAGGGCATTTCTAAAGAATCCTGCCCTAGAAGAGGATTACATTAGACTTTCCTCCTTAGAAATACTCCCCGGTAGATTTGTTAAATATGAGGATTTTCATCACTATGACATTGTCTCATATTTGTAAAACTGTGGATTGTTTCATATGTTTTCTACTGATTCAAGACAAGGATACTATCCATTCTTAATTTACTTGTTTTATACCAATTTAACCTATGAAGATAATGAGGACGATGTCCATATTTACTCATTGGTTAAAGGTATTAACATTAAATTATCCCCAAAATCAATCGGCCGTATCTTGTCTATTCCTTATCACGGTCTCTTGCTTGATGATATTACCATGGATGATGAGGAAGTCTTGAGTAGTATCTTTCTCCCTGGCCAAGGCTTACTTATGACCAACACCAAATTGAAACCTATTCCCCGTCTCATAGGTCGTATCCTTGCATACAATATTTGCCCTAAGACTGGTAGTTATAACTACTATTCTCGAGAGTTATCCTCGTGTGTCTATGCTATTATGGCTGGACTCGAGGTCAATTGGGCCAAAATTGTATTTGATACCATGGTTAAGTCACATACTTCATTCCTTCCTTATGGAGCTTTTTTGACACATGTATTTCGGAAATTTCGCGTTGATCTTGATTCCGAAACTAGTGTCATTAAGGTATTTGAACTGTTTGATCGTGCTGCTATTCACCGTATGAAACTTACAGATATTCCTCCTCCTCCTCCACAACAACCCTCTTCACCTCCACATAGTCCCACTCAACCTCCATCTTCCTCTACCTAACCTCCTTTCACTGAACCACCTCCAAACCAACCACCTCCTTCTTATACTGATGCATTCTATAATTCACTGTCTGTTGAGATTGCCTCTCTTCATGTCCAACAACAAGTTCTTCAAGACACTCAGAATCAAGTGCTTCAAAATCAGTCTTTAATGATGACTCAGTTTGAGCATATGCAACTTCAGATGGATTCATTTGCATCTACTCAAACAGAGATTCTGAATCTCCTCAAGACACATTTTCCGCCACCTCCTCCTCCCGGATCCGATCTTTGAAGATTATGGCGTTGGCGTTTCTTCATGTTTTTGCTTTTGCCATTTTTGCACTTTCTGTATTTTTTCAGTTTTTTAAGACTCGTTTATTGTGTAAGCTTCAGTTTGCAAACAATGTCTGTTTATGTATCTGTTTTCTGCTTTTTGTTAATGACAAAGGGGGAGAACATCTCTGTTTATATGTGTTATGTTCTATGTTCTGTTCTGTGTTATGTTTCATATCTGTTCTGTGTGTTATGTTTCAAATCTGAATATATGCTATGTTATATAACCTGCTATGAATTCCTGCTATGATTCTGAAACTATAGAAACTGGCTATGTTAAAACTGGAAACTAGCTATGTTATGAAACATAACACTGGCAATATTCTGTGCAAATCTGAAAATCCTTTTTCTGTTGTGACAAGCATATGTCAATGTGTGTTATACAACTATGTGCTGGATATTGACATATGACAATGCAGGGAAGGGCAACTTAACACTTTTTGCAGGGGCAAACAAGAAGACTTGATTATAATATATATATCATTTTGTTATAACATATTTACTGCAGGGGGAGTTTTGATGCAGGGGGAGTTATCACAAAACATGGGTTGTCATCATCAAAAAGGGGGTGAATGTTGAAGCCTACAAAGTTGAACAATTTTGATGATGGACAAGTGATGATGGATAAGCATTTATGATTACTCAACCTCACTTGAAGCCAGTTGAAGCTTATGGGAATTATTGGATATTTTGTGTAATTTTAGAATATTGTGAAAAGCCTTGAAAACTTACACAAAATACCCTTTCAAGTCGACTTGACCTTCTAATATAGTCGACTACTCCATATATAGTCGACTTGCCAAAAATCCTAGTCGACTAGATACTTCCAAAACAATTGACCAAGTCTCTGTTTGTTGTCTGTCAGGAAAGTTAGTCGACTTGACCCCATTGTATAGTCGACTAACAGATACTCTAGTCGACTATAGATTTTCCCAAGTCGACTAATAACCCATACAAAAATCCCCTTGCTCTATGTTTCTGTCTGACATGAAACTTAGTCGACTTATCAAACTTGTATAGTCGACTAACACCTTACCTAGTCGACTAACAATGAATATATAGTCGACTACATTCAGTTATCCAAGAACTTAGTATCTGTATCAGCCAAAAGATAGTCGACTAACCCCTTTTTGTAGTCGACTAATTAGTGTAAATTTTGTTCTTCTAGTCGACTAATATCCTGTTCAAGTCGACTAATAGCAGTTGGTAACTGCTGTGCAGTTGGTGAATTCTGGTGCGTTTTTTCAACGTTTCAAAATTTGAATTTGGCCTGATAACTACCCTAACTTACTATGGATTTCACCTATAAATAGGGGTATTGTCCTAGGGTCAAATCACCAATTCAAATCCAAAGTTTTCAGCCAAAACTCTGTCCAAATATTTTGTTTTCTGAAAACTTGTTTCTCTTTCAGTTTTCTTCACCAAATTCCAAAGTCCATTGTGAAGATTTCTGAAATCCCTCCTATAAGAAACCTTGTCCACAAGCACATTCAATTTCAAGGCTTATAGGATCATTGTAATCATTCAAAGAAGATCATTGTACAAGGCGTCTTCTTGGGAGTAGAAGAAAGTTGTACAAGGCGTTTGTTCTCTTGGTGTAAAGAGGAGTTGTGCATATTTGGCAAAGGGCGTTTGTCAAGTGGTGTACAAGGCATTGGTTGTGGGTGTACACAAATCAGGAAAGGAAAATCTCAAGCGGTTGGCTTGGGGACTGGATGTAGGTCACAAGGACCGAACCAGGATAACTCTCTTGTCTTTGCGTTTGAATTTTCTGAGTTTATCTTGTGTTTATTTTATTTCCTGCAAGTAAATTGATTTACAGTTTTTAAACACTATTCACCCCCCCTCTAGTGTTATGTTGCTTTGATTATAGATCCTACACATATAATAAAATCCTTAGTTTTGAAGCCTTGTTTGCTCGAGTCCTTAAGTCCTTGGGGTGTTTTCTAACCCGGTGTCCTAAGACCATTTGGTTTGAGAGTCATCGATTAAAGGCTCGTTACATGGGCAAATTAGAAAGTCTAATACAACTAAGGAATAATACCACCAAAAAAGAAAAAAAACATATATATATATATAAATAAATAAGGCATAAGAGTTAGAGCTAATGAGCCCTTAGTCAAAATTTTCACAGTCACAAGGTGCATATGACTTAGGGTAAAGTAATAGACTAGATGAGAAGTACAATTTGACTCCTTACCTTGATTGATAACAAATTTTTGAATAGAGACTAAGTTTAGGAATGAAAAATTCAGTTTTCCTATAACTTATAGATTACTTAAATCTTACAATTATATTTCAAATATTTTTCTCTTTCAAAATGCTTTTCGAAAATACTAACTCTTTGTTTCCCTTTCTTTATGGATTTTGTGGGTGCAATCCGCTGAAAACCCTCATGAGACAAAACTCATCCTCTAGGGGGAACCTAGAGGTTTAACGGCTTGTTGCACATGCTCAGTGCAATCGCGTGACCTGCGAAAGTGGTCTAATAATCCTTAGTATAGTTTAGTTGTTTTGCTCGAGGACGAGCAAAAGATAGGTATGGGGGTGTGATTGGTCGCTAATGTTGCATATTTAGTATCATATTTCCATACTTATTATAGAATAAAATCTGCATTGTCCTAATTAAATGTTTAATTTATTTGCAGGCCTATTCCTTAAAGAGATGAAGAGAAATGAGCCCAAAAGCCCAACAAATTCTGAATTAAATCAGAATTAATTTGAGCTCAGTGAATCAGGGCAAAATCAAGAGGTTGAAAACCGGTTGAGAAGAATCCTCTCAGAATCGATCGGTTAAAGCCAAGAATCAAAGGCCATTTCGTCACAATCCTGGACTCAAACGAGAAAACCAACTGAAGATAAAAGCAGAGCGTGAAACCGGGGAGACCCACCAACAGGGTGTGGCCACCTGGCCACACCCTGGCCGTGGAAACACGACCAAAGCTGCGTTTCCGCGGCTTGGTTGTGGAGTTAGGGGGAGCGTTTGCTCCCCCACTCTTCCCGGGATCCTGTAGATTGGGTTTTTGCCTATAAAAAGCCAGTATTTGCACTGAAAATGGGACGACCATGCAGAGATAGGATTTAGCCTAGTTTTCATTTCTTGTAGTTTAGGTTTTTCTTTTCTTTTTATGTAATTGTAATTTGAATGTAAGCTTAGGTTAGAAGAAGATTCATATAAGTAAGAGAGAGAGGCTTATGTTGAGAGTGACACCGATGTACCCTCCTCCTTTCTTCCATTGTTTCTGCAAGCAATAAAGGTAAACATTTTTTATGTTCATCGCTTTACTTTTGTTTTCTTTTTCTTTTCCTCTTCTACTTCACCTCTGTTGGTTTTTGATGAGCTTCCAAGTGATTCCAGAAGCATAAGTATAACGATGTTGTGTGAGTGCCAACGATAGTTCATGAAGACGTTCTCCTCCTCAAGATCCGTATCACTTCATTCTTGCTCCGCTTGATGATATAATGCGAACGGGGACTGAGCTCGATCCTATGATCTATGCGTTGAATGCCTCCAAGCAAGGTAGAACATGCAAGGGTTCCAGGTAAGTCATCAACCAAACTAGGTGAGTACTTCTTTCATCTTCTTTCTTCACTTTTTTATTTCTTAGTTTAGATCACCAACACCCACTTCCTTCATCACTCCTTTTCACTTCTTTGTAAATATTCATTTGTACATAGTCGTTTTCTGATTTTCTCCACCTTCTCATTCTACCTTTTTCTTTCTAACTTTAACATAACTCATTTTCATTTTCATTTCTTAAAATAAAGAAGAACTTTCGTTTGTCTTCATAAAGATTTCAATACAAACCCTAAAAAGCTTTTATCGCTAACCCTCCTTGTGGATCACGACCCGCATAGCCACTTGCTATTGCGCTAGAATTGAGCACTTGCACATCTTATTTCTAAATCTAAAATTCTGTATTTTGTGTGCAGGTAAAGCCTCAATCACCTATTATTATTTTTAAATATTTTATCAGACTTTACTTTCCATTTTATTAATTAACTTGATTTATGAATTATTATTACTACTTGTTTTTAGTAGTAGTTATTATTTTTATTGATTATTATTCTTATTGTGTTGTTATTGTTAAATATTGTTATTATTATTATGTTGGTTTTCATAATTAATGCGTTATAAATTCTATTATTATTGGTAATTGTTATTAATAGTTGTTACCATTATTTTGTTATGACTATTATTATTTATTACTATTATTATTGTTATTATTACTACTTATTATTATTAATCATTATTAGTAGTATTGTTGATAATATTATTAGTATGTATTGTTATTGGTATTTATTGATATTATTATTATTATTATTATTATTATTATTATTATTTCACTTTCTTAAACCCAAACCCAATAGTCTGTTAACCCATAACCCCAATCCTTTATATATAATCCTAATTCAAATCCTATATTAACTAATCTATATCCTAATCTTAATTAACCAAATCTCTTATGGTCTCTCTTTAAACCTAATCACTAACCCTAATCTTCATCATTATCTTCCCACCTCCTCTTCACTGATGTTGCCCTCTTTTGGCAGCACACCAGGCCTAGCACCCAACCACCGTCAGCACCCTTCGCCTGCGCGCTATTCCACCTCCTTCATCTCCTTCGCACCACATTCAGCCTCGCCAGCACCCCACCACTATCCTCTCCACCTTCAGCAACCCACACTGATGCGCCGCTCTCCTCACCATGACTGAGCACCTATCCCCTCTTAACATCCTCTGACATGCACTCCACCGTATGTACCACATCTTCTCCGGCACACCATCGTTCACCTCCTTCCCTTCACCGCTAC
The DNA here is from genome assembly GCA_038442645.1 of Agave tequilana. Classification (NCBI taxonomy): domain Eukaryota; kingdom Viridiplantae; phylum Streptophyta; class Magnoliopsida; order Asparagales; family Asparagaceae; genus Agave; species Agave tequilana. The sequence goes on from JAVJIF010004086.1 coordinate 58,405, forward strand.
CCTCCTCCTCCATGAGACTCCATCACTGCGAAGCCAACCCATCCCTACATCACTTCTTTCCCAGCCATGCAACTTCAACACCAGGCTTGTGCTCTCCTCCATCTCATGCTCCATCACCTCCTCAGATGGCCGCCGATCCCCAACCAGTCCCCGTGGCTTACGTGACCACCACCCCCTCCTTGCCAGCCTTATTGTGCCACCCTCACGTCCATCTCCTTCTCCGGTGGACCACAGCACCACCTTCCCCTTCTTCTTTTCCTCCTTCCTCACCTACGTCAGAGCTCGTTGCCCTGTGCCCCCTTCTCATTCTCGCTCTGGCAAGAACCACACCACCATGAGTTTTCCCTCCCTCTTTCTATTTCTCTCTCTGTAAATATATTTGTGTGTGTATTTGCATGTGCATGTGGTTGTGGGTATTTGCATGTGCATATGCATTGTGCGTGAGTATCTGAACGTGTGTGTGTGTGTGTTAATGTGAGTGTTCTTCTTTCTTTCTCTTTCTCTGTATGGTTGCGTGCATGTAGTGTGTGTTGGTGTGCACGTTTGCGTAAGCGTATAAGTGTGTGATTGTCTTAGTCTCTTTTTCTCTCTCTACCTGTGTCTCTCTCTCTCTCTATGTGTATTACAATTGTACAAGAGACTGGAGTCGTGTTCGCAGATGACCCGGGTTGCGTTCGCTGTGGACCCGATACGCCTGGTGATTCGAAGACCGACACATGAGTTGATTAGAGATCTGGACCGGTTCATGCAGACCTGATGGCGATTCGAGCACGGAATTGCGTCATTTCATGTGGGTGTTTACTTTTATATTACTGATATTTACCGTTATTAGTGAATGTTTTATTTATTTCAAATAAGTTATATTTTTGTTTAATTGATATCATCTTCCGATATTGTTTATACATGTTAAGTACTCTTCATGACTATGCTCACTTAGATGATATTTATATCATAATGGTAGTATTTTGAGATTGGAATGTACTTGATAAATTATTGACCGGATATTTTGAGTTAGTTATTCAGTAGTTGATACTTGAATCTATTAATGAATTTAATTAGAATAAAGCTTGATTCGAGGTTGAGACGGATAGATTGGTGGAATAGTAGATCTTAAAGATTGTGTAGTGGGTTACTAAACCGGCATTGTCATGCCGAAAAAGAGTTTAGATAGATTACAGATAATTAATCAGATGTATCTTAATTTTTATATGATTGTGGATTCAATATTGTATCACTGAGATATTATTATTTTATCATTTCATGTAAATTTGTTTACGATTTCAGATCTGGAACTATTTGTGATATAACTTAGACTCTGATCGGATTTGGATCTTGGATTTGATTGGGTCATGGTTTTAGTTATATGTGTGGATACTTGGGTGAGCTAGTTAGCAAAGTTAATCTTTCCTTGTTGGTAAGAAATCATATTAGAATTTAATTGGATATTGATGATTGATTAAATAGGAGATTTTTTTATTAAAAGAATAGATCTTTGACTTGGACTTGTCAGTAGACTCGATTGAAGTGGATTTGACTTTGGGTTAAGAATATGTGCTTGATAGGATTGGTCAAAACTAGTGGATTATGCATTCATACAGTTAGATTGTTACCTTGGTATATGGATCTTATGATTGACCTTGATAAAAGTAAAAGTGTGTGATAATCTTGATCGGATTAGAGTGTAAGAATTTGATTGAATGTATAAGAGTATGTATTTAATTCAGATATTGAGACTTAGATAGACCAGTGACTTAAAGGATGGATATATCGATGACTTTGAGGATCATGATAGGATGAGAAAACTGATTATTGGCTTATTGGACTTGTGTTTTACTATATCGGATTACCTTGGCGATGGATTTAGTACTAGATGTTTACAATGATTGTAGGGAGATTATGAGTTATTCTTACTGTTATATCCTTGTGCAGATGATAAGATGTTGATCAGTTCTAGATGAGACTGTCTATTGATCAGTGTTCTGACTTGTTACTGAAAATTACTGAGAAAATATTGTTATATGGTAACAATATTATCCTGTTTATCTTGTTATACTTGTTACACAACTTGTGATACTGATATCATGATTGCACTGTTGATATTGTTACCGTGACTATCATCGAGTTATCCCAGTGATCTACTGTAAGATCCCCAGTTAGAAATACTGTATTTCATTTTCCTAAAGTATTTATTTTGATTTACTGATTATTTTTATTTAATCAACTTAATTTATGATTACTTTTTTTCTTCTTGTGAATATTATTATTAAATATGTAAAATTATCTTTGGGAGTATTAAATATTAATTCGGCTTTACATTTACTATTATTATTTATCAGCATACTTAATTACTAATTACTGTTAATTCTATTTTGATTATTAATTACTTTTGTTAGTAGTGATTGTTACTATTACTAATTTATTTCGGATATTATTATTAATTTACTAGTAGTATTATTATTATTACTACTTGTTTTAGTAGTAGTTGTTATTAATATTGATGATTACCATTATTAGTGTTGCTATTATTATTGTAATTAGTATTGCTAATTATTATTGGTGTTGGTATTGTTTATTATTTTGATATTAGTATTAATACTAGTATTAATCATTGTTATTATTGTGTTTTCTTTGATTAGCCTCTTATTCCTTTACCCATTTGGATCCTACCCACAACCCATATCCAATAACAAATTCCAACCCGTTACCCATACCCAATGACCCATTGTACCCATTAACCCAAACCCAATTACTTACCTATATAATCTCATTTCACTAGTCCTAAACCTAACCCTAAGATTTACTCTAATCCTCCATCTCCCAACTCACAGCCGCCGGCCTCCCCTCCATGGACGGCAGCTCCCCCACCCACACAGCCGAGGCAACGCCACCCTCCACCAGAGGCAGTAACATCCCCTTTCCATATGCTGCTCCCTTCACAGCCATGCCCCTCTCCCATTCTCTCCTTGCTTTCCAGCAAGCCGAGCTACCTCCAGCGACTACTCCCCTTCGCTTGCCCAGCCACGACAGCAACGGCAGCAGCCAACGCAACCAGAAGCACAACCACAGCCGCCCCCTTCTCCATCCAGCGCCTCCAAGCCCGAAGCCCTGTCTTCTCCGTTGATGCCCACTGGAGCGTCTCCACAGCCGCCCCACCTCTTCACTTTGCGCACAACGGCAACTGAACCCCCCAGGCCGCAACCAGTAGGACCCCAAGCCCGCGATCTCTCCGACAGCTCCAACATCTGTCCAGCCATCTCCAGCAGCCCCTCGGCAGCACCAGCGCAGTTCACGGCCATCACCAGGCCTCCTCCTCCATGGCCGAGAGCCCCATGGCTAGTGACAGCCATCCCCTATTGGCTGCACCCGAAAGCTTTCCTTCAAACGCCACTCCAAGGCCGACAATCTCCCTTAATTACATCATCATTGAGCAGCTCTACTTCGACTTGGAACTCTCTCCGGCCAACGACGAGCACCTGAGCACTTACCCCTTCCTCGGCCAAGTCTCAGGCCGCACCAAGCCCCCACGCATGACCCGTGTGCGCCAAACTCACTCCATGTATCAACAACTTTAGTTCCATTGCAAACACCCACCGAGGCAAAGGCAAGCCAACCTCCATGAGATACCTTACTCCGAGCTATTTTTTGGCTCTTCGTGGATCATCGTGGATCACCGTCGGCGAGCGCAGACACACCCACGCCCTTCACGGCGAGATGCTCTATCCAACGACATCCTCCGCGGCCCCGGACGCCTCCGCCAGAGCCTCCGTCGGTGCGCTGCAAATCGGCTCGAGCATTTCGGATTTGTTCGGTGAGATCCGAACTCAGCTACAGTAGACCCAGACCCGATACATAGGCAATTTGAAGACCGATCCATAGGATGATCTGTAGATCAGTACCGGTTCGTGCAGTGAAGACCAGATGGCGATTCGGTTCCGAAACCGCATCATTTCATATATTGGACGCTTTGTTTCTATTGTGCAGGGTTCGATGAGACCGTACGCTTCGCGAAGAGCTAGAGCTTCTCCCTATTCGATTCCGGTATTCTTATCTTTCTTGCCTTCATATTATTTCCTGATTCTCGTTATATCAAATTCAGTTGTTATTCCAGTCTTCATTTATATGATATCATGCGTGGATGCCTATATGTGATATTGCAGTAACCATGATTTATTATAGTTTAGGATTATAGCTTGTTTTGAGTTACTTAAGGTTTAGAGCGTATAGTGAGGTATTTTCCTTGCGTATATGCATCGCCGACTCGTGTCGCGTCTCCGCTCCAGCGTATTTTGGGAAGCGGGGCGTGACAGCCGACGGTGATCCACGGAGATCCACGGAGAGATGCTCTATCCAACGACATCCTCCGCGGCCCCGGACGCCTCCGCCAGAGCCTCCGTCGGTGCGCCGCAAATCGGCTCAAGCATTTCGGATTTGTTCAGTGAGATCCGAACTCAGCTACAGTAGACCCGGACCCTATACATAGGCAATTTGAAGACCGATCCATAGGATGATCCGTAGATCAGTACCGGTTCATGCAGTGAAGACCAGACGGCGATTGGGTTCCGAAACCGCATCATTTCATATATTGGACGCTTTGTTTCTATTGTGCAGGTGTTCGATGAGACCGTACGCTTCGCGAAGAGCTGGAGCTTCTCCCTATTCGATTCTGGTATTCTTATCTTTCTTGCCTTCATATTATTTCCTGATTCTCGTTATATCAAATTCAGTTGTTATTCAGTCTTCATTTATATGATATCATGCGTGGATGCCTATATGTGATATTGCAGTAACCATGATTTATTATAGTTTAGGATTATAGCTTGTTTCGAGTTACTTAAGGCTTAGCGCGTATACGTGAGGTATTTTCCTTGCGTATATGCGTCGCCGACTCGTGTTGCGTCTCCGCTCCAGCGTATTTTGGGAAGCGGGGCGTGACAGGATTTTCTTGGTATCAGAGCCTAGGTTTTCGACTTGCGATGTTGAATTTCAAATTTTGATATTCGTAAGAAGACCTGGATCATATCGGTAACTTAAAACAAGCTATAGTTATGCTGCAATATACATATACTATCCATCATGATATTCAGTCCATTTAGAATTGACCGTCCTTCCTTTGGAAATTCTTATCTTTAATCTTTTGATATCTTTGATCTCTACTCTTCTTTAGAGTGATCCGGATTTTCATCTTGCTTATCTTCCACCTTGCGGTTCTATTCTTTGACTTTGTCTCTTGAGATTGGTTACTTTATGCTGAAGCTGATAGTAGGATCAGAGCGTGCAGCGGAATCGTGGTATCTCAGCGAGGCACGTGGAAGCTTCATCTTCTCACTTAACTTGATTTTCATTATTCCTTGCTTTATTGAAATTTTGAGGACGAAATTTTTATAAGGTGGGTAGAATGTAAGATCCCCAGTTAGAAATACTATATTTTCATTTTCCTAAAGTATTTATTTTGATTTACTGATTATTTTTATTTAATCAACTTAATTTATTATTACTTTTTTTTTTCTTCTTTGAATTTATTATTAAATATGTAAAATTATCTTTGGGAGTATTAAATATTAATTCGGCTTTACATTTACTATTAATATTTATCAGCATACTTAATTACTAATTACTGTTAATTCTATTTTGATTATTAATTATTTTTGTTAGTAGTGATTGTTACTATTACTAATTTATTTCGGATATTATTATTAATTTACTAGTAGTATTATTATTATTACCACTTGTTTTAGTAGTAGTTGTTATTAATATTGATGATTACCATTATTAGTGTTGCTATTATTATTGTAATTAGTATTGCTAATTATTATTGGTGTTAGTATTATTTATTATTTTGATATTAGTATTAATACTAGTATTAATCATTGTTATTATTGTGTTTTCTTTGATTAGCTTCTTATTCCTTTACCCATTTGGATCCTACCCACAACCCATATCCAATAACAAATTCCAACCCGTTACCCATACCCAATGACCCATTGTACCCATTAACCCAAACCCAATTACTTACCTATATAATCTAATTTCACTAATCCTAAACCTAACCCTAAGATTTACTCTAATCCTCCATCTCCCAACTCATAGCTGCCGGCCTCCCCTCCATGGACGGCAGCTCCCCCACCCACACAGCCGAGGCAACGCCATTCTCCACTAGAGGCAGCAACATCCCCTTTCCATGTGCTGCTCCCTCCATAGCCATGCCCCTCTCCCATTCTCTTCTTGCTTTCCAGCAAGCCGAGCTACCTCCAGCGACCACTCCCCTTTGCTTGCCTAGCCACGACAACACGGCAGCAGCCAACGCAACCAGCAGCACAACCACAGCCGCCCCCTTCTCCATCTAGCGCCTCCAAGCCCGAAGCCCCGCCTTCTCCGTCGATGCCCACCGGAGCATCTCCACAACCGCCCCACCTCTTCACCTGGCGCACAACGGCAACTGAACCCCCAGGCCGCAACCAGCAGGATCCCAAGCCCGCGATCTCTCCGACAGCACCAACATCTGTCCAGCC
>JAVJIF010004087.1:0-249187 GCA_038442645.1 Agave tequilana
ATGGGCCTTTGGGCCAACAATCTCCCCCTTTTTGATGATGACAAAACTCATGAGGTTTATATGCATGGATTAAAGTAAAGCTTCAAAGAGCTCCCCTTAACTCATGCATACAAAATAAAAATAGATATGGCAATGAGGCACATGAATATGTATGCAAGTATGGAGATAAAACATGCAACAAGCATAAATCAAAATCTTTTTCTCCTATTTGCAATACAAAACTTATATGCATAAATACAAGGAAGACAAATACTTCTCCCCTTAAGCAATGAAAACATGCATATAAACTCAAATACTTCTCCCCTTTTTTGTCACTCATCAACAAAGGTTCAAAGTAAAATCAAATCAAAAAAATTTTTCTCCCCCTTTTTGTCAAAAACAAAGAGATCAAGAAGGGGTTAAATCAAACATATCAATAAAGATTTATATGCGATACACATTCATGAAGAGGAAGACGCTAAGTTAGCTTCCCTACACATATGCATTACATGAAGAAGGGATGACAAGCCCTAACTCACATAACACATATTATGTAATGCATAAGAGGAGATGTGAAGCTCCCCCTACACACGTATATCATATAAAGAAGAGTTGTCAAGCTCCCTCAATTTATAATATACTCAACATGAATCCATATGTAGAAGAGATGTTAAGCTCTTTGCATATAGGAAATACATACCAAAACATTTTTTTTTTAATTTTCTTAAACAAAATTTTAAAGGTATCAGAGCTCTTGTAAAGCAAACAAATTTAAGATACCAATTGAAAGTAATCATTATAGAAAACATATTGATACCAATTGAAATTTAACAAATATGAAGTTGAAGCATTTTGATATCAAAGGTAAACATAATGATCCAAAACATTTTATTTTTCATCATAAACTTGTGTGCTTTTAAATGTAAACCAATTGTAAGTTAAGCACATGAAAATCATATATATGTATGAGAAATGAGTATACCAAGTGAAATTGATACATACATATATAAGAAAACAAAATATGAGTATATACAAAAATTATCAATTTAGATACCAATTGAAAGAGTCCAATGATACCAATGACATAACAATAAGATCAGTGTATGTCTCATAACCTACCACCCTTCATATGCTCAAGATAGAAGATTTTCAATGAAGCATACAAGGATAATCGCCCATCCATCCTCCCATAAAGGGTAGGGGTTTCAAAATAGATTTGAAAATAAGCTTGGTTTGAAAAACTCTACCAAATGAAGAACAATTAACTAGTTAAAATAATTTTTTAAAAAACTAGTTAAAGATCCTTCAAAAACATGAAATCAAAGCATATGTTTTTCATAAAAACATAACTAGATACGCAAAAGTTTAAGCACTCATGGTCTATAAGGCTCAAAATGATTTTAACAAAGTGTGAGTGTTAAACGATCATGTAAATAGCATTTTTATGAAAATAGTCAATGAAGCTCAAAAAGATCTTAAGTCACATTTTTAATAAAAACACGAAAATCATTTTTCATTAAAACACTAATCTTCATGGTATATGTATGATTAATCCAATCCTAACAATACACATACATATCCCAAAAAAAAAGAGTCTATTAATAATGTTTGCATGAAGGCAAGAGACTCACGGGTATACATGTATATTTATTAGATTTGAATTAAAAATACATATACATGAAGTAAAGCATAAATAGGCATAACAAGTATAAAGAAAGAATCATCAAACTAGACTATGCATATGCAAATAGTGGATACAAATGAGCATGAAGTTCAAATATATATGAGTCAATTGTAGTTCACTATTCATATATGTATAAATGTAAGTTTGACACATTCTACATCTAAACATGTAAATACCACATGAAGCACACAAAAATATGAACATGCTATATGATATATGAAATTAAAAGCATGTACATAAAAAGTAAGAGTTTAGAGAGTGTTACCAACTCTAAAGCTCCAAATATGATGGTTGTCCCACCAAGCTTCCTTGATAGCGATGCATCCCAAAAGTATGTCCATCATGTGCAAAGTGCATCTACTACCAAGGCACCAATCCTCTCACGTCTTGTGAGAGCCCTCACCTACATCAAAAGCAAATAGTGGGGGTTTTGGTACCCATATTTTCTTGGGTCCACGGGGGTTAGCATTTAATGGAACCCAACAATTTCTTAGCAAAATTTAAAGCATATATCTTATCATAACAAAATTTTGCTAAATGGCCTTTGCAGCCACAATGTGTACATTTGTACACCTTAGAATGCTTATGAGTGTGATTGTGATCGTGGCGTGCAACATAAGCAAATGCATGATGATGATGTGCATGAATTGTGGAGTTTGTTTCTTTGAAAACATGACTCCAACCTAGAATGATCAAATGCACATTTGCTCAAAGTTGAGCTCAAATTATTAATTTTATTTTTCAAAAGATTAATCTCACTATCATCAATGGTAGCATGTAAAGAGTAGTGAGAAATAAAATCATTTTTCTTCTTTTTAGAAACTTTTTCTTTTCTTTTTCAAAAATTTTCTTCTTTAAAGAAGTGTTTTCTTGCAAAACAATTTCTTTTTGTTTTTCCACCAAAAATTTTTATCTTTCCAAATAGTGTTCCCTTCACATAAATCATTTAACTTAGACATGAGGGAAACATTTCATTTTCAAAAACTCATTTTCTTTTTCTAAGCATGCAATATTAGATTTAAATGAATCTTGTTTCTATATGCATGCAGCAATGTTTTTTTCAAATTATTATTCTTCTTTTTAAGCATGTCATATTTTCAAGCACAAATGATGACAAAAGGTAGTAAGCTCATCATATGACATGTCTTCATCATCGGATTCGGAGTTTACCTCAAGGGGGTTATCCCCTTGACCATGTAGCACACGTTGGAGATGTCGCTTCCAACGTCCAAATCGCTCCCGGCATAATATTGTTCTTTTTCGCCAAGGGAGAGGAGGGTGTTCCACACTACAAAAGTCAAATCAATGTTAGCAACCCTAGATAAGTAATCATTATTTAGGATAGATCTTAAAGCATGTAGGGCTTTTGTATTAGCCTCAATATTCTTACCATTTAAACAATATGCATTATTAGTTGTGGCAAGATAAACATGAATACCTAAGGCTTTGAGGTACAAGGACATCTTCACCTTCCATATATGGATGTTAACAATGTCAAACATGGGTGGTGACATGAAGTCCATGGTATGTGTACAAAAAATATTGTGCTTAGCCTAAAAATGAGGATCTTTTACTCTAGGTTGTTAGACCAAATCAGAGTACCAAGCTCTGATACCAATTGAAGGTTCACCTAGAGGGTGAAAAACACCTAGAGGGGGGGTGAATAGGTGTAAATGCTAATCTAACAATTTTTTTTAAAACTAAGATGGATGAATGATGCAACGATCTCTCAAAACAAGACTAAGAGCCGAATACCCCGTGAGAGGTTCTGAACTCCTTCCTCCCAATTCCCTTTAATGGGTTAGTTAGAGGTGCGCAATGCAACCTGTTGTATGAGAATTGATCGAACAAAGTATGGATAAAATGCAATGATGAAATGCACACAAGATATATCACAAGTATCACAAGTAATAACACAAGGAAATAAAACTAGATCTCAAGCAAGTAATGAAAGTAATAGAGTGCAAGAGAAATTTAAAACAAGAATGGACACAAGGCAATCGCAAACACAAGATGTTTGTTTCGAGGTCGAGCCACCGCTCTACTCCCCGCCTTCACCTCCGTGAAAGGTTTCCACTATCCACGAGGACGATTACAACGGTCTACCGAAGACCCGAGCACCGAGCTCCACCAAGTACAATAGCCTCTACCGAAGAGGTGTCTCCACAAGAACAAGAAGATCATAAGAACAGAGTGATCACAACAAGATCACCAAACTCTTTTACAACACTCTCACTCTTTTTACAACTTCACTATAGAAAGAGTTAGGGATTTTGGCTCTATGAAGTGTAGTGAGAAAAACTCAGTTGTAGAGATGATTTTTGCAAGGGAACACAACTGAAAACTAGCTCAAGAAAGAGTTGGAAATGGAGAGCTTAAACACTTTTCTTTTCTCTTTGAAAACTTTGAAAACTTGAGGATTTTTCTTAGTGTTTTGCAAGAGAGTCTTCCCTCTACTTATAGGGAGAGAAATAGGTTTAAAATAATTATTTAGAGTTTATTTGCTCTGAAAAAGTTCTCCAAAACCTCAGAAAAAGGTCTGCAAAAACAGATCAAAAAACAGATTTCAGAATTACACAAAAGAGGAAAGAGCCGTTGGCTTTTGCAGGCTTGGCGGTCGACCGGGCCGGTCGACGCCAGCTCAGCTGGCAAAGAGCCGTTGGCTCGGGTCTTCTGGCGTCGACCGGGGCGGTCGACCCAGAAAACCCGAGAGCAACTGCTCACAGTCGGTCGACCGGGGCGGTCGACCGACAGACGTGCACAAATGTGCACGTCCTGGCACTGGCGCGATCGACCGGGCGGTCGGCCGGTCAGCCTGAAACAGGAAAAATAGTATTTTTTTTTTGACTTAGAAAACTTTGTAAAATAGTTTTGGGTTGAACAAACTTAAGTAACATGCTAGTAGGAGTATATAAACATGATCTAAACATGATATTTATTTTGTAAACTTAGGGTCATGTAAATATCTACTAAGACATGAAACCAAATTTAAAACATGAAAAACTTAAATACAAGACTCTCATTTTAACAAAACCAAATTGTGTATGTGTATCCTAGAGCCAATATCCAACACTCAAACTTTAACATTCTATTCTTACAATGATTCTAAAAACTTCAAGTTCTTCAAGAGGGCTTTCACCATATGATCTTCAAAACTTGATTCTTGAGCTCAAATTGAGTTGACTTGAGTCCAAAGCACCTTCCTTTAGGGAAGAATCCTTCTAGTTGAGTTAGAATCCTGAAACACACTTAACCAATAAACAATATTAGTACAAATAACTAATATATTTGTAATCATCAAAACACATTAAAAACGGGTGATTGTAACCTTGGGCCAACAATCTCCCCCTTTTTGATGATGACAAAACATATAGGTTATTTAAACAAAAATGGAAGAAAAGCTTGGAAAGCTCCCCCTCAAATAATGCTATGTATAAAGAATGACAATGAGTAAGATACATGAAGCATTGTTGAAAACTAAAATAAACAACAAACAATAATAAACAACACAAACTAATACCTTTTCTCCCCCTTTTGTCATACATCAAAAAGGGTTAAACAAAGCAAACAAAACATTTAAAAAAAAATTTATCTTTAAGAATCCATAATGCAAAACTTCAACTCACCACAAATAAAGAAAAATCTAGCATAATCCAATGGTTTAGTAAAAATATCGGCAAGTTGAAAATCGGTAGAAACATAATCAATATCAATATCACCTTTCTCATAATGATCTCTAAGAAAATGATACCTAATGTCAATGTGTTTGGGTTTTAGTATGTTGATTTGCATTCTTTGTCATGTGAATTGTACTAGTATTATCACAAAAATTTTAACATGATCAAATTGTAAATCATAGTCGAGGAGAGTATGTTTCATCCAAAGAACTTGTGCATAACAAGCTCCGGCCGCAACATACTCCGCCTCGGCGGTTGAAAGGGCTACCGAAATTTTGCTTTTTAGAAGACCAAGATACAAGACAATTACCTAAGAATTGACATGTTCCACTTGTGCTCTTCCTATCTACCCTACAACCCGCATAGTCGGCATCCGAAAAACTCTTCATATCAAATAGTCCGATTTTCGGATACCACAAACCCATTTTAATAGTGCCCTTAAGATATTTAATAATGCGTTTTACCGCTACTAAATGAGACTACTTAGGACATGATGAAAACGAGCACAAAGACAAACGGAAAACATGATATCCGGCCTACTAGCCGTCAAATACAATAAACTACCTATCATGCTACGATAAACTTTAATGTCTACACTTTTACCTTGTTCATCCTTGTCAAGCTTAGTAGTTGTTGCCATGGGAGTTTTGCTCACTTTAGATCCTTCAAGCCCGAACCTTTTGATGAGTTCCTTTGTGTACTTGGCTTGATTGATGAAGATCCCATCCTTCCTTGCTTGATTTGGAGTGCAAGGAAATAGTTGAGTTCCCCCATCATAGACATTTCAAATTCATCCTTCATGCATGATTCAAAAGTTTGGCAAAGAGATTCATTAGTAGAACCAAAAATAATATCATCTACATATATTTGCACAATAAGAATGTCATTTTCTACATGTTTTGTAAACAAAGTGTGTCAATTTTACCTTTCTTAAAACCATTTGAAATCAAAATGAAGAAAGTCTTTCATACCAAGCCCTAGGGCTTGTTTTAAACCATAAAGAGCTTTATCTATTTAAACACAAAATCCGGATATGTAGGATCAACAAACCCGGGGGTTGGTTCAATATACACCTCCTCTTCAATAAAACCATTTAGAAAAGCACTTTTAACATCCATTTGAAACAATTTAAAATCTTATATGAGGCAAATGCTAGTGTCATCCGTATGGCTTCAAGCCGTGCTACGGGTGCAAAGGTTCTTCAAAACTCGATCCTTCGATTTGAGTGTAACCTTGGGCAACTAACCTAGCTTTATTCCTAACAACGTTACCCGATTCATCCAACTTGTTCTTAAAGATCCACTTAGTACCAATTGTTGATTATCGTGGGCCTAGGAACAAGATGCCAAACTTGGTTGCGCTCAAATTGATTGAGTTCCTCTTGCATGGCTAGCAACCAATATGAATCGGCCTCGGCTTCGAGGACGTTCTTGGGTTCAACATGAGAAATAAATGCATAATGTCCACAAAAGTCATGAAGTTTAGAGCGAGTGGTACCCCTTTTGATACTTCACCTATGATGAGGTCCTTGGGATGATGAGGATTGTATCTCCATCTTTGGAAGTTGTTGAGTGCTCCACTTCAATTGATTGGATTTCATGTCCTTGAGCCTCTTCTACTTTAGCTTCACTTCCTTCATCATCCTTTGGCTTGTCTCCCATATAGGTGTATCCTCCAAGGTCACTTTCTCCAAGCCTTCATCCAAAGCCTCTATTTCTACAACATTCTTAACAAACAAGTAGATTCTTCAAACTTAACATGTATAGATTCCTCAATAGTCAAAGATGATTATTGAAGATTCTATAAGCTTTACTAGTATTAGAATAACCCACAAAATTGCCTCATAAGCTTTAGCATCAAATTTTCCTAAATTATCTTTTGTATTTAAAACAAAACATTTGCATCCAAAAACTTGAAATATGAAACATTTGGTTTTCTAGAAAAGTACATTTCAAAAGAAGTCTTTGAAGTATTTTTACACAAGAAAACACGATTTGATATATAGCATGATGTATTTACGGCCTCGGCCCACAAATAATGTGGAGACCATATTCACTTAGCATTGTCCTAACCATCTCTTGTAAAGTTTGATTTTTCCGTTCAACTACTCCATTTTGTTGTGGAGTTCTAGGACAAGAAAGTTCATGCTTAATTCCATGTTCTTCACAAAAAGTGGTAAAGGGTAGGTAATGAACTCACCTCCTCTATCACTTCTTATTCTTAAAATCGAAACATCTTTTTCTTTTTCAACTCTTTTCTTAAAGGTTTGGAAATATGAGAAAGCTTGATTTTTGTGTTCAAGAAAGAAAACCCAAGTAATCGTGAAAAGTCATCAACCAAAAAAAATGCAAATCTATTTCCACTTAAACTTTTGGTTTGTGTAGGGCCAAATAGATCCATATGGATTAACTCCAGAGGACGTGATGTCATGATATCCTTAATTGACTTGAAAGAAGACTTAGTTTGTTTCCCAAATTGACATGGTCACAAACTCGGTCCTTTTCAAAACTCAAACAAGGAATACCTTTCACCATTTCCTTTGTGTTTAACCTAGATATATGGTCAAATGAATATGGCCTAATCTTCTATGCCACAACCAAGAGTCGTCATCGAGGGCTTTTAAACAAGTAATATTACAAGACATATTAGACATATCTATCATATAAACATTACTTTCACGAAAACCGAAAAACACACAAGTATTAGAAATTCTATTAATTACTTTACAAGCTATATTATCAAAAACTACATCAAAACCTTTATCACAAAGTTGACTAACACTCAAGAGGTTATGCTTGAGGCCATCAACTAAAACAACATTCTCAATTAAAGGGGATGTGCCGAGTTTTACATTACAATACGATGATCTTACCCTTGGCATCATCTCCGAAGGTGACGGTGCCACCTTCATGGTATCTTGATAGGGTTGCAAAGTTGTTGATGTCCCAAGTCATGTGCCTTGAGCAACCACTATCAAGATACCACAATCCTCTACGTCTTTGGGCCTTGGATAGTACCTACATCATTTAGCAAATAGTTGACTTGGTACCCAAATTTTCTTGGGTCCTTGAAAGTTAGTGTTGCGAACCCAAACATTATGATAAGATGCACTTAGTCTATCATAGCAAAAATTGGCTAAGTGTCCTTTCCGCCCACAATGTGAACATGAGAACACTCTTCCATACATGAATGCATGATGTGTGTGTGAAGTGTGAGCATGCCTTGGGGGTTTGCCACGATGTAAAGGTTGTGTGGTATGAACATGAGCATGAGCATGGTGAACATTTTTCTTAGGGGCTTGTTTCTTAGGAAACATGGCCTCCTCTATCTTCTTCTTATCAAACTCACAATTTTTTAAAACAATTCCTAATGAGTCTATTCTTTCTTAAGCAAAGTAATCTCATTAGAATCAATTTGTGGGGACTTGCCTTTACAAGAAATCTTATACTTGTCAAAATCTTTTGAGTGGAAACAAGAGTGGAAAGTAATTCATCCTTTTCTTTAGAAATAGTAAAGACTTGAAGATAAGAGATTCATTTTTCTTTTTCATTTTTAAATACTTTTTCTTTAGGAAATCATAATTATGTGATAATTCTACAAAAGCTTCTCTTAGTTCATCCATGGAAAGTTCATCATTAGGAGAAGTGGAAGGGGTTACCTTGCTTGTGCTTTCATGGCCATGAAGCACATGTTGGCGGTATCAATCTCCTCCTCGGATTCGCTCTCGGAATCCCATGTAGCCTTCATTGCTTTCTTCTTGTAGGGCTTCTTTGAGGTGGAGGGCTTTACTTTATCCGGGCACTCCGCAACAATGTGTCCCGGTCTTTGGCAATTAAAACAAATGATCTTTCTTTCTTCTTTACCTCCTTGCCATCTCTTCCTTCCTTGAAATTTAGCCTTGTTGTACATCCTCCGGACGTTCTTCACAAGAAGTGAGAGCTCTTCGTCATCTTCTTCTTCATCGTCTTCGTCGGAGTGTGTGGATTGACTTTTGAAGGCTATAGTCTTCTTCTTGGAAGGAGCCATGTCCTCCCTTACTTTTCTCTCCATCTCATGGGTTTTGAGGTTCCCAATGAGACCAATTAGCTCCATCTCCTCCTTGTCATTGAGTTCCTTCAAGGTTGTTGCTTTTACTTCCCATGAAGGAGGAAGAGCCCGGATGATCTTTCTAACTCTTTGATCGTTGTCGATAGCATCACCTAGAGAAGAAAGTCCATTAGTAATCTTAGTAAATTTTGTAACCATATCATCTATTGTTTCATTTTCTTGCATGCAAAAGTTCTCATATTGGGACGAAGAAGGTCAATCTTAGCCTCTTCACCTGTGAGGTCCCTTCATGTGTAACTAACAAATGTGTCCAAATTTCATATGCGGACTTGCAATGAATAAATCTAGCTATGTCATCATCATTAAGGGCTTGAAGTAGTGCATAGTGAGCCCTAACATTGCATCAAATTCCTTAGTCTCAATTTTGGACCAAGTAGATTCATCACCGGGGGGTGCACTAAAGGGTTTGGTCACGGCCTTTGCAACTCGACTTCCTAGAGATTGCAAGAAAACGGTCATCTTAACCTTCCATATGGGAAAGTTAAGTCCAACAAACTTAGGAGGGGTTTTAATTCCATCGGCCATTTTTACTAAGTGAGTATGAATGAAATGATTAGCAAAATTAGGATCTTTCTAAGATTGTTAAGCCAAATCCTAGAGTCCAAGCTCTGATACCAATTGAAAAAACACCTAGAGGGGGGTGAATAGGTGTGTAATTGCTAATCTAACAATTTTTTTTTAAAACTAAGATGGATCAATGATGCAACGATCTCTCAAAACAAGACTAAGAGCCGAATACCCCGTGAGAGGTTCTGAACTCCTTCCTCCCAATTCCCCTTTAATGGGTTAGAGGTGCGCAATGCAACCTTGTTGTATGAGAATTGATCGAACAAAGTATGGATAAAATGCAATGATGAAATGCACACAAGATATATCACAAGTATCACAAGTAATAACACAATGAAATAAAACTAGATCTCAAGCAAGTAAATGAAAGTAATAGAGTGCAAGAGAAATTAAAACAAGAATGGACACAAGGCAATCGCAAACACAAGATGTTTGTTTCGAGGTTCGAGCCACCGCTCTACTCCCCGCCTTCACCTCCGTGAAGGGTTCCACTATCCATCGAGGACGATTACAACGGTCTACCGAAGACCCGAGCACCGAGCTCCACCAAGTACAATAGCCTCTACCGAAGAGGTGTCTCCACAAGAACAAGAAGATCACAAGAACAAGAGTGATCACAACAAGATCACCAAACTCTTTTACAACACTCTCACTCTTTTTACAACTTCACTATAGAAAGAGTTAGGGATTTTGGCTCTATGAAGTGTAGTGAGAAAAACTCAGTTGTAGAGATGATTTTTGCAAGGAACACAACTGAAAACTAGCTCAAGAAAGAGTTAGAAATGGAGAGCTTAAACACTTTCTTTTCTCTTTGAAAACTTTGAAACTTGAGGATTTTTCTTAGTGTTTTGCAAGAGAGTCTTCTCCTCTATTTATAGGGAGAGAAATAGGTTTAAAACAATTTATTTAGAGTTTATTTGCTCTGAAAAAGTTCTCCAAAACCTCAGAAAAAGGTCTGCAAAAACAGATCAAAAAACAGATTTCAGAATTGCACAAAAGAGGAAAGAGCCATTGGCTTTTGCAGGCTTGGCGGTCGACCGGCCGGTCGACCGCCAGCTCAGCTGGCAAAGAGCCGTTGGCTCGGGACTTCTGGCGGTCGACCGGGGCGGTCGACCCAGAAAACCCGAGAGCAACTGCTCACAGTCGGTCGACCGGGGCGGTCGACCGACAGACGTGCACAAATGTGCACGTCCTGGCACTGGCGCCGGTCGACCGGGCCGGTCGGCCGGTCGGCCTGAAACAGGAAAAATAGTATTTTTTTTGACTTAGAAAACTTTGTAAAATAGTTTTGGGTTTGAACAAACTTAAGTAACATGCTAGTAGGAGTATATAAACATGATCTAAACATGATATTTATTTTGTAAAACTTAGGGTCATGTAAATATCTACTAAGACATGAAACCAAATTTAAAACATGAAAAACTTAAATACAAGACTCTCATTTTAACAAAACCAAATTGTGTATGTGTATCCTAGAGCCAATATTCAACACTCAAAGTTTAACATTCTATTCTTACAATGATTCTAAAAACTTCAAGTTCTTCAAGAGGGCTTTCACCATATGATCTTCAAAACTTGATTCTTGAGCCCAAATTGAGTTGACTTGAGTCCAAAGCACCTTCCTTTAAGGAAGAATCCTTCTAGTTGAGTTAGAATCCTGAAACACACTTAACCAATAAACAATATTAGTACAAATAACTAATATGTTTTGTAATCATCAAAACACATTAAAAACGGTGATTGTAACCTTGGGCCAACAGAGGGGGGGTGAATAGGTGATGACTAATCTAATGGTCACTTAATGCCTAATAATGCGGAAGCTAAAACAATATGACCTAATTAAATCTTTTACACTAAACACTATGTATAACACAAGAGTGTTGCCGAATTTTCCGTGAAGGGCTCTGGACAAACTCCTCTAGATTCCCCTTGAATGGTTGAGGTGCCGCGTTGGCTCTCTTGGTTGAATACAAGTGTTAGCAACAATCCCACGCAAGTATATCAATTAAGCACAAATGAATATATCAAGCATATAAAGATAGACAATAATTGAATGCAAGATATAAACAATGGAGAGAGAGAGAGAGAGAGAAATGGCAATCGCAAACACAAAGGTATGTTTCGAGGTTCGAGCACACTTGCTCTACATCCCCGCCTTCGACACACGAAGGATTTCCACTATGCAAGATCCCAATGGATCTCTCCTCGGTGCCGCAACACCTACAAGCCTCGGACTCCCAGTCCCGTACACACGCAAGCTCACTAGCTCGCCGAGGCCGCACCTCAAACACGGAGTTCGCACCCGAACCCTAAACAACCACGAGCACACTTGCCCGTCTCCTCAAAGAACAAAGAAAAGATCTTTGGTGATCTAAACACTTTGATCACCAATAAAAACTCTCACTACAACACTCCTATAAGATGAATAGCTCAATGGATGCTCAAGTGTTGGTGTGAGAAAACAAGGATGAAAGCTATGGTGAAAAACTCAAGAAAATCTCTTTTACACTCTTAATAAACTCTCCTTTTAATTGGAAGTATTGGCTCTAATTTTGTGGAGAAAAACATCTGGAATGAATGGGAAAAGCTGGCTCTAAGAGTCTCCAAAATCTTGTTAAAAACAGTCCACAAACCCCCAAAATATAGGCTGTCAAAAAGCCGTTGGGGCTTTGTCAGAACTGCCGGTCGACCGGGTCGGTCGACCGCCAACGGTCAGAAATCAGACCGTTGGAGCCACGGTCGACCGCCTGGGTCGACCGACCCACTGGAGCTGAGAGTCTAACTCTCTGTCGGTCGACCCGTACGGTCGGCCGAACTTTCCAGAGAGCTCTGCTCTCTGGAGCGGTCGACCGGCACGGTCGGCCGTCCTCCAGTGCACAAAGGCGTGCACGTTTGTGCACGTCGGTCGACCGAGCCGGTCGACCGACTTCAGGCCAAGTCGACTATACAGTCGACTTGCTGAAGCCTGGAAACTGTTTTCTGGGATTAAAAAGTTTGTCTTTTGGCTCAAATAAAATCCCATAAAATACATAAAAATCTACAAAAATAGTTTTACCAATATAATTTGATATACAAACATGCTTGCACAAAATCAAGGCATGTTATAAAAGATTGGACTATTTTTGTAACTTGAAAATATTTGGCTCATGATAAAACTGTATTTTCCAAAACAATATTTTTCAAAACATATTTTTCCAAATCTTCATCAAATACAAAAACAAGATATACTTTTAAGGCATAGTGTGTATGGATATGATCCACTACACAATCATAATGAAATATCTATGTTTTTGACATTAAGCTCTAAATAAGGTTTTGGTTGAAACATATAACTTTGAAAACCAAAAACCAAAACTATGTTTTTTTTTCAAATGAAAAATCTTTTCTAAACCAAAAAAAAATCTTTTATGAAAACAATTCTATCAAGAGTGTGTGTGCATATGTACTTGAGCAATCCACTAACTATCTATCCTTTATATTTTTAACTAAAACAAAAATAAAATCTTATACCTAGACACAAGTCTTCATCTTCTTGAAGTCTTCACTTGAAGGCTTCTCATCTTCTTGACTTGGTCCAAGCTAGATCCAAAAGCTCCTTGGATCACACAGTGTTAGCTCCAAATCTTGACATTTTATCCTTTGTTGAGCTATGCATATACTAAGATCTTGATAATGAATCTGTCACTAATTAAACACAAGATCATTAGTAAACATAACTTCATGAGTTGATCATCATCAAAACTAGGGTGATGGGCCTTTGGGCCAACAAGGATTAGGGATAAAATAGAAGTTTCTTATATCCTTATATGCTCATTTAAGTAATTACAAATCATAATAAAAAAAGTGGGTTAAATAGCAATATTAAATAAAGAATAATCAAGGATAAATGAGCAAATATGATGATAATAATGCAAAATTAGGATGCAATCATCTAATCGACCCAGTGTATCAGTAACATCACCTCTTTTATATTTTAATTCATGCATCTATACATTTCTTTCATACATTGAGGACAATGCATGAGATAAGTGTGGGGGAGGAGCACTAACATATAACATGATAATGTGGAGAAACAATATTTTGATCAATTTTTATAAAAAATCAAGTTAATTTTAAGGAATAAGAAAATCAAAATTAGGATTTCTTATTCTTGATCAAAACAAAATTATTGTTTGATTTCTAGGTTTATGAAGAAAAATTAGAAAAGTAATTTAATCTTGATTTTTACCTTGATGAAATATGCATACTTTATATACAAACACACTCAGAGTTCAACAACAAAAATTCTTATGCATTATAAAAATATATATATTATTTTAAAATTTTTCTGATTAAGCTAGGTATTTGTGTCTCATAAAGTATAACGCCTAAAGTGGTCCACATTACAAATAAAATCCTTAGTTGTGTGGCTTTATTTGCTCGAGTTCATAAGTCCTTGGGGTGTTTCCTAACCCGGTGCCCTAAGATCGTCAGATTTGGGAGTCACCGACTAAGGCTCGTTACATGGGCGAATTAGAAAGCTTATAGAACTAAGGAAGATCACCATAAATATTATATATATATATATATATATATATATATATATATATATATATATATATTATATATATATATATATATATATATATATATATATAAGGCATAAGAGTTGGAGTTGAAGAATTCCGAGCAAAAATTTCACGGTCACAAGGTGCATATGACTTAAGGTAAAATAATAGACTAAAGAAGAAACACAGTTTTAATCCTTAATGACTATAGGAGTGAACAATTTGGTGAACCTATGACTTATAAATTACTTAAGTTTTTACAAAAATTTGTCAAATATTTCTTCTCTCTCTTAAAGAGAAATTTTCAGAAATACTAACATTTCTTAGATTCTTTTTGGATTTTGTGGTGTAATCCACTAAAAATCCTCACGAGACAAAACTCATCCTTTAAGGGTAACCTAGAGGTTTAATAGCTTGTTGCATATGCTCAGTACAATCGCTTGGCCTACGAAAGTGGCTCAATAATCTCTTGGTCTTTCGATTTTGCTCGAGGACAAGCAAAATATAGGTGTGTGGGTGTGATTATTCATGTACATTGCATATTTCATATCACATTACCATATTTTATTTATTTAAAACTCTGTTATTTAATGATTTTAATGTCTAATGATATACATGTGTAATTAATGGAGAAAGAGGAGAAATGAACCAATTATCTTATTAATCCAGATTAATTAGGGATAAAATTATTAATTCAAGCAATCAACGAAAATTCATTTGAATCCACGGGTTGAGAGAAAGATCTATCTAAAGAATCAGAGGTAACATAATTAATCAATCCACACCACACAAGATCTGGCCCACAGGCCAGATCATGGCCGCTGGAACGCTGCAAAAGTCGCGTTTCTGCGGCTTTGTTATGTTCGTTGGGCCAGCGGATTATTTTAAATCTTCACACGCTTATCTCACTGTTTCTCCTCCTATAAATACCCCACCATACTGAGCAGAGAAATGGACAGAAAGAGATTTAGGGCTTATGCTTTACTCTTAAGCTTAGGATTATTTGTTAGTTAGTTACAATCAGCTGCTGACCACGCGGTGTCTGGCCTAGGTTAGCATATCACAGAAGGCAAGCGTCGTTGTCTTGTTCACGCTTTTTTCTCGTTTGTCAGTGTGTGCGAGACAGCGACAACGCTATCATTTTCCATGCACGCGGTAGGTGGCATTTATGGCGCATTTTTGCGCGGATTTTGTGTCGACAGAACCCTAAAGTTATTCTGTTATTGATTGTCAAGATACAGAGAGTGGTTAAGGTTAGAAGGATGTTATCTGAATGTCGGTTAAGTCTCTGTCTTTTGCAATTTATCCGCGGTAACAAAGTGGATAAGTGGGTCGAATCCATAGGGAGAAATGTGATAGAAGCTAGGTATCTCCTTAAACACTAAATTGGTTAATTATTCTAAGAAAAATGTCTCAATGTTATGTGTTGAAGTAGAAAAAGGATGAAGATAGATTTAGATTAAAAATTAGGGTTTTGAAAATATTAAGGAGTAAGGCTTATTAATCATCTACTACTACTAACTTACTAACCTATGCTAGATTAAACTTTACTTTGAGTCATAAAAATTATACCTTAGAGTTGCATTCGATTCAAGTATGATACATGAGATGGAGAAACCCTATTTGACATAATCACTAACTAAGATCTAACATTAAACTATCAAAGTTTCTCAAGCATAGAATAAGAAGAATAACCAACATTAAATTATCAAGGCTATCTAAGTATAGAATAAGAAAAATCATTGAGAAGTATTAGCAAATAATAGATTTAAACTATTGTCATGTGCCTTCAAGAGTATTAGTTTTTTCTAGGGTTTAAGCGTGCATAGGATCTAATCGGTTTATTCTAACCTTGAATTAGAAGTAATTGTGGATAGAAATTAATAAGCCATGAAGAAGATTAGCAACTCAAGAGAGAATTTAAATAAAGCATGATAAAAGAGAAAGCAATTAAATAAAGATAAACTGGAAAGAAGATTAGCAACTCATAGGATCTAATCGGTTTATTGATGCTGTCACTTTCATTTATAAGAGCCTCCTACTTCTTTACAAAGCTGAATTAGAACTAAATCCTAAAAATTACAAAAGAAAATTTGAAAGAAAAAGAAACTAAAGAAGACCCTAAGCTTTGATCTTTGATTTGGAGATACTTTTTTATAAGAGATTTCAGCTCATTAAATAGGTCTCAAAGTCAATCACAATAAGATATAAATTAGGAGTTTTAATTCAATCTCAATTCAATATGAGAATTCAATTCTGACATGATTTGCAACAAGTTGGCATGTTTGTTGTTGAATATGACTCATTAGACGGCTGAATCAGACATAGTGATCAAATAAGAATTGTAGCCATTTAAGTTCTCTTTTCTATAGCATCTTGAATCATCAAATTTGAATATCTATAGTGAAAGTTATGATCAAAATACTAAGAGGTGTCCAGTTTGAATCTGAGTCAAATTGATTTTGAACTCCGAATTTAATTTGAATTATCCTTCTTATCTCCAATTAGGATTAGCTTTATCCCATCCATCTTTTAGAAATTTATCTTCTGATTTTAAATTTGAATTGTAAAGACGATGATTTATCCTTTTCTCCTCTTGATTTCAAATTGATTTAAATTGAAATACAAATTTAGATAGGATGGGATAAAATAGAAGCTTTTTCTATCTTTATCTTCTCATTTAAATAACTACACACCATAATAAAAAAGATGGTTAAATAGCAAAGTTAATAAAGAATAATCAAAGATAAATGTGCAAATGTGATAATAATAATGCAAAATTGAGATGCAGTCAACACCCCAACACCTATCTTTTGATCGTCCTCGAGCAAAATAAAAAGAAAAACTAATCTAACCTAACTCACTTTTGTAGGAATCACGGTTGCACTTAGCACGTGCACAAGCCGTTAAATCTCTAAGTTACCCCTAAAAGACGAGTTTTGTCTTGTGAGGGTTTTCAATAAATTACTCTTACAAAATCAATAAAAGAAAAAAAATAAAGTATTAGTATTCTCGAAAACTCATTTTTAAAATTGAGAAAATTTTGAAATATTTTTGTAAAAATCAAGTAATCTATAAGTCTTAGGATCATCAAATTATTCATTCCTATATTTAATCTCTATTTGAAAATTTGTAATAAATCTAGGTAAGGATTCAAACTGAATTTCTCATCTAGTATATTATTTTACCCTAAGTTATATGATTCTTTGTGACCGTGATTGTTGACTCGGGATTCTTCAATTCCAACTCTTATCTTTCTCTTTTTTTGAAAGAAGTTCAAGATATTACCACTTTGTTGCCCTTTAAACACTTCCTTTTTTAATATGTATAACTCATCTAATTTTCTTTTGTGTAGATATCAAGGCTTCTTGAGGCCCTAATACCTAACTAATTGATTATTAGATGTGCTAATAAATATATTGTATATATATTTTTTCAAACTTACCTAATTACCTTTCGCGTAAATACCAAGGCTTTCTTATGCCAAAGCACCTAGCTAATCAATAATTAGATTTATTTATTTTTCATATATATATACACATTTATAAATAAGGCGCAATAGTCTTTGTTTTGAATCCTAAGTGTGTAAGTGTATTAAGAATGCATATTTCATCAAGGTAAAAATCAAGACTAAATTATTTTTTTCATTTTTCCTCCTAATTCTAAATCAAAAACAAATAATATTTTGATCAAGTATAAGAAATTCTAATTGTGATTTTTTATTACTTAAAATTAACTTAATTACTTACAAAAATAAATCAAAATATTGTTTTCTTTTGCAAAAAGTTTTCAAAAGAAAAAAATTGTTAGTAAAAACTTATGTAGTATGTTAGTAAATCTCCCCAACACCTATCTCATGCATTGTCCTCAATGTATGAACGAAATACAAGAATGCATGAAAAAGAAGAAGGGGAAGGCAGAATGTTACCTCAAGGTGGTAGTTCCGGTGGTGGTCGGATTGGGCCAAGCGTTGTTACCCAATCTAAATCTTGTGGATCATCAAGAAACCCACCTTTTATGACCTCTTTCCTATATACATTGTTTGAAAAACACCTAGAGGGGGGGTGAATAGGTGTGAATGCTAATCTAATGATCTTTTTAAACTTTTAATTAATTGAGTGATGCAACGATCTCTCAAAACACGACTAAGAGCCGAATACCCCTTGCGAGGTTCTGAACTCCTTCCTCCCAATTCCCCTAGATATGGGTTAGAGGTGCGCAATGCAATCGTGTTGTATTGAGGTGTGATCGATCAATGCCAAGTATGATGATGAGAAATGAGATGCACACAATGTAACACAACAAGTATAGCAAGTAAAGTAAACAAGACAAGATTGCACAAGTAGAGGGTTAGTTCTCAAGCAAATAATTTAAGACAATATAAAGCAAGAGAAATGTAAAGCAAGAATAACGCAAAGGCAATCGCAAACAAGATGATTTGTTTCGAGGTTCGAGCACACTTGCTCTAGTCCCCGCCTTCACCTCCGTGAAGGGTTTCCACTATCCACCGAGGATGCCTTTACAATTGGTCTACCGAAGACCGAGCACCGAGCTCCACCGAATACAAAGGACCTCTACCGAAGAGGTTGCTCCACAAGAAGGAATTACAAGAACAAAGTGATCACAACTT
Source organism: Agave tequilana (assembly GCA_038442645.1). Taxonomy (NCBI): domain Eukaryota; kingdom Viridiplantae; phylum Streptophyta; class Magnoliopsida; order Asparagales; family Asparagaceae; genus Agave; species Agave tequilana. The sequence continues at coordinate 19,192 of JAVJIF010004087.1, forward strand.
GATCACTACACTTTTTCTCAATCTTTTACAAACACTCTCACTTCAATTTACAACTTCACTATAGAATGAGTACAGGATTTTTGGCTCTATGAAGTGTGGTGAGAAAACTTTCAGTTGTAGAGTGATATAGAGAATCAAACACAACTGAAAAACAAACTTGAAAGAGTTGGAATTGAAAGCTTCAACTATTTTTCTTTTCTCTTTGAAAACAACAAAACTTGAGGAATTTTCTAAGTAGTATGAAGGAGAGACTTCTCCTCTATTTATAGGGTTGAAAATAAGTTAAAAACATTTTCTTTTCACCTAATTCAACCTGCAAAAGCACCCCAACAACTCTCCAAAAGTCTGTTAAAACAGAAAAAGAAAACAGATTTTCAGAAAATCCCAAAGAGGAAAGAGCCGTTGCTATTTTGCAGGCTTGGCGGTCGACCGGTCCGGTCGACCGCCAGGCCAGCTGGAAGTAGCCGTTGGCTCCCGGTCGACCGACCCAAAAGGAGGAAACACAGTTTCCTTCTTCCGGTCGACCGGTCCGGTCGACCGAAAATTCCCGAGAGCAGAATGCTCTCTGTCGGTCGACCGGTCCGGTCGACCGACGGACATGCACAAACAGTGCATGTCCAGGCACAGCGCCGGTCGACCGGGCCGGTCGACCGATGTTGTCTGACACTGAAAAACAGGGCTGTTTTGAGTTAGAAAAATTTTGATAAATATTTTAAAAATACATATAGCTAAGTATTATGCAGAAAATAGTTTATACACATGTTTTAAACAAGTTTTTCAGGATATAAAGCTTTGGTACATGTATATATAAACTAAGGCATAAAACTTAGAAACAACCATTTTCAAAAACTATTTTCAAAACATAGGAAATACATGAAACAAGTGTGTGTGCAAATCCTAGAGCCAAATTTCCTATATTCAAACTTTAACATACTAAACTTACAAGCTTCTAAAGGACTTCAAAGCTATTCTTCAAGGTGGGCTATCTTCACTTGATCTTCAATATTGCAACTTGAGCCCAAATTGAATTGTCTTGAGTCCAAAAGCCTTGTATTTGAGTGAGAGTATTTCTAGTATGATAATAAACCTGAAACACACTCAAATAACAATTGTTATTAGTACAAATAACTAATATGTTTTGTAATCATCAAAATACACTAAACAAAGGTGATTGTAACCTTGGGCCAACAATCTCCCCCTTTTTGATGATGACAAAACATATAAGTTATTGAAACAAATAAAGGAAGAAAAGCTTGGAAAGCTCCCCCTCAAACAATGCTATGTATTTATCATGAATATGAAAGGCTATGTAAGCATACATAAGGCATTTAACAAACACAATAGTTTTTGTCCAAAAACTCAAGGAAACACAAACTTTCTTTTTCTTCATGAAATGAAACTCAAATAGTATCAAACTTAGAAAGTTTAAACTTAAATACTTAATTTTCAAATATCAATAAACTTACTTATTATTATAATTCTCCCCCTTTTTGTCATACATCAAAAAGGGTTAAAACAAAAACTCAATTTTAAGAATCTATAATACAAACATTCAACTCACCACAAATAAATGAAAATCTAGCATAATCTAGAGGTTTAGTAAAAATATCGGCAAGTTGAAAATCGGTAGAAACATATTCAATAACAATATCACCTTTCTCATAATGATCTCTAAGAAAGTGATACCTAATGTCAATGTGTTTGGTTTTACTATGTTGATTTGCATTCTTTGTCATGTGAATAGTACTAGTATTATCACAAAATATTTTAACATGATCAAAGTGTAAATCATAGTCAAGGGAGTATGTTTCATCCAAAGAACTTGTGCACAACAAGCTCCGGCCGCAATATACTCCGCCTCGGCGGTTGATAGGGCTACCGAATTTTGCTTTTTGGAAGACCAAGATAAAGACAATTACCTAAGAATTGACATGTTCCACTTGTGCTCTTCCTATCTACCCTACAACCCGCATAGTCGGCATCCGAAAAACTCTTCATTTCAAATAATCCGGTTTTAGGATACCATAAACCCATTTCAATAGTGCCCTTAAGGTATCTAATTATGCGTTTAACCGCTATTATGTGAGATTCTTTAGGACAAGATAGAAAACGTGCACAAAGACAAACGGAAAACATAATATCCGGCCTACTAGCCGTCAAATAAAGCAAGCTACCAATCATGCTTCTATAAAGTTTAATGTCTACACTTTTACCTTGTTCATCCTTGTCAAGCTTTGTAGTTGTTGTCATGGGAGTTTTGCTTACTCTTGATCCTTCAAGCCCAAACCTTTTGATTAGTTCCTTGTGTGTACTTGGCTTGATTGATGAAGATCCCATCCTTCCTTTGCTTGATTTGGAGTCCAAGGAAATAGTTGAGCTCCCCCATCATAGACATTTCAAATTCATCCTTCATGCATGACTCAAAAGCTTTGCAAAGAGATTCATTAGTAGAACCAAAAATAATATCATCTACATAAATTTGCACAATAAGAATGTCATTTTCTACATGTTTTGTAAACAAAGTTGTATCAATTTTACCTTTCTTAAAACCATTTGAAATCAAAAATGAAGAAAGTCTTTCATACCAAGCCCTAGGGGCTTGTTTTAAACCATAAAGAGCTTTATCTAATTTAAAAACAAAATCCGGATGTGTAGGATCAACAAACCCGGGGGGTTGTTCAACATACACTTCCTCTTCAATAAATCCATTTAGAAAAGCACTTTTAACATCCATTTGAAATAATTTGAAATCTTTATATGAGGCAAATGCTAATGTCATCCGTATGGCTTCAAGCCGTGCTACGGGTGCAAAGGTTTCTTCAAAATCGATCCCTTCGATTTGAGTGTAACCTTGGGCAACTAACCTAGCCTTGTTTCTAACTACATTACCCGATTCATCCAACTTATTCTTAAAGATCCACTTAGTACCAATTGTTGGTCTATCGTGGGGCCTAGGAACAAGGTGCCAAACTTGGTTGCGCTCAAATTGATTGAGCTCCTCTTGCATGGCTAGCAACCAATATGAATCGGCCTCGGCTTCGAGCACATTTTTGGGTTCTATGTGTGAAATAAATGCAAAGTGGCCACAATAATCTTGAATTTTAGAGCGAGTAGTTACCCCTTTTGATACTTCACCTATGACGAGGTCCTTGGGATGATGTGGATTGTATCTCCAATCCTTTGGTAGTGGTTGAGTAGGCTCCACCTCATGTGTTTGATTTTCATTCTCTTGTGCCTCTTCCACTTTAGCATTGCTTCCTTCATCATCCTTTGGTTTGTCTCCCATAGTAGAAGCATCCTCCAAGGTCACTTTCTCCATGCCTTCATCCAATGCATCTATCTCTACAACATTCTTAACAAACTTGTTAGATTCCTCAAACTTAACATGAATAGACTCTTCAATAGTCAAAGATGATCTAATGAAAACTCTATAAGCTTTACTAGTGTTTGAGTAACCTACAAAAATAGCCTCATAAGATTTAGGATCAAATTTTTCCAAATTATCTTTTGTATTTAAAACAAAACATTTGCATCCAAAAACTTTAAAATAGGAAACATTAGGTTTTCTAGAAAAATACATTTCAAAAGAAGTTTTAGTAGTATTTTTACACAAGAAAACACGATTAGATATGTAGCATGATGTATTTACGGCCTCGGCCCACAAATAATGTGGTAGACCATATTCACTTAGCATTGTCCTAGCCATCTCTTGTAATGTTCTATTTTCCGCTCAACTACTCCATTTTGTTGTGGAGTTCTAGGACAAGAAAGTTCATGCTTTATTCCATGTTCATCACAAAAAGTGGTAAAGGGTTGGTTAATGAATTCACCTCCTCTATCACTTCTTATTCTCAAAATCGAAACATCTTTTTCTTTTTCAACTCTTTTCTTAAAAATTTGGAAATATGAAAATGCTTGGCTTTTATGTTCAAGAAAGAAAACCCAAGTAAATCTTGAAAAATCATCAACCAAAACATAAGCAAATCTATTCCCACTTAGACTTTTGGTTTGTGTTGGGCCAAATAGATCCATATGGATTAACTCCAAGGGACGTGATGTCATGATATCCTTAATTGACTTGAAAGAAGACTTAGTTTGTTTCCCAAATTGACATGCGTCACAAACTCGGTCCTTTTCAAAATTCAAACAAGGAATACCTTTCACCATTTCCTTTGTGTTTAACCTAGAAATGTGATCAAAAGAAATATGCCCTAATCTCCTATGCCACAACCAAGAGTCATCATCGAGGGCTTTCAAGCAAGTAATATTACAAGACATATTCAACATATCAATCATATAAACATTACTTTCACGAAAACCGGAAAATACACAAACATTAGAAATTCTATCAATAACTTTACAAGCAACATTATCAAAAATAACATCAAAACCTTTATCACAAAGTTGACTAACACTCAAGAGATTATGCTTGAGGCCATCAACTAAAACTACATTTTCAATTAAAGGAGAGGTGCCAAGTTTTACATTACCAATACCGATGATTTTACCCTTGGCGTCATCTCCGAAGGTGACGGTGCCACCTTCATGATATCTTGATAGGGTTGCAAAGTTGTTGATGTCCCAAGTCATGTGCCTTGAGCAACCACTATCAAGATACCACAAACCTCTACGTCGTTGGGCTTTGGAAAGTACCTACATCATTTAAAACAATTGTTGACTTTGGTACCCAAACTTTCTTTGGTCCTTGAAAGTTAGTGTTACGAACCCAAACATTATGATGTGATGCACTTAGTCTATCATAACAAAAATTAGCTAAGTGTCCTTTCCGCCCACAATGTGAACATGAGTACACTTTTCTATACATGAAAGCATGATGTGTAGTGTGAGCATGTTTGGGGTTTTGCCATGTTGTTTAGGTTGTGTAGCATGAACATGAACATGAGCATGAGCATTTTTCTTTGGGGCTTGTTTCTTAGGAAACATAGCCTCAATTTTCTTCTTGTTAAACTCACAATCTTTCAAAACAACACTTAATGAATCTAATCTTTCCTTAAGCATAGAAACTTCATTTGAGTCAATTAGTGGGGCCTTACCTTTGCTAGAGATCTTATATTTTTCAAAATCATTTTTGGTAGTGGCCAAAGTGGAAACCAACTCATCCTTTTCTTTTATAAGAGTAAAAACTTGAAGACTTAAAGATTCATTTTCCTTTTTCATTTTTAAATACTTTTTCTTTAAGAAATCATAATTTTGTGATAACTCAACAAAAGCTTCTCCTATTTCATCCATGGAGAGTTCATCATCAAAAGGAGTGGAAGGGATTACCTTGCTTGTGCTTTCATTGGCCATGAAGCACATGTTGGCGGTGTCTATTTCTTCCTCGGATTCGGTCTCCGAATCCCAAGTTGCCTTCATAGCCTTCTTCTTGTAAGGCTTCTTTGAAGTGGAAGGCTTTGCTTTTTCCAGACATTCCGCCACAATGTGTCCCGGTTTTTGGCAATTGAAGCATATGATCTTTCTTTCTTCTTTGCCTCCTTGCCATCTCCTTCTACCTTGGTACTTCGCCTTGTTGTACATCCTCCGGACATTCTTAACAAGGAGTGAGAGCTCCTCATCATCTTCTTCTTCATCATCTTCATCGGAGTGTGTAGCTTGACTCTTGAAGGCGATGGTCTTCTTCTTGGTAGGAGCCATGTCCTCCCTTGCTTTCCTTTCCATCTCATGGGTTTTGAGGTTCCCAATGAGACCTATGAGCTCCATCTCTTCATTGTCATTGAGTTCCTTCAAGGTTGTAGCTTTAACTTCCCATGAAGGAGGAAGAGCCCGGATGATCTTCCTTACTCTTTGATCATTGTTGATATCTTCACCTAAAGAAGAGAGTCCATTAGTAATCTTGGTAAATCTTGTAACCATATCATCTATGGTTTCATTGTCTTGCATGCTAAATGTTTCATATTGAGACCGAAGAAGGTCAATCTTAGCCTTCTTTACTTGTGAGGTCCCCTCATGAGTGACTATCAAGTGTGACCAAATCTCAAATGCGGATTTGCAATGTATAACCCTAGCTATGTCATCATCATTTAGGGCTTGAAGAAGTGCATAGTGGGCTTTGGCATTGGCATCGAATTCCTTAGTCTCTATTTCGGACCAAGTGGATTCGTCACCGGGGGGTACACTAAAGGACTTAGTCACGGCCTTTGCAACTCGGCTACCTAGAGATTACAAAAACACGGTCATCTTAACTTTCCATATGGGAAAGTTAAGTCCATCAAACTTAGGAGGGGTTTTAATTCCATCGGCCATTTTTACTATATGAATATGAATGAAATGATTAGCAAATTAGGATCTTCTCTAAGGTGGTTAAACCAAATCCTAGAGTCCAAGCTCTGATACCAATTGAAAAACACCTAGAGGGGGGGTGAATAGGTGTGAATGCTAATCTAATGATCTTTTTAAACTTTTAATTAATTGAGTGATGCAACGATCTCTCAAAACACGACTAAGAGCCGAATACCCCTTGCGAGGTTCTGAACTCCTTCCTCCCAATTCCCCTAGATATGGGTTAGAGGTGCGCAATGCAATCGTGTTGTATTGAGGTGTGATCGATCAATGTCAAGTATGATGATGAGAAATGAGATGCACACAATGTAACACAACAAGTATAGCAAGTAAAGTAAACAAGACAAGATTGCACAAGTAGAGGGTTAGTTCTCAAGCAAATAATTTAAGACAATATAAAGCAAGAGAAATGTAAAGCAAGAATAACGCAAAGGCAATCGCAAACAAGATGATTTGTTTCGAGGTTCGAGCACACTTGCTCTAGTTCCCGCCTTCACCTCCGTGAAGGGTTTCCACTATCCACCGAGGATGCCTTTACAATTGGTCTACCGAAGACCGAGCACCGAGCTCCACCGAATACAAAGGACCTCTACCGAAGAGGTTGCTCCACAAGAAGGAATTACAAGAACAAAGTGATCACAACTTGATCACTACACTTTTTCTCAATCTTTTACAAACACTCTCACTTCAATTTACAACTTCACTATAGAATGAGTATAGGATTTTTGGCTCTATGAAGTGTGGTGAGAAAACTTTCAGTTGTAGAGTGATATAGAGAATCAAACACAACTGAAAAACAAACTTGAAAGAGTTGGAATTGAAAGCTTCAAACTATTTTTCTTTTCTCTTTTGAAAACAACAAAACTTGAGGAATTTTTCTAAGTAGTATGAAGGAGAGACTTCTCCTCTATTTATAGGGTTGAAAATAAGTTAAAAACATTTTCTTTTCACCTAATTCAACCTGCAAAAGCACCCCAACAACTCTCCAAAAGTCTGTTAAAACAGAAAAAGAAAACAGATTTTCAGAAAATCCCAAAGAGGAAAGAGCCGTTGCTATTTTGCAGGCTTGGCGGTCGACCGGTCCGGTCGACCGCCAGGCCAGCTGGAAGTAGCCGTTGGCTCCCGGTCGACCGACCCAAAAGGAGGAAACACAGTTTCCTTCTTCCGGTCGACCGGTCCGGTCGACCGAAAATTCCCGAGAGCAGAATGCTCTCTGTCGGTCGACCGGTCCGGTCGACCGACGGACATGCACAAACAGTGCATGTCCAGGCACAGCGCCGGTCGACCGGGCGGTCGACCGATGTTGCCTGACACTGAAAAACAGGGCTGTTTTGAGTTAGAAAAATTTGATAAATATTTTAAAAATACATATAGCTAAGTATTATGCAGAAAATAGTTTATACACATGTTTTAAACAAGTTTTTCAGGATATAAAGCTTTGGTACATGTATATATAAACTAAGGCATAAAACTTAGAAACAACCATTTTCAAAAACTATTTTCAAAACATAGGAAATACATGAAACAAGTGTGTGTGCAAATCCTAGAGCCAAATTTCCTATATTCAAACTTTAACATACTAAACTTACAAACTTCTAAAGGACTTCAAAGCTATTCTTCAAGGTGGGCTATCTTCACTTGATCTTCAATATTGCAACTTGAGCCCAAATTGAATTGTCTTGAGTCCAAAAGCCTTGTATTTGAGTGAGAGTATTTCTAGTATGATAATAAACCTGAAACACACTCAAATAACAATTGTTATTAGTACAAATAACTAATATGTTTTGTAATCATCAAAATACACTAAACAAAGGTGATTGTAACCTTGGGCCAACATTGTTATTATCTCCCAAGTGAATAGGATCATACAAGACCCTAACATTAAAACTATCTCGGTTATATGATCAATCTTGGAATACCATCTCAGAGTCATAATTGTCTACACTTTTGTCCGACAATAGAATGCGACTTGATGAAGTGATTGATTTAGGCTCAAGAATGATTGGTTCGGGAACCAATACCAGCTCGAAAAATTAAGTTTGGGCTTGAGAGTCGGGTTTAGTTCAAGAGTGGGCTCCAAATCAAAGAACTTAAGTTCACATTCATGATCCATCAATGAAATGTGACTATCTATAATAGGTGATTCAATTTCATAATATATGGGTACTAGAATTAATGTTGGCTCGGGAATTGGGTCCAAGTTGAGTAAGGACACCTGAGTCAACATAGATTCAAAGTTTGAAATTAAATCACAAAGTTGAGGATCAGGTTCACATCACAATCAAGTTCATTCTCATTGAATTGAAAACTTGCCAATTGGTCCAAGGGTTGGGATTGGTCAAGTTCAAGTTGATGTGATGAAATTGAATCTTGGTCATAGTCTTCATGACACCATGATTATTGGTTTCAATTTGGTTAGTTAGTTCAAAGATTTTTGAAAGTCTAGAAATTTGCTCATTCATTAAACTTTGCGTAGGATCCGTTTTTTCTTCTAACCTATCGAATGGATCATTTTGGGACTGAATCATAAATTCCATACTCTTTTCTAAATTGGTAGGTTCTTCTATTGGTTGTGTGGGAAAAGAAGTTTATGAAGATGATGGTCGGAAAGGTGGTTGACAATATGACTCGGGGGCGTTGTATCCTCATTGACTCGGTGAAGAGTAGAGATGATTATTCCAATTTTGTTCATGTAATTGAGGTTGGGGCATACGTTGATTTGGATAAGACCAACCCGACAACTTGATTAGTTAAAATTTTATTGGTTAAAGTTGTGCCATGCCGGGTTGGTGTAATCCAGGTAGAAAGAGGTCGGAGTAGAATATGGATTATTATTAAAGTTGAAAAATTATGGTTTTAATACATATTACTCAAGAACTGTCAAAACAAATAAACAAAAGAAAAGAAGAAAGAAAATTTTAGCCTAAGTTAGGGTAGATCTTAGACCTACACGACTCCTAACTGGTTAAACTGTCCATGAGAGGTATATTGTAAAATCTAACCACGAGTTAATCTACCAGATAGGCGGTAAGATTGGTGGGAGGTATCCACCCAAAAGCGATGGGCCTAATTAAGCCAAACCACCAACCTTCGAGGTTTTGCCTCTTAATCCCCTACCTTAGTCACCGATGTGATAAGAGTTAAATTCTAGCAACTTTCTCCTTAGGTCAATCTTCTATTGAGTCTGAGATGTCTCTAAGGCCAGTATCTACTCAGATTTTAATTAGGTTGGGTTAATGAGTGAGGAGATAGTTTGTGGGCTAAGAGAGGGTCATGACTTCCCCACCTTATCTATTTTATGGGATTTGCCCTTAAGTCATTTTTGTGCAAGTGTGCAAGGATATAGACAAGTAACAATCAAAACAATTGTAAATCACCCAAAAGTATTTCCTAATTTTGATGTGATGCAGACGTACATTATCTCCAGAACTCTTCAATAGTAATTTAAAATAAACAAAATTAAATGAATGCATGTCTAACCAATTTTAAACAATTACAAGCATGAATTACTGTTAGATTAGAATTAGTGTGTACAACAGGGTAAAAAGGAGAAATAGTAATTGTAGAAGCTGTAGAAGTGAAATTCAATCACCCTCTAAAGAAGTAGGGTGACCAACTCCACTGTTTTGTCGCGAAAAACACAGCTTTTGTCGCGTTTGCGTGGCTTTATGGTGGAGTTAAGTGTTCTGCCTTCTAGGGCAGAATCACCAAGCCTCTGTTGATGTTCTGCAATGTCCTATTTCTTGTGATCTGTCCCTGTACACGAAAACAGAGAAGAAAAGTTAACCAATTAGTAAATAAAAAAATATCGTTCCCTCTCCGGCAATGCCGCCAAAATTTGATTGTCGAAAAACAGAGTGAGAGATTAAGGATGTTATTTGAATGTAGGTTAAGTCTCTGCCTTTCACAATTTTATCCGCGATAGCAAGTGGCTAAGTGTGTCGAATCCACAGGGAGGAATGCGATAGAAACTTTTCGGTATCTCCTTAAATACTAAATTGGTTAAGTATTCTTCTAAGAAAAATATCTCAATATTAAGTGTTAGAAGTAGAAAAAGAATGAAGATAGAGTTGGATTAAAAACTAGGGTTTTGAAAATATGAAAGAGCAAGACTTACTAATCATCTCCCACCACTAACTTAATAACCTATGTTAGATTAAACTTCAGTTTGAATCATAAAAACTATATCTTAGAATTGCATTCAATTCAAGTAAGATGGAGAAATCCTATTTGAAATAATCACTAACCAAGATCTAACATTAAACTATCAAAGTTTCTCAAGTATAGAATAAGAAGAATAAACAACATTAAACTATCAAGGCCATCTAAGCATAGAGTAAGAAAAACCATTAAGAAGTATTAGCAAATAATAGATTTAACTATCGTCATGTGCCTTCAAGAGTATTAGTTATTTCTAGGGTTTAAGCATGCATAGGATCCAATCAGTTTATTCTAACTTAGAATTAGAAATAGTAGTGGATAGAATTTAATAAGCCATGAAGAAGATCATCTACTCATGAGAGAATTTAAATAAAGCATGATAAAAGAGAGAAAGTAAATAAAGTTAAATTGGAAAGAAAAATCTTGTAATTGATATTATCACGTTCAATTACAAGAGCCTCCTCCTTCTTTACAAAGCTTGAACTAGAACTAAATCCTAAAAAATAAAAAAAATTTGGAAAAGAAGAAACTAAAGAAGACCCTAAGCTATGATCTCTGATTTTGAGATTCTTTTTATGAGAGATTTCAGTTTTTTAAATAGGCCTCGAGTCAATCACAATAAAATACAAATTAGAAATTTTAATTCAATCTCAATTCAATAATAAAATTCAATACTAAACTAATCTGCAATAAGTTGGCGTGTTGGTTGCTGAATATAACTCATCATATGGCTGAATTAGACATAGTGATCAATGTAAGAATTGTAGTCCTTTAATCCTCTTTCTGTAATCATCAGATTTGAATATCAGTAGTGAAAGTTATGATCAAAATACTGAGATGTCCAGTTTGAATTGATTTTGAACTCCGAATTTAATTTGAATTATCCTCCTTATCTCTAATTAGAATTAGCTTTATCCCATCTATCTTCTAGAAATATATCTTCTGATTTTGAATTTGAAATATGAGGATGATGATTTCTCCTCCTCTTGATTTCAAATTGATTTAAACTGAAACCCAAATTTGGATAGGATTAGGGATAAAATAGAAGCTTCCTCTATCTTTATCTTCCCATTTAAGTAACTACACACCATAATAAAAAAGAGGGTTAAATAGCAAAGTTAAATAAAAAATAATCAAGGATAAATATGCAAATGTGATGATAATAATGCAAAATTCATATATTTATTTACTACAATTAATAGATTAAACTAATTATTTAAATTATCTTGTTAATTACTGCATCATAAGTGCGTAGGTTCTCCTCAAGTATTTAGGAGGATGAACCTAGACTAAATAAGACGTAGAAGATTAAAAATCTCTCTTTTAGGACTGATCATGCTAGATCAAATCACTTAGAAATAATGAAAAAATAATTCATAAAATTAATGACGTGGATAGGCTATAAATTTATAATTAATAATCAATCCTAGAACATGTTTTGTAGGTTACATTTACATGCTTAAATTTACATGCTTTGTAGTTAGATTTAATTACATTATTAGATTAGATTTAATTCTAGGAATGGTTGTCTAATAAATTATTATAGTCGGTACTTGAATTGTCGATTGGAGAATTAGGTTTCCATTAGAAATAAGGATTTGACTCTAAAATTTGCAATAACTAATTAGTTCAAAACTTGATAGGTTATAACATGAATTTTAATAACTTATGCTCTCTAAAACTTAATTAGAAATTTCAAATAGATCATAGAATAAAGATTGATATCTTCTGCAAGTTGTTTAGTTTAGAGCATTTTTGTTTCTATTTTAGACTTGAAAAATTCACTGTAGCTAGGCTAGGGTGTTAGCTTTCCAAAAAAATGTTTGGCTGCAAAAAATCAGCCCACCAAAATTCAACGCGGGGCCTGCGAATTTTAGAGGTCGGCCCTATGCTTTTGCCTCCTATGCGTTTCCTCACGTGGCCCACATTCTCTTTTTCAATGAAAACTCCCCACGTGGGCTCCACCGCAGAATTCCAATTTTCCTCGCGTGAACCAAACGAGCCCTAAGGGAATTCCATCTTGGATACTTGATTCTTTTTATCTAATAGAAAAATAAAAATCTAACATTTCCATATCTTTCTTATCAATTCGCCTAAAATAGTGTGAAGAAATTAAATAATCACGTCCCTGAGGATCTACCCTCAAGTGCTACAACTAATCCACTGTGCACTTGCATTAATTAAGACAGCGAGAGTAACTCTCTAGTGGAGGTAGTTGAGGAGATGAATGCTTAATTAAATGATAGTGCTCGATCAACATCTGAGCAGGTTGGACTGTTTAGTTGAGATTTGTCATTCCCCAGATTCACAGTCCTATGCTCATCGCTATCTAAGGATATATATGTTCGAGAACCAAGTTAGAAAATATTTGGAGTTTAAGCATCATCATCCAACGTTGTGAAAATTTATCAACCGACTGAAGGGACGTTTTCTCCCGTGACTCATATAGAAACTGTTTGTCCATCCGTCTTTCTTCATTCACGCGAGCGAGAGAGAGAGAGAGAGCGGTGATGGTGACATGTGAGAGAGGGAGTGAGAGAGAGAAGCCTCACCCTCCCCCTCCCCCTCCTTCCTCCTCCCTTCCCCTCCCCCTTTCCCTCTCCTTCTTCATCACTGGGCAGTGGCTGATCTGTCAGTTTTTCATTACCGACAGTGATATCCTAGTTATCTAAACTTGAAATTGGCCCATGAGGCTCTTTTATTTTTAGGCGTGCATAGATAATAAAATGCAAGTTATAAACATATCCCCTTTTAATGTTTTTTTGCTTTAAAAAAGACATACGAAATTTTAACCCAGAGAGCACTAAGTATTCAACAATCATTTTTACGAGGGTACATGTGAAATTTCAGAAAGCAAAAGGGCCTGTAAAATAACGTCTTCCCTTTTCTCTCCCTTCTCTCTCTCCATGCTCATATTGGGATTTGGGAAACAAAACCAAATCTTTTTGTGTTATCTTCCAGGCGGATGAGGCGCTCCCTTCCCGTCCCCAGCCATGCCCCTCCTCAACTCCTCCGCCTACGATCTCGACCCCTCTCGCCCCCTTAATACCTCCTCCTCCTCCGACGGCGCCGCCGCCGCCGAGTGCCGCCTCCGGGAGGCGATCCAGGAGCTCCAGCGCCACTACGCCCGACGAGGGGGTGGCGGAGACTCCGACGCGCACCCAGAGTGCGATCACGCCGACGACTCCTGCGTCGCCCACGCCATTGGCAACCTCTGCCAGAGCTTCCTCCTCTCCTATGGGGTTAGGGTTGGGATAGGGATCCTTCTCCGCGCCTTCAAGCTCGCCAAGCGCAAATCTTACTCCTCCATACTCGATCTCAAGGTACCTACTTCTTTTCCCCATGATAAAAGACTCGAAATTGATACATTGATTGTCGGACAGGCTTGGTGATTATATTGTCATCACAGAATTATTATATTTTAAAATTGTTTATTCTTTTATCATTATTATATGATATCATTAAATTGATTATATTATCATGTTGAATTGATTATCATTAAAATTGATTATTTTATCATATTGAATTGATTATTATTGTTATTGTTGATTATGTTATTTGAAAATTTGTAGCATATTAATCAATCATCTCTCGATTCTGCATGAGCTGGAAATGGTGTGTGCTGATGGTTATTAAGTACACGATGTTGTTGATGTATTGCCACTTTCTTCTTTGAACTTTGAAATGCAAAATGAATGTAGGATGGCTCATGGTTTGCCTGTTGCAATTTACATATGTTCGTTCATAGTGCCTATTGGTTTAGCATGAAGCATTATTAATCAAGTACATCATGCCTTAGAACGCCTCTTGTTTGGTATTTCCCCTTGCAACAGTGGACTAAGTTTGTGGATTTGGAACATATCCTGATATGATATTTGTTGCTAAAGAGGAAAAAAAATGAGTTAGAGAAGAGAATGAGAATGCAATTTCCTTGATAATTTGAAATTTCAAAATTATAATCGAGAACAATAAAGGAAATTTAGTTTATTTGAGGACTCACGCTCACAAGGTTAGGAAACCACTCACCCAAATAAGTGGTACTTTTCAACTCTCATGCTAAGAGCAATCACTCACTCTAAGTGTTTAAAAATATTTGCAATGATGATTAATAGTTCTCCATCTTTCACGGAAAAATGATATGCATGGAAGGCGTTACAACATCATCACGACGAGGCCAACTAACACCTACCACATAGCTATCATGACTCCCTCCTTGATGACATTGGATAGCATTGGATTGCATTACATATTACAATGCCTAGTGACCAGTTTTGAAACACACGTTTCTTGGAAGTTGCTCCTCCATCATGAATGCCTCCTTGATTGCATTAGAATTGGAATTTATATAAATTATAAACCTTTAGGCGTCTCATATTTTTTTCCTGCGTAGCCTGGTGCAAGTAAGATTTGAATTTCTGACCTCTTACCCACTGCAAAGGGGCTTTACCACCATGTAACGGGGCCTCATTCTTGAGCATATGAAATCTAATGCCTTCTTTAACTTTGCAAAGCATAACATCACCATTCAAGTATGTTGGAAAAAGATTTCATGCATCATATATATTTTGACTAATGCCTTCCATCATCAAGGGGGTATTAAGGGCAAACTTGTTGTTATGCCCCAAACCTATGTTGGAGAATAAGGTGGTACTGTTCTTCCTTCCTTAGACAAACTGCAAGATCTAACATGCATAGCGAACACGTAATACAAGATTTTCCATGTCTGAATGTAACAACTCGTGCATTAAAGTAATATTCATAGAGTTCCATGTTTATATTAAACCATGTCATAGTCAAAGGCTCACTGTACCTCCATACTAGCCGATGCTACGTACTCCACACTTTGTCATACCTGTTAATACTAAGAGTAACCTTCAATAAAAACCTTCTACCTACACATGAAGTCCCTGATGTGGGTTGTTCCTCATCTCCACTGGCCTGTAAAGCAAAGTAATGTATTGGGATCAGGCATTGCTCAAAAAGAGAACCATTATAAGCAATTTTCACTTTTAAATAGCACAAAAGTTTGTATACAACAATATGACTATTATATACGATGAGTAACACAAAACAACTTTCTAAAAAATAACAGTTAAGATCTTCCACATGAAATGAAGTTGATACATGTTATTTCAAGTATCTATAAACCAAAAATCAAGTGTTTTGAATACTTTTTGCCTATGCATCAAGTAGGAAAAAATAGACGGCCTAAATAGTGAGTTGGTTAGTTTAATAGTGTAAAAGATTTGAAACCTAACAAAAATTGGTTTGTAGGGTTTTTTTTAAATGTTTAAATCATGATCAAATTGCCGGATCGAGAATTTGTATGTCTAAAGACATAGATCTAATCAACTCACTACTTTCGGCCGTCCATTTTGCGCTGCTTGATGGATGGGCAAAAAATATTCAAAACACTTGATTTTTGGTTTATAGATACTTGAAATAATATAGATCAACTTCAATGGAGTGGATCTTGTATTCGAATGTTGGAGGATTGTATTTTAGTGGGAAGGATTCGGGTTCGAATCCTTCCGGAATGTCACAAGTCTCTCTCTCTCTATATATATATATGTGTGTGTGTGTGTGTGTGTGTGTGTGTGTGTGTGTGACAATGGACTTAATATATATCATCAGAGAACATAGCCATCACCTTCCGCATATCTATAATTTGCGTACTTCCACACATAGCCTGCATACTTGTGTTTATTCAATGCATAATCTATAGGCAACAACCAGCCCAAGCATATACATCTTAGCTAACATGTAAGGTACGCATACTTATAAAGTGTAGCACCATCTGCAGAAGTACAACTTCCACAAAGTCCATATGCAATTATTTGCGCACACATGGTGCGCTAACATGTACACACAAAAAAAACCAGATTTTGAGGCTGTGAGGTTCACTGGAAAAATATAACCCATCTACTCAAAAAATCATGCTAGCTAGTTTGCTTCAGTTACTTAGCATTACTTAGAAAATTAATAGATTGAGATCTAATTTATGGATCTTCAAAAATCTGAATTAAATTGAGATTCTAATTTGGCAAACTTCTTGATTTTGATTGATGGATCTCTATTTTTTTGTATCATTAAATAATTTCATAACGATTTTATCCAATATACCCTTGTCAGGAAAAGGAGGGAATAAGGAGACTTTTTTTTTTGCTTTAAGTGCATTCACAGATGCATCAGCAAAAACGGAGCCGCAAGGTGAAGCGTTGCACCTCCCTTCAAATAAGGCGTATGCCTCATGAAATTTTCTATTATCTATATTATTTAAAATTTATAAATATTATAGAAATATAAAAAAAAGAAAAAAATTATGTTGCTACAAGTGTTAATAGTTTATTTAAGGCTTATTTTCTTAATAACCCCTTAAACTTTCAGAAACTCCTCTCAACTTCCAAAATCTCAAAAATAACCGCCTCAACTATCTTTAAAATTCCTAGAACCTCCCTCTATTAACGCTACATTAACTAACCATTTGTCTCGTGGTCACGTGACTTCTACTTAGCTATTTTATGATAAAATTACCCTTGGTTCATCACACGTCTTGCATGCGTTTCTTTGTTTTTTTTTGGGGGGGGGGGGGGCAAGAAAGTCATTTTCAGCTCATCGTTAATGCAGTTATGGGATAAATTGAGCAATGGATAGTTGAAGGGGGTATTTTGAGATTATGGAAGTTGGGTTTTTTTTTTTTTGGGGGGGGGGGGTTGCAAAAAAGTTTAAGGTGGCATTAAGAAAATAAGCCTTTATTTAAAACATAGTCCAAAGACAATCATTAGCATTACTTTGACAGGTAAATATTAAAAGGGAACATCTTAGTTTGAGAACAAACACTTCATTTATTTTAATGGCTCATTGCGTTTTAAGTAATGTCTCATAAACATTAAGTGATGGATGCGGAAACCGTGGGGCATACTAAATGGCGACTTATAGGGCTAACAGAGATGTTAGTAATAGCCAAAGACAAAATAAATGGAAAATCAAGAAGTCGAGAAAAAATAACAGGGCAGATAGGAAAAATCGAAAAAAATTGAGAGAGAATCAGTAGAAAGATAAAATCCTGAGTAGAATTTGTGGGAGATTAAAACAGTAGAAATGAGAACAGAAATGTCAGATAGAGTACTCATGACTAAAAGCAAAACTAAAAGCAAGGATAGGGCTTACTGGTTTGTCACTGGTGATTGGATGCAATGGTTCTGACAAATAGCTAGTTGGAGGTTACTCCTCCAAGGTGATTTGAGGCGACTTAGGGCAAGGGATAAGAGAAGAGAAATGGAGCAGTATCCAAGCTTTATCCCTTCTTCTGCGAATTTAACTTAAAAAACTATTTTTTTAAAATCTTTTGCCTTAGTTGAAAAGCATTTGCCTCAGTAGAGCATGTTGTTTGAGGCACACAGGGTATGCTCAAATGTGTTACGACTTAAGGTGTATGCTTCTTTGAACTTTTCGCTTCTTTCATGTGCCTTGAAGCATTTTAGATTTGCCTCGAGGTGCGGCTCAGATGTAATTTTTACTTTCTTAAACACTTAGATACATATGGCAAGCCATAAAACTCACAATAATGCAACATTTGATTTTCTTATAACGTAAATTTGTCTCTATCAATCCCTTGCTTTCATGAAACAAAATAAGCCATCAGTATGCTGCATATCAATTTGGCAACTTGATACATGTCCACATCCTTACAATGGTCAACCTTTGGGAATATTAGCATCGTAAGGGAATATAATATCTATAAAGTAGTCCAAACACACTTGAAAAAAAAAACATAAATACAGGACTTAGATTACTCCAATGGTTTTTGAATTCTTATTATACTACTTGTTTGGTTTCATGAAATGGATATGCCTTCTTTTAACGTGTTTACATTTAGGGTTATAATTTTGTTACATTGATGACAATAAGGATGCTAGTTATGTTAAATTTGTCAGTGTTTTTATATATGAGATACATATATCTTTCACCCACTATATCGCCTGCTATTTACTTAATGTCCTGATATTTCGCCTTACATATGGTATCTGACATGTGATCCTCTTGGCCGCCATGTGTCTGACATCCGCCATTTAGAACATTGCTTCTTTTGAATAAATACATTGGCTTTTCTCTTAGTAACAGTTATGGGCAAAACAACCTGATTAATAAATGCAAGTAAAGTTACACTCTTTTACTATTTTCTTATAACCTTATGCCCTTCAATGTACAGCAACTTGTTTCAGAGAAAGATTTGATAGTGAGAGAAGAAGCATGCCGTGTTGGATTGCTTTTTGGTGGTTTTACTGGATCCTATCATGCTTTGAGATGTCTTATGAGAAAGTTGCGGAAGAAAGAGACACCACTAAATGCGTAAGTTCTTAAAACCTTGGACATGCTGCCATATTACTTTGGCTGTTTTGTCTCTTTTCTTCCTGATTGTTCCATTTCCTTTTTTTCTTCTCCCTCCCTCCTTGTCTTCTCCTTGTGGGCGTATGCGCAAACCTGATAGGGAGAAAAAGTTTGACATGCCTCAACTTATATTCGTATTATGTAATTCTGAGTTATTATTAATATTTGATTGATTCCTCATCCATATCCATGACTTAGTTGAAGGCCTTTATGGAGCAGAATTTTAGCAGGTTCGGTTGCAGGCTTGTCCATATTGGCCTTAGATGATCCAAGTCGAAGGCGCACTCTGGCTTTGTACCTTTTAGCTAGGCTTGGTCAGGTCTGGAAATTTTCACCTTCCTAGCTAGTCAAAAGTACTATTGTGGTAATTTGATTCCTGATGCTCTATCAGAAGTTATTATCATTTTATTATTATTATTTATGTTCTCTTTGCAGTGTGCATATAATTCTGCAAAGTCAAAGAATAAGTTTCATCTTTGGGGAAGCCATTGGAGGCATGGAGATTCTTTACTATTTTCTTTTGCATGTGCTCAGGTGGGCAAATTTCTAACCATTATGACTTTAGACATTATTATGAGGAATATAATAATAGATAGCCATAAATGTTTTATTCATAAGATATGGATGACTCAGAGTTTGTTTGCTTAAGAGACCGAAATTTCGTTGAACTTTCTGTATTTTTCTTTTGAAATCTCCTCTTTTATCATTGCCCATTTTTTTGGGAAAAGGGTAGGCGATGGTTGTGGTCTCCTCTCTTATGGTTCAACATGCGCTTATGTATGAGTAGATTCCGGAGAAGTTATATATCTCATTAGTTCAGTTTTTGGCCTGCTTGAGCATATTTTCACTTCAATATACCGCATAATGCACATAAATACATACTTGAATTAACAAGTTAAAAAATTACCACATATTTTCAGTAGTGGTTCATTGTTACATGCCCTAAATCATATTCATTTACAGTAGAAGGAAGTTTGAAGATCGAGAATTCCAAAATGTATTGCATGGTCATTTGGTTATAATTCCCTTGAATTTCATAATTAAGAATGCAAGCTAATTGGATATTTGAATTCCATACTAATGAAAAAGGAAAGAAAGAAAATGAGGGGCGTAAGATGAGGAAGGGAGGGGGAGAATGGAGCCAGCAGAGCTGCACAGCGAGAGGGACGATGAAGAGGAGGGAAGAGGATGGCAAGGGAAGAAAGAGGATGTCCCCTCTGAATTTATTAAATTCCAAGTGGGGTGAGGGGACTTGAGATGGTTTATGTCGCTCTTGTTGCTATATTATTCAGATCTTCGAATTCTAAAATTCCAATTTCGAGAATTATAAATGGTGCTCTCACTAACACTTCTTATAAATGCTATTTACAAATGTTAGCTGACCCAGAACGTCAAATTCTGGTTTTAGAATACTAAATGAATTCGGACTAACCATATTGGGTATTGAAAATTCATGCTGTCTAATTAAACTATGGGATATGATGGAGTCTGTAACCACTTTGCCAAAAGCTCAAGTGGTGGGCCAACAATTATATTAGCCCTGTTAACATTCAACACCCACTCATGTGAAAGACAACACATACGAGGAGGAATCTTTATATGTTTATGGTGGATTCTAACCCAGGACCTTCTTACTTCTGCTTAAACTGATGAGTGGCAAGCCAAAGATAATATTATATTGCAACACCCTCCAGAGAAACTCACACTTCATCACCTACTCCCTTGCAATCAAACAGGATTTTGGGTCAAAAGGAAACTTATTCTTTGTTGGGTCTTGTAACTTGATGGTCTAGATGCTCTGTGAATATTTTAAAAAACAAGATCACTTCTGAAGCTATTTGGTGGAATCAATTTCTTAATGCCGTCCTCATTCATTGTTAGTATCTCTATCTTAATGGAAATAATTGCTTCATTTGTCAGTAGAATATGTGCCTATAATGCTTTTTTTAATGGGATTGTACATTGGATCTTTTATCTACTTGATCTACTAGTTGATTTTGAATTTAAAATTGAATCCTCCAAGCATTCACTTGATCTTGAATGGAGATGAATGGAGGAAAATGGTTCATTTAGCTAACCCCAAAGAATTGGTTAAAAAGCTTTTTTTGTTGTTATAATGGTTTGATTTTTGAATTTAAATCAATATTGTTCTAGTTAATTTAGCAATTGTGTATATTTATAGTTAATTTTCGGGGACATAAAAGCTTTCCCATTTTAATTGAAATTAGGAAAAAACAATGATGTTTTGATGTTTACAAAAATGAGTATTGCATGATTGCATCTAGCACATTTTAGAGGATTGTAAGTTTGTTGTTTTAGTTTGTGGGCGGCCAATATAAATATGAAGCTTTATTTTAGGTCAGTTATAAGAGTCCTCTTAGAGATCCAACCATCATACATTTCATTACTCTAGGTTTATTATAAAACCTCAATTTAAGAACATGATTTCTTGATGCCCGGCCGATTTGCATGACTAATGTTATGTGTATTTTGTGTTATATAGTAATAAATATTTTTAACTGATGTGCAGTGCATCCTTTCTAATTTAGTCCGAGTGGTGGAGAATCAAAATGAAAGCAAGTTCAAAAGAAATTTAAAAAAAGCAGTGGCCCTAAGGAGCAGCTTATTTAGGCAAGAAAAGCCAATTGGATACCAGTTTACTCAGTGCTGTCTTTTTTGATTATTACAGTTATTAGGTACGCTATAAGCTAATGAGGATGGTGGTAAAAAAAGTACAATTTTTAGTAAAGAAAAGCCATTTGTTCATCAGTTTATTCAGTATTTTCTGTTTTGGTTATTACAGTTTCTGAAAGTATGCCAGAAGACAAAGAGGGTGATGGTAAAAAAGTACTATATACACTTAATTGTCACCTCTCTCTCTCTCTCTCTCTCTCTCTCTCTCATATTTTGTTAATTTATCTTGGAATAAACATACAATGGCTATGTACTAGCTTATTGGGTCTCATTCTTTTATGAGCAATTATTTCTATTTGATTTTATAATTAATGGATACGCTCATTTGCAGGTTATGTATGCTTTTGTAATGCGACCTGAAAGCTTGCCAAAAGCATATCAAGATTTTATTCAAAAAACTGGACCAGTTGCAGAGCCAGTTTACAAGGCTGTGAGGGACTGTTGTAGAGGCTCTCCTGTGGACATTGCTGCACTGTCGGCTTACCTATCTAACAAAAAGGGATCCAGCTTTCTAAAGCTGACAGAGCATCCATCCATAATTCCATGTTCCGTAATACATCCTGGCACAAATTCTTGCCTAGCTCATAACATTGCTGCTGCTTCAGCAACATTTCGGAAAACCTTCCCTCTATACTTTTCATTGACATTTGTACCATTTGTAGTTCTCCGTCTGCAAAAGGTACCAATTCTTGATTGATTACATTCCTTTCTCATGATTTTACTATTTTGGCAAAACCTAAAGCTTGATTCTATTTGCAAGCCATTAATCTCTCAAATGATAACTGTCTATATGCTCATAAATAGGAATAATTTTTGGATGGTTATTCATATCTCTTCTTCTAAAACCATCTTTATCATTTTCTGAGCAATTTGTTAGTTAATAAATACATTCGGAAACCATATGGGTGTTTGCTCACATTTTGGTTTTTGGTGTCTTAACATTGGACTTTATCCTGTGTTAAGCGACACCATAGTTTCTGAAAGCGTTTAATTTGTCTGAAAGTTGGTAGATAAAACACAAAGGCTGCATATACATATCCCATTAAGCTTGTTTCTTTAACATCACACAGCACCAACCCTGCAATCATACTATGTTGAACCTTGCCAACTATGAAATTAAAGCGACTATCTTTTTGCATGTGCCATGGCTGTACCCCTTCTAATATATGTGTAAGCATTTTCCAAATGCATCCTTTTTTTGTATATATGAGCACACTGCAGTTTCATATTTTATGAGTACTGTCTAAATGATATGATGCTAATTGGCCCAAGTAGGATTTTTTTTCTTTTTTTGTGTAAATACCATCGGAGTCCTGGGAGACATGTCAAACTTTTCACTGTCTAGCTATTTCTCCTAGAGAAATGCTTCTCAAAGTAAAGACTTGGACTGGCTTAACATGAAAAAAAAATGAGAGTTAGCATAGCATAGAAAGGATACTAACATAATTTTAAGAAGGGATGAGGAAGGGGGTGATGTTTTACATCCTCTTTTTTTCTCCCGTCATGCAAGCCTCATCTTTATCGGAGAGTGATATTGATTATCTTTGTCTCAATTGTAAGGATGATACCATGTAACTTGTATATGAGTTAAGGTGTTTCAGATTTTATGACGCGGTTAAAATTTTGTAATCACATATTTTACTGCAAAGCAATCTAATTTTATTATCATTTTTTATTTTTTTATTTATTTTGGCAGTCCAGTATGATTCCAAATCTATACATCTCCAGAAGCATTTGTTTGTCAATGAGAAGTCATCAAGAACATAGGCTATGAAGAGAACTCCATCCAATAGGTGTCATTGATCTTTGAAGTGAACTCATAATGATTGCAATTGACGTTGACTGGATTATTATTACAATGCAGTGGCCATTTGTTTTAGGATGTGCAGGAAATTTCAAGTAATTATCAAATTAAAGATTTAGTGCCACATCCAGTTGGTTTTTATCCCCTTGAAAGCGGCTATGAAATGGCACTGATTTTTGTGAAAAGCCTGAACAAATATCTTCACTGCCTATTATTTTTCCTACTTTCAATTTTATTATGGATGTTTAAAAATGGTAATTTTAAGATAGAGTGATATTAGGTGGTTCCTGTGCTTTTTGCTTTTTGGGTACGTTACACAAAATTTGGCCCATATCAATTTTCTTTGTATCCCATTCAAAAGGATGATTTGCTTGACATCTTTTTCTGTTCTTTTATTTCTTTTATTTTGGAGGAAAACTGGGTCTAGATATGAAGTGTGCTATGGAAGTTATTTGGCCAACAAATTCCTTCCCTGCCCCACCTTATATGTTGTTTCCCATTTTACTTTTAATAGAAGACATCTTAATCAGTTCAGGTTTTGATATGTATATAGATACATACACAGTTATATCACCGTGTCTCTGTATCTTACATTCTAAGGATTTGCTGCTTGTCGTGTCTGTGTTGTGTTGTATCCGTGTAAATGTTTCATAAACTGTAACTATAGATGACTCCATGTGACGTAATACAAGGGGGGGGGGAAGAAAGAGGGAAGAGATAGAAATTACGGTTTTGAGTGGATAAAGATAAATTCGGGCTTCAGCACTCGGGAGACCTCTCATCCACTCTGCACATCACCATGCAAAGATTTATTTTGAAATCAAATCATCATGCTCCAATAAAGTGTTAGGATTTTGCCTTGTTTTCAAGAGGAGATGATGGTTCAAGAAGATCCAATCGAGTTGGAGAAGATGATATCTTGAAGCAAGAAAAGAAAACCCAGATGGTGCTGATTAGTCGACTTATAAGGGTATTAGTCGACTGACACACAAGCCTAGTGACAGGTACAGAGAAGGAGCAGTTTACAGTAGTCGGCTATATAAGGGTATTAGTCGACTAATTTCAGGAAGTAGTCAACTAATCATATAGAGTAGTTGACTAATAGCGACGTTTCTGATGCAGAATCAGTTTTCTTTTCAGGCGCAGATTTTCTTTTCCAGTGGAGTATGGATAGGACTCAGTTTCTATTCAATGAAGGGTATATTTCTAAAGATTAAAACGTCTAGAATTCTTCTAGATTAAGGAGATCAACTCCTAATAGGATTGATCAAGATTCTTCAAGTATCCAATGGCCAAGATTATCTCATAGTCCAAATAAGAGTTGTTTTGTAAAATCTTATAAATAAAGGTTGTAACCCAGCATTGATCTCAATCTAATCTCAAGGAGAAAAAGGTGGAGAACACCAAGAAGATTAGAAGGAAGCCAAGAAAGATTGGAGTAAGGTGAAGGTGCATAGAGATAAGGTAGTACTCTTGTAATCTTGATCTAGATTAAGGAAGAAGGTGAACACTATTGTTGCATCAAGAGGAAGGTTTGATTTCTTTGTATTAAGTTATTAATAAAGCTCTCTCAAATTCTCTCCCCGTGGACGTAGGCCAAGTTTGAGCTGAACCACGTTAAATTCTCGTGTTCTTACTTATTGCTCTTTTATCTAGGTATTGTTAGTTTGCTTAACAACAGTTTTTCTTTTGCAAGAATTGATCATATTGTCAAGTTCCGCAAACATCGATCTTGGGAGTAACAATTAGTATTAGAGAACTGATTTGTTATAACAATTATCGAGCTAAATGTTGATGAAGGGCGATATGTCAAAGATAGGAAGCTCTACGACAAAGTTTGAGGTTGAGAAGTTTAATGGGGCAAAGGAAACTTCGGCTTATGACAAAAGTGGCTGAAAGTATTACTGGTGCAACATGATCTTCACAAGAGCTTGCAGGGTAAGTCATCAAAATCTATAGGTACGTCAAACGATGATTGAGAGGAGATGGATATAAAGGCAGCAAGCACGATCCAGCTTTGTCTTGCAGACAAAGTGATGTACAACGTGATAGATGAAGAAACGACTCCAGGATTGTGGTCAAGGTTAGAAACATTGTATATGATGAAAAGCCTCTCCAACACGCTGTTTCTCGAGAAACAACTATATGAGCTACACATGAACGAAGGGACAGCGGTGTTGGAGCATTTAAACTTCAACAAGATCATCAACGAGTTTTTAATTGTTGATGTCAAGATCGACGAGGCGGACAAGGTGTTGATACTTCTCAGTTCGCTTTCATAGTCATATAATCACATCGTCATTACCATGCTCTACGGTAAAGAAACTCTCATCTTGGAGGTCACGTCAACTCTCTTATCTAATGAGATTAAAAAAGGCCAAATCAAGAGGAGCAGATTGGGTCGGGTTTGGTGGTCACGGGAAGGAAAGGAAAAGGAGAAGGAAAGAAAGGTCCGGGCTCATCAAAGGCGCGTCACTTTTGTCACAGGGAAGGTCATTGGAAGAATGCCCGCAAGCATCGACAAGAGTGGTTAAAGAAAAAGGGGCAAGCTGGAGGTAGGCATAGCATTGAGCGGTGTAGAGGGCACCAAAGTATTAATGACTTCCTATGAAGATAACATTTCTCAAAGTAAAGGTTGAATACATGATTCGGGTAGTATGGATCATGTATGTTCCCAAAAAAGAACTGTTCAACTCCTTGGTTGCAAAGGAGGAAGGGACTGTTAAGATGGTGGATGGCTTGGCTTGCAAGGATCGGGCTTGAAGAGAAGGAAAGAAAGGTCCGGGCTCGTCAAAGGCGTGCCACTTTTGTCACAGGGAAGGTCATTGGAAGAATGCCTGCAAGCATCGGTAAGAGTGGTTAAAGAAAAAAGGGCAAGCTGGAGGTAGGCATAACATTGAGCGGTGTAGAGGGCACCGAAGTATTAATGACTTCTATGAAGATAACACTTCTCAAGGTAAAGGCTGAATACATGATTCGGGTAATATGGATCATGTATATTCCCCAAAAAAGAGCTGTTCAACTCCTTGGTTGCAAAGGAGGAAGGGACTGTCAAGTTGGTGGATGACTTGGCTTGCAAGGTCATCAACACTGGGACAATTAAGGTTACAGAAAGAGATGGGACGTTGCGTGCTTTGGAGGCGGTCCGGTATGTCCCGGGGCATGCTACAATCTAACATTCATAGGGGTGCTCGAAGAAGGATGCTGGATCTAAGTGTAACAGGGTGTCGTCACAGTTAGCCAAGGAGATAAGGTAATCTTGGAAGGAAAGAAGTGTGAAGATTATACAAGCTGAAAGAAAAAAACTCAGTTCTAGGTGAAGTTTCAGGGATAAGCTTGGAAGAGAGCTCATCACGAGATGGAGCTTCAAAGAAGACTGCAATGGGACGTGAACCAGGTCAAAGTATTGCAGGATGGAGAAAGAGTGCATCTGGGCAAGGCTCGAGATGTCCCAAGCCATGGCGGTAAATCAGCCAAAGGCCCCGGGAGGGGCAAGAGTTAAAGGCTTCATGGTACGGTTACAACCAAGGAAAGAATCAAGATAGTAATTCAAATCTCAAGGTGTTTTACTAAAGACTGAAAAACAAGTCAAAGTGGAGATTGTTAGGATTTTGTCTTGTTTTCAAGAGGAGATGATCCAAGAGATCCAATTGAGTTGGAGAAGATGATGACTTGAAGCAAGAAGAAGCAAACCCAGATGGTACTGATTAATCGACTTATAAGGGTATTAGTCGACCAACACACAAACCTAGTCGACTAGTAGTCAACTAGGGCATATACAAAAGCAGAAAAGGAGAGAGCAGCTTACAGTAGTCGACTATATAAGGGTATTAATCGACTAATTCAGGAATTAGTCGACTAATCATATGGACTAGTTGACTAATAGCGACGTTTCTGAAGCAGAATCAGTTTCTTTTTCAGGCACATATTTTCTTTTCTGGTGGAGTACGAATAGGACTCAGTTTCTATTCAATGAAGGATTTATTTCTAAAGATTAAAGGGTTTAGAATTCTTCTAAATCAAAGAGATCAACTCCTAATATGATTGATCAAGATTCTTCAAGAATCTAATGGCCAAGATCATCTAATAGTCCAAATAGGAGTTATTTTTTAAAATCATATAAATAAAGGTTGTAACTCAACATTGATCTCAATCTAATCTCAAGGAGAAAAAGGTGGAGAACATCAAGGAGATCAGAAGGAAGCCAAGAAAGAGAGGAGCAATGTGAATGTCCATAGAGATAAGATAATACTCTTGTAATCTAGGTTTAGATTAAAGAGGAAGGTGAATACTCTTGTTGCATCAAGAGGAAGGTTAGATCTCTTATATCAAGTTATTAATAAAGTTCTCTCAAGTTCTCTTCCTGTGGACGTGTGCTAAGTTTGGGCCGAACCACGTTAAATTCTCGTATTTTTTTCTTATTGCTCTTTTGTCTAGGTATTGCTAGTTTGCTTTACAATAGTTTTTCTTTTGTAAGTACTGATCATATTGTCGAGTTCCGCAAAAGTCGATCCTAGGAGTAACAATTGGTATTGGAGCACCGATTTGTTATAACATAAAGGGAGTTTAATTTTAATTCATCGTCGTCTAATTAAAACACTACAAGACTTGGCCTTTTATAGACCCCTATAAAGAAGACTTCCCCATCATAACCGATATGAGACTAAAAAAAACACACTGCGTAAAATAAAACAACTTAAAATGAAGCTTACTAAATAAAAATTAGACTGATCCCCATTATTCTCCCCGGCTTAAAAACATTCATCTCCGGTGAATGTAGTGGTAATATATAGCAGGCACGACCGGGTAGAACTGTACCACACCTCGCATCAATTATGCCAAGGTGGTGGTCGGGGAATTAGCATTGATGCATCATACCTGAGCCACAGTGGTGGAGGTGGAACTGACTTTCGTGACAGATCGGCCGCAGTCGAAGGTAGCTCGAGCAGGATAAATGCAACAAAATAACTCAAATAAGCTCTGCTGAAAATTGAACCGCATACCAAGATGCCAAACTCATGTGAACCTGCCTCATTTAGAAAGATTTGCAACAAGTCGTACACGTCAGGCGGCCTCAGGGATAAGATAACTCTCATAGCTGACAAAGACAACAATAGCTCCATGATAGGCTCCGCTAGAAGATCTATAAGGGTCTCAATAAGCGACTCTTTCACTTTGGTTCTGGATTCGGCTCATCAACAACTTCTGGATATGGCTCCACCTTATCAACAATATCTGGCTCTGGCTCAACCTTAATAACTTCTGATTCTCTAACATCATCACTAGGGACGCTACCAATGCCTCGTGACTCTATCCTCTTTAATATGGAATTGCAATCCCTATCTAGTTTGAGGATAAGGTCAAGTTTTTCTAGCATCATGCGGTTGATGTCCTCTTCCATATCGGCTCCGGGACTCAGTTATGAGCTCGACTGTTCGAACAAAACTCGAATCAGACTCCGAATAGGCCTGAAATGGACTCCAAAACTCTAATATGCTGCAGCTGTGAGCAATAGCGGCAAAGGAAGCTGCATCTCAGCTGACTCTGTGAGCTGGATCAGACTTGGCTTGGACCGAGTCGGCTCAGCGCCGGCTTGGTCAGCTCGGCGCGGCTGGGACTGGGTCGGCTCTAAGTCGGGTCAGGTTGGGTTTAGTTGGAGTGAAGTGGATCCGAACCCGAAATGGAAATGGGTTCTAACTTAAACCCGCTTTAGTTCGGTCAGAGTATATTGAATTTGAAATCAGAAACATGCATTTCCTTCTCACACCCAACTGCTAGGGTTGCGAGATCTTTTGTGGTGGCAGCGGCGGCAGAAGGTTGTTCATAGTGGCGACAACAAGGCGACATCGGAGAGGTTGGAGACGGAGCGGCGACGTCAGGGCAATGACCATGGAGGAGCAGTGGCGATGAGAAGGAGATGAGGCGGAGATGATAACGCCGATGAGGTGTGGTGGTGTTGGCAGAACTGGGGGATGATGGGGATGGTGTTGGCGGAGTCGGGGAACAGAATTGGAGGTGGATTTGGCCACGATATGGCTTGGTGAAGTCTCCAGTGACTGCTGGAGAAGGCGATGAAGTCGGAAGGAGGCGTTGTTGGTTATGATCGGCGAGGTCGGCGACGCAGATATGGGGGCGACGCAGATCTGGGGGTCTACAGAGGAGGCAGAGATAAGGACAGAAGTCGGGGATGCAAGCGGAGGTGGTGATGTTGCAAATTGACAAGATCTGTAGAGGACGCGACAGTTGTCGGTGGAGGTCGTCGATCGACAACGTGGAGGATCGGACGAAGAGGTCGTCGGGGGTTGTGGTGTCAGGGCGGTGCCCGATGAAGGGGATGGTTGTGCTTTGGGAAGATGAACCCAATTTGGGTTCATGGGTTCCTCTTGAAGCAAGAGGAGGGAGACAGAGGAACAATGTTTTCTTTCTTTTCTTTTCTTTTTCTGATTTTTCATTTCTTTTTCTTTTTTCTTTCTTTCTTTTTTCTTTTTTAAATCCAATCTAGGGTTTCAGATATTTTTTTTGAAAACTAGAGAAGAAAGAAAGAGATGAAGATCTAGGTTTTTTTGAGATTTGTGGTGGAAGCTAGGATTTTTTTGTGGAGGAAGAAAAGAGTAGGAATTTAGCTCTGACACCAAACTGATGTAATACGGAAGGGAGGGAAAAGAAAGAGGGAAGTGATAGAAATTAGGGTTTTGAGGGGATATATATAGATTCGGTCTTTAGCACCTGGGAGATCTCTCTCCCACTATGCACATCATGCAAAGATTCATTTTTGAAAGCAAATAACCATGCTCCAGGTTTAATTTCAATTCATCATCGTCTAATTAAAACGCTACAAGACTTGACCTTATATAGACCCCTATAAAGAGGAATTCCCCATCATAACCGATGTGGGATTAAAAAAACACTGTGCATAAAATAAAACAACTTAAAAGAAGCCTACTAAATAAAGACTAGACTAATCCCCATCACCATGTCATTGATGTCGAAACAAATTGGTCAAGCATCTGGATGATTAGACCCTTGATTAGCTTCAAAGTTAGAGGGCCATCACTGTAACTATAGATGACTCCATGTCGTTGTTGTCCAACCAGTTTGGTCAAGCATCTGTCTCCTTTTGCTACACATGAAGCTCATGAGCCTTGGGATTTTCTCTGGGTCCAGAATTATCCCTTCTCATTTGAACAAGTGAATAATGGAAAGATGAAAATGTAAAGAGAAGAAATAAAATAATTCTAAGTGTTTGTCCTGACTTCTGGAAATGAACCTCAATTTCCCCTTGAAAACTCAGATTCAAGATTTTATAAGCCTTTGTGACCTTGGAGTTATAATAGTTCATCCTGACTTCATATGCTAATTTGTTCTTAATCCTCTGTAGTGGTTTTGTTTGGTAATCTAAAATAAGTGGCATATATTTTGGTGCTTGTAGTAAGTTGGAAATTTTATTTGACTGTTTTACACATAAGTATTAGACAAATTGACAGATTTTTCTTAAATGAATGAATCCCCAGTTCTTGGAATCTCCTACTCGGACTTCTTGGCATGCTGTCCTGGGTGCTGTGCGCTCAACGACATTTTGTCTGCTTTTGTTGGAATATTCCAGGTAGTTGTTTTTTTAATTGAGTAGCTTCCATACATAATGCCTACTATTTCTAATATTTTCTGGTGATCGCAGGGTGTAATCTGTTTACACCGAAAGGTGGCAACTAAAGATAACAAATTTTTGTACTGGGTTGCTGGTGGGATATCTGCTCTTTCCGTACTTCTGGAAAAGAAAGCTAGAAGATCTGAATTGGCCCTTTATGTTCTTCCTCGAGCTGGAGATTCTTTGTGGTATATCCTAGTGAATCGCCACCTACTTCCAAATATAAAAAATGCTGAGGTATAAAAGTTTTCCCCGTTCTATTATTGGTTCTTTCTCCAGTAACTGTATCAGAAATTTGCTTGTGCGACGAATCCAGGTTTTTCTGTTTGGAATATACTCAATAAAAAAAAAACTTAGTTCTTCCTAATCCTTGTTCGATAATTTTGCTCATCGAGATATATTTTAGGTTGTGATGTTTAGGAGAGTTCGTGTGATTTACAATGTTGAATACTGCTGCTTCCGGTTGTGGTTCTGCTTGACCAGCCTGACAGTTGGGGATTTGATTAGGATTTCGGTTGAGAACCTCTGAGAGAATAAATTTGGTAAAGTTAGGTGATGTACAGTAGATTTATTTTTTGTCAAGAAGGATGGTAGATAGATACCATTAAAAAGATAACCCAGTTGTTCAAAACCCAAGGATCCTAGAGGTTTTGTTGGTATGCAACCAATGCAACATTGCAGCTAATGGACTATTATGGTGTTGATACAGTAAAAAAATTACGAAGAATATGACATTTTAAGTATATTTTTTCCTAACCTAACCCTCTAGTACGGCGACAACGGTAGCACCGTAGCGGTGTTAGTGGCGGTGACAACACTTATTTTTGGTGGCGGCAACAGTAGGTGAAGGTGGCGGCGATAGAAGCAGTAATGACTGATAGCAGCCATAGTGGACGCAGGGGGAGGCGGCGGGGATGGTGCATGGCAGAGGTGCCAGGGGTCGCGGAAATGGCGGGGGCACAACGATGGTCGCAAAAACTATGACAATGGCTGTGGCTTGGTGCCGGCAATTGTAGCAGTAGTGGTGGGAGGTGTTGGCTGAGGCGAGGAGGTGGTGGTGGAGACGATATTGTTGTGAAATTGATATGCTCTGATACCAATTGTTACGAAATTGATATGCTTTGATACCAATTGTTGTGACTCTCAAGATCGACATTAGCGGAACTTGACAATATGAATAATACTTGCAAAAGGAAAGCTTGTTGTAAAGAAAACTAGCAATACCTAGACAAAAGAGTAATAAAGAAAGAACACAAGGATTTAACGTGGTTCGGCCCAAACTTGGCCTACATTCACGGGGAGAGAACTTGAGAGAGTTTTAGTAATAGACTTGGTATAAAGAGATCTAACCTTCCTCTTGATGCAATAAGAGTATTTACCTTTCACTTGAATCTAGCCCTAGATTACAAGAGTATAACATTCTCTCTATGCACCTTCAATTTGCTCCTCTCTTTCTTGGCTTCCCCTGGTCTCATTTGCTTGAGATTATCTGTTGTAGAAACTCCTTGAGATTTCTTTGGTTGAGGCTATTACAATGCTTGGTTACAATCTTTATTTATAGAATTTTACAATACAACTCCTATTTGGACTATGAGATGATCTTGGCCTTTGGATGGTTGAAGAATCTTGATCAATCTTTTTAGGAATTGATCTCCTTGATCTAGAAGGATTATAGACCCTTTAATCTTTAGAAACAAACCTTCATTGAATAAGAATTAAATCCTATTCGTACTCCTGAAAAGGAAACTCGCAATCGCCTGAAAAGGAAACTGTTTCATCTTAATTTGCTTCTTCTGCTTCAAGCCATTGTCTTTTCCAAATCAATTGAATTTTTTTGGACCATTATCACTTCTTGAAAAACAAGACAAAATCCTAACAGATGTTGGGTTGGAGGGGCGACAATATGGGCGGCGGCGACGGGGCTATGATGATGGCGTGAGCGGCATTGGTGATGGTGGTGGCAGAGGCACGTCATACAATGGATGAAAAGATGAGAAGAAAGAACAAAAGTACTCTGGGAAACAAGATTTTATTATAGATTCCCACAAGGTGGGAATGTAACATTCGATATGGAGGGAATCACATTCTTATAAAATGAGGGAATGTGATGCCTACAGGAATCCAAGTCTTGGGAATGCTGAGTAGAGTTTATGGCAAACACGAAAATCTGCATGATCTTGAATTCCCAAGTGACTCCGCATACCAAATGCATCCTGAGTGGTACTTAATTCAGTAATTCAGAGGAAATGTTCATCCGCACATTGTACTCATGTATAGCCAGAGGGACAAAGATTTCCCAGATAACAAACTAGTCGCTTTGTTTCCATCTCTGCTAGCATGACTATAAACATGCCGATATTGAGTATGCCGATATTGAGTTTCTAGGTACAACTTTATCACATCTTTACCTGATATGCTTATGTGTATGTTTGATAATATCTTATGTGCCTATGGTGCACCGATATGGGTACAAGATATGGCGATATGGGTACAAGATACAACACCACCACTGGGTGCACAAATAGTATGCAACTATTAAAATTATACATGTTGCTACTGTTCATTATCTATAGCATAAATTTGCAAACCTAGAATGGTTAAAAGGGCTCAATATCTCAGATATTATGAAATATTTTGTGTGATCAATTGCAGTCCTTATTGAGAACCTGACAAATTATATAATATTAGGCATCAACAATTCAATTAAAATTATAAACCTGTTATTCATACATTCAAATTTTCAACTTCTTGGCCTTGAATACATCCTAATGCTTTTAATATAGGATATGTTTCAAATTTTAGTATTTATTGAACGGAGTGTCTGACACATTTTGGTTTACCGATGTTATCATATTTGTGGTTTTCTTTGGTTCATGGTACGGTTATTGCAATAAACTACTTTGAATTGTATGTAATAAGAATGGTGTAGGCTTAATCGATTGGTATTTAGGATCATGGCACACTTAGGAGCATTCTGTAAGTCATTTTGATAATTATGCTGGTTTTATTTGTGTTCATGTGGGCAGAGAAGACATATACATATATATGTATAAATACACAAACACACCTATATGTATATGTATTTATATATAAGAATACAGGATATGTGTTTATGCACATATAAGTTTATGTATTGAAGCTTTTTCTCACTTGTGGAGTATCCCCATACCATTCATTATGATCTACTTATCCTGAAGGAGTAGTGGATCAAAGGTCATGGGGTTTGGAGATCGTTTGTCCATCCATAGGGTCCAAACTTGTTCTATAAACATAAAACCATTCAATTTGCAACCACATGATGGACGGACAAACAATTTCTAATCAAAACCCATGATTTTCATTTACCACTCCTTGAGCAAACATAGATCATGATGAACAATCTGGATCATCCTTATGAGTTAACTACATATGGGAGGGAGCTCTACTACATATAAATGTATATGTGCTTAAGCTCATGCCCTTTATTCTATATGTGTGTGTGTGTGTGAGAAAACAAGAAATCATATGACATAGGAGAGATTCCCTCATATGTCGCTGATGTGGCAAAATCTCGGCCGCAGATCTGAGGTTGAGTAATAATAAGTGAGGGTGGTTAATTTTGCAAAAAAAAAAAATCTCACTTTTCAAAAGAATATCAATTAATTCAGCTGTCAGCTATCCCTCTCTCTTCTCTATTCTTTCTCAATTCCCAACCCATCCCCCTTCTTCTCCCCTTCCCCCTCTCAGTCCGCCCCAACCTCTCTCTTTCTCTCGATCTCGAACTCATCTTCGCCCTCACCCAACCACTCTTTCTGCCGTCGTCGTCGCTGCCTCGGCCGCTTTTTTTATCTTGAACTTGATCTCTTCTCCTTCTCTCTCGATCTCGATCTCGAACCCATCTCTGCCCTCGTCAACCACTCTCTCTGTCGTCGCCCCAGCCTCTCTTTCCCCCCTCTTTCTCCCCTCCTCTCTCTCAATCTCAATTTCAAACCCATCTTCGTCCTCGCCCAACCACTCTCTCTCTCTCTCTCTATCTCTCTCTCTCTCCCCACCGTCCTCGCTGCCCTAGCCTCTCTCGGACTCATGGTTCACAGTCGCGGTCTCGGCTGTCGACTCGGCGGGCTCTGAGACGGATCGATCTCGGCAACTCGGATCGGTATCGGGCGATACGCGCAAAACGCTACATAGAAAGCTAAAAAAATTCTGAAAAAATCACGACAAATTTTAAAAAATGTAGACATCCACATTCATATATTACATGTCCAAAATATATCACCTAGCACACTAAACATAAAACAAAAGTATAAATACACTCGTCGTTGGTAGAAGCATATCAAAATAAATGCACAATATAGTAAATTACATAAACTACATTCATAAATACATGCTAATGTAATTATTTTCATATTGAATTGCGACGAGATACAAAATTATCATCATAATGCCGAGTCGACCGAGTCAACTCGATTCTCGGCTAGTCGGTCTCCTCTGAGTTGAGTCGACCGACTCGT
Organism: Agave tequilana; assembly: GCA_038442645.1. Taxonomy (NCBI): domain Eukaryota; kingdom Viridiplantae; phylum Streptophyta; class Magnoliopsida; order Asparagales; family Asparagaceae; genus Agave; species Agave tequilana. Next base: position 54,677 of record JAVJIF010004087.1, read on the forward strand.
GACTCGGACTCGTCTCGGAGCGGGCCGAGACGGATACGACTCGGCCGACTCGTCTCCGACTCGGCGGAGTCTTTGAACCGTGCTCGGACTCGATCTCTCTCCCCCTCTCCGCACAGAGAGAGAGAGAGAGAGAGAGAGCTGTTGTTGTTGCTCTCTCTGCACAGAGATTGCAGTTGTTGTCTTGCACAGAATATAATTTATACATGTTGCTCTAATTCAATGTATTTTTTTCATTGATCACATATGAACCATCCCATCAACAATAACATTAGAAACTTATCTCAAACATGAAAAAAAGTAGAATAGGAAATGCTTGATTGAGCACAAAGATTTCACACAGCCACCACAATTCACCATGGTTCTAATTGAACAAATTGCAGTAAAATAAAGAGAAAAGAGGAAGAAATTTGAAGTGCAACAACACAAGGAACCTTATGACAATAATTCACAAAGCTCAATCTGAGTTGGTTTTACACATTCAAAGGCTTGTTAACATGTGAAATGTCAGCACACATATCCAATACACAACTTTCCAATAAATAACTTCCTAATACACATCTGACTGAAATGGCAATACGCATATCCAATTGAAACAACTTGGTCTTTTTTTTTTCATCACCTTCAACTCTCTCTTACAATTACAAAATGCACACTTACATCATTTATATGCAAAACTGACAAACAACAAGAAAAGAACTCAAGGGATTGTCCTTAATCGGCAAGCTTCAGGAATCTTGGCTTGTTCCAGTTTGCAGATCTCTAAAATTGTTTCGAAAAGATGTTTCAAGAATATAACTCAAAGCAAATGCCACAACTATCTTTTGCATTGTGTGTCCACAAACTCTTCTTCTAGTAACAACTTCATCTCATTCCGCTTCATTCCGAAGAGCCTGCTTACCTAAACCGTTTCTCAGACCGAACGACAATTATTGTTTTCTCTCTAAGCTTGCATTTGACTCATATCCGCTTAGATTGAAGAACCATATTCAAACATCACTCAAGGATTGGGTACTTACATAATCTTTTTTTATGGCAATGTTATTGGTATCATTGAGTACATATACAAACATAATCTAAAATGAAAAACTTAGGATATTATTAGTAATTGAAATAGTTAAATTGTCTGATAGCACTAAAGAATAAAATCAACAAACAAAAGCTTCATTAATAGAACTTTAAGATAATTGGCAAGGCCCTAACCTCTCTTGAATGAATCAAACAAGTAAAATGCATAAAAGAAACCTTTTTTTACTTTTCTTCAAGATCATATAGCATACATATGAGGAATTCAATCAAATAGGTAGCACGCACCATAAAAAAACCTAACTAATCAACTTTTAAATTAATTTTCAGTTAAATTCTCAAAAATTCAGCTCACAAAATTCAAATTTTTTTTGAGAAAACTCATCATTTTTACTTCAAACAACTTCAAGTAGGAGAGGGGGCGGGGCAGCCGTGGTGGTTGCGATGGCTACAGAGAGGGAGGAGAGAAACTGAGGATTGCATTGTTCTTGTTGTTGCTGTCGTGGCAGTCTAGCGAGAGCTTGACCCTGGAGATAAACATCAACTAGACGATGGAGAAGGCGATGCCAATGACGACAAACACCAATTTATCAGGATCAGAAGGTGTAGGGTTTGAGCTGAGGGCGAGAGTTCGAGATTGAGAGAGAAAGAGGAGGCTGGGGCAGCGAGGGTGGAGATAGGTTCGAGATTATTCAGGTTCGAGATCGAGATCGAGAGGGAGGGGTTGGGTGGCAAGGGCGGAGATGGGTTCGAGGGCAAAGATGGGTTCGAGGGCGAGGTTGGAGAGGGCGACATCGACAGAAAGAGGGGGCAAGACTGGGGAAATCGAGAAAGAACAAAGAAGAGAGAGGGGGGCAACTGATAGTTGAATTAATTGATACTCTTTTGAAAAGTGGGGTTTTTTGCAAAATTAACCACCTTCGCACTTATTATTAATCAAACCCATTTGGGGCTGAGATTTTGCCACATCAGCGACATAGGAGCATGGTTCACAGTCGCGGTCTCGGCTGTCGACTCGGCGGGCTCTGAGACGGATCGATCTCGGCAACTCGGATCGATATCGGGCGATACGCGCAAAACGCTACATAGAAAGCTAAAAAAATTCTGAAAAAATCACGACAAATTTTAAAAATGTAAACATCCACATTCATATATTACATGTCCAAATATATCACCTAGCACACTAAACATAAAACGAAAGTATAAATACACTCGTCGTTGGTAGAAGCATATCAAAATAAATGCACAATATAGTAAATTACATAAACTATATTCATAAATACATGCTAATGTAATTATTTTCATATTGAATTGCGACGAGATACAAAATTATCATCATAATGCCGAGTCGACCGAGTCAACTCCGATTCTCGGCCTAGTCGGTCTCCTCTGAGTTGAGTTGACCGACTCGTGACTCGGACTCGTCTCGGAGCGGGCCGAGACGGATACGACTCGGCCGACTCGTCTCCGACTCGGCGGAGTCTTTGAACCGTGCATAGGAGGGAGTCTCTCCTATGACAGCTGATTCTCGTTCTCTCTCTTCTCTCTCTCTCTCTCTATATATATATTATATATATATATATATATATATAATATAATATATATATATATATATATGAAGACATGTAAAATTAAGCATAATAATAGAAAAACTTGGGTTTGACGCTTATTCAAAAAATAGGAAGCAAACTACTTAACTTAAAATGTATCACAATTCTAATTATATCAATAAAAGTTCAAATTCCAAACTTTAAAGCCTAATGGAAGTCTTGAAAGCCAAAAATTCTAGTACTAAATACATATAAAAAAAATTAGTTACTAGTGTGTATTCTTTTATTCTTGGATCCCCACTTTGGCGATTCAAATTTAGAATGCGTTATAAATCAGATCAGATTGCACAAACTGAATTGCAATTCGAGGAGGTGCAGAAGAGTGAATGAGGTAACCTTGTCTTCGACTGTCAGAGTATCCAAGTATTGAGAATGTATCCAATAAGAGTATGTCTCCTGCGTCGAAGTATCCCATTGATACTCGATGTAAAGTCATTGAACGAGATTTCATACTTGATATCATAAATACATATAAAAGTCTATAGAAATCCATATTCGATGAAAGTCATACGTACAACTTGGAGGGGGGGTCTTTCATATCTTTTAGACCCACCATATAGTACAAGGTCAAAAAGCCAAAATAAATTATTCACGTTAGCCCATATAAAAAGAAAACTGATCTTTGAAGATATATAATGCTCATGTCATGTTAAGATACTGCAAAAGAAATAATCTTAGAATTCAGTCTGATTTACTGTAATCTATTAGTTAACATGTTGATTAACACTATTTTTAGACAAAAGAAGTCATTGGCTCATAAAATTATCATGAAGCTGTGAGAACAAAAGATAAACAAACTCACTGTTTGTTTTATGTTGAGCAATAAGTAGAATAACTCCCAATGCAGAAGTAAAAGTAAGACATGTAAGCGGATCGACTCACTAAGTTCCTATAAAAATAGGATGTGCACAAGCAAAGTGCTTGGCCATTTGTTGGTTATTAGGGGCGGTCTAGAAATGCCTGGGTTGATATATGACTTTCAGATTAAGTTCCAAATTAGTAGGTGTTCTTAAAAGGAGTCGTGATGCCATACACAGAAAGGATCAGAGACTCATAGAATGGTGGAGGTAAGAGCTTTTGCATTTTCATTCATCCATGAGCAGGATCTATATAGACACACATCTAATGTTAGAAAGTGGTTGGCGAGTTTGGGGCGTTGAAGCTACTACCCGGCATTTACCAGCCTAGGCAGCCTCTTATTTGTGCCTAGGTGAAAATGTATGTAGAAAAAGTACTAAGAAATGAGACCTCTTATCTTACTCGTCACCTTGGTAGTGCCTCCAGCCAGCGTGGACCTCCAGCCAGCCAATCAACGCCGCCTTGAGTCATTGTCGCCTGTCCCCTCTCTGCATCAAGAGGGAGGAAAAATAGGTTAGGGCTTCACCCTAACCAGTTTCTAAATGGCGGCCACAGCGGCTACATCAGCTGGAAAAATTTATCGGAGATGGGGATATATCGGGGATATTTTCAAAAATCGGATGTCAAAATCGGACTGTAATATACATATCTTCTTGTCTTAAATCACATCTCAATAAGACATATATGCATAAATTATATAAATCTACATAAAATATCATACTTATATGTTTAAGATATACTTAACTCGATAACTTGCATTAAGCCTATGAATCCATAATCACTAAGTGTAGAATCTTTTAAAAATGTCACATTGTCACATCACTCGAATTACCCAATACCTAACCTAAAAATTGGGTGTTTAAAACGCTATATCGGGTTCAAAATCGTCGAAATTGCGGCGATATATCGGGTCCATGCCTATTTATCGGCGATTTTAGACGAAAAACGCTATATCAGTTGGATGTGCCAAATCATTACCGCTAGGTGCCGTAAACGCAATATCGGCACAATATGGGGGTTATATCGGGGATATTTAGAACACTGACCCGAACCATTTTAACAAAGCGGGTCGGGCTCGCTTCGTATAACTTATAATCATGTTTTAAACCCTGTTTTAAATATCGGCCGAGTTGGTCGAGATATCGTCCGATATCTCCTTTTTTTACTTGCTATCGATACGATATGGGGAAATCGTTCGCCATATCGTTTGCAGCAAAAAATGACCGATATTTGAAAATCGGTTGATAAATCGCCCGATATTGGCCGATAAGTCGTTCGATATATCGCCCGATATGAAATAACTTATTTATTGCACGACTGCGTATAAATGTACATTGTTTTTTACTATCTTTGCAAGCATATTACATCATTTTTATTAGGTAGATATCTATGACACTAAACTAATTTTTAGTTATCAATATTTTTTATATATAGTGTCTGATATGAATGCTCGATATGCGCGCGTATCCCCGATATCCGATATCCGATATGAAAAACCCCCATCCGATACGATCCCGATATCCGATATTTAGAACCTTGGTTTTAAATATCGGCCAATTCTGATATATATTGGTAATATCGTGTCAGGTTTTGAGATATTGATATAATATTAATCCTGTAATATCAGTCAATCTTGATAGGCGATATGATGTGGACATCAATACACCAAGACCATGGAGCATCTATTATCGTTCGAGAAGACGTGTCAACTCAATATAGATCTAGTAGTTCTAGTAGTATTAAGATTAATAGTTTCTATTTCTTATAATTTTGGTTTCTTTTAGGAGTTTTAGCTTCTTTATTTTAGAACTGAAGGATTCTATTTTTGAAATTGTAATTATATTTTGATTAAGATTTTTAATTGTTTTCAAATTTTGTAAAAGCCTATATAAGGCCCTCTAGTATCAAACAATCAATGTAATAAAAATTATGAAGATTTTTTCTCAAATTTGTGTGTGTTTCGAGATCTTTAAAATTTTTCTTAAAATTAGTGGTATGAAACTCTAGCTAGCCTATCTCCTTGCCCCAATTCTGATAGAAAACCAACAATCAGGATTCTCTCTAGGGTTTCTCATCTAAATCACACATACTATAAAGTTTTAAAAGCAATTTTAATTCATTCAAAAACTCCTAGATTCAATACCAGTCTTGGTCTTAAATAGGCCTACATCAACGGAGATATCTCATCACAGCCGATATGAGAAATAAACTATCAAAATAAATAAATAAAGATTACAATTAAAAGTAAATAATTAAGATAATCAGCCCAATATAGCTTGATTCTCCAGACCCTAATCGAACCAAATTGAAAGATTGTGACAACGCCTAAAATCACAATCTTAGAGAGATGTCATCAGCAATGTTCTAAATATCGGATATCGGGATCATATCGGATGTGGGTTTTTCATATCGGATATCAGATATCGGGGGAGATATCGGGGATGTGCGCGCATATCGGGCGTTCATATCAGACATTATATATAATGAAATATTGATAACTAAAAGTTAGTTTAGTGTCATAGATATCATCTACCTAATAAAAATGATGTAATATGCATATAAAGACAGTAAAAAACAATGTATATTTGCACGTAGTCGTGCAATAAATAAGTTATTTCATATCGGGCGACTTATCAACCGATATCGGGCGACTTATCGGCCGATATTTCAAATATCGACCGTTTTTTGCTGCAAATGATATGGCGAACGATTTCCCTATATCGTATCAGCAGCAGGCAAAAAAGGAGATATCAGATGATATCTCGGCCGACTCGGCCGATATTTTAAACAGGGGTCATCAACTCTTATAGTGTTCTAGACGATCAGGGTCCAACCGTTGGAGCTCCTCCCGATTAATCCAAGTGTTGTCAGAATCAGGTGGTTCTTTTTAACGAACTAAAAATCTGTGGTAACCACCATCTCTAATAGAGATAATCTGATCATCAATAACTTCATCAATTTGTTCTGTTTATGGGTGGGTTGTATTTGGGGAAGTGGAGGTAATAAGAGTCTTTCAGAAATAGGCTCATGGGAAGGCTCATCCAATAAAGGATTATTAGGGAAAATTTGGGACTCTTATAAGCAATCAGATCTTTAATAGTAAAAGAGGGACTAATGCTAAAATTAGGTGGAAGATCTACTAAATATGCATTGGAATTAATTTTTTTTCAAAATTTTAAATGGTCATGCACTACGTGCATGTAACTTCTTCACGGTACCAGGAGGATACCCTTCCGGACGAATCTGAACCATCACGTATTATTCTATGTTAAACTCATGTGACTTCTTGTGCAAATCTGCATAAGTTTTATAGTTTGCATTACTTTTCTGAATTTGATTGCTGATCTCCTTATGCAAGTCATGAATATGCGATGCAAATGATGCAACTGAATAAGACATCCAAGTATGATGGGATGCCATGGGAATTAAATTTATAGATTGTTTAGGTTAATAACCATGCACTACCTCAAATAGACTCATTCCTATAGTTCTATTGACAGAACTATTGTACGCAAACTCAGCGGTGAGTAACACAAGATCTCATGTTCTTAGATTTTCATCCACTAGACATCGTAACAGATTACCTAAACTCTTATTAGCTACTTCAGTTTGTGGGTGAAAGGTAGTAGAAAACTGAAGTTTAGTTTCACTTTATGTCACAGGGTTTTTCAAAAGTAACTCGTGAACTTAACATCCCTGTTCGAGATAATTATTTTCGGCAGCCCATATAGCCTAATAACTTCATCAAAATAGATCGTAGCGATCCGAGATGCATATGAAGTTTTAGAATATGGTAGAAAGTGGGCTATCTTAGAGAAATGATCCACAACAAGTATGAAATCATCTTTTTGTGGTTCTTGGTAGACCTAGCACGAAATCCATATTGACATCTTGCCAAGGGCAATTTGAAACAGGAAGGGGAGTATAGAGACCAGTGTTTTGTTTTCGTTACTTGGCGAGTTGACATGTGTGACATTGACCACCAAGCCTTAGAAGATCTCTTCAAGCTTGGCCAATAAAAATGATGTTCCACAGCTTCAATTGTTTTGTATCGCACAAAATGTCTAGCAAGCCCCCTAGCGTGTACTTCCCAAACTAAAAATTCTTTCAGGTGCGATGGATACACAACTTACGAGAGCAAAACAAATACCCATTTTGCAAGAGAAAGCCATCAACCTCATGAGTCAAACTATTCCTTAAGACTGTATATATTTTCAAAATCAGGACATGACTCATAAGTGTATTTGATTTTCTCAAAACCAACCACTTCGGTACTCATGACAAAAAGCAAGGCGCGACGACGACTAAGTGCATCAGCGACCTTATTTTTGACCCCACCTGTGCTTGAGGACATCAGTGTAATCTTAAAGGAACTCTACCCACTTACCATGCCTCGAATTCAGTTTTTTTTGGAGTTGAGATTTTTAAGAGCTTCATGGTCTGAATAAATAACAAATTCTTGTAGTAATAAGTAATGGCGCCAGTAACGTAGAGCTTGAACTACCGCATAAAACTCTTTATCGTAGGTGGAATATCGTTGCCGAGATCGTTTAATTTTCGCTAAAATAGGCAACGGGGTGCTTTTCTTTACTCAAAACACTACTTATTCCAATGACCGAGGTGTCACAAGTGATTTCAGAAGCTTTCGTGAAATCTGGAAGTCTCATAATGAGAGATTCTGTCATTTTCTCGTTGATTTCCCGAAACGCCTTAGCAACAGATTTAGTCTATTCGATTTCCTCTTGTTTAAACAATCGGTAATCGGGGCCGTGATGATACTAAAATTTCGAATAAAACGCCTATAAAAAGTGGCTAATCCATAAAAAATTTCTCTCTTCTCGAATGTTGTATGGCTCTGGCCATTCCACAATAGCCTTAATTTTATCGGGATTTGCATAAACACCTTATGAAGAAACAACTCCTAAGAAAATGACTTGGTCTGTAAGAAAGGTATATTTTTTAGAGTTTGCATATAAACTTTTCTTTCTCAAAACCACACAGACTTGCGAGAGATGGTCGAAATGTTGCTCCATCGATTTGCTATAAATAAGGATGTCATCAAAATATATGACTACAAACTTTCCGATAAAGGGTCGTAATACTTGTGTCATCACTCTCATAAAGGTGCTTGGAGCATTAGACAAGCCAAATTGTATACCATCCACTCATAAACCCCATCTTTCGTCTTAAAGGCTGTTTTCCATTCATCTCCCGGGCGGATTCAAAATTGGTGATAACCACTCTTCAAATCTATCTTTGAAAAGATAGTGGCACCGGACATCATGTCAAGCATATCATCTAGCCTGGGAATTAGAAAACAATATTTTACCGTTATTTTATTGATAGCATGGCTATCCACACACTCGTCATGTTCCATCTTTCTTTGGCGTCAATAGTGGGGGACCGTGCAGGGCCTCAAACTCTCTTGTATGAATCCTCTACTTAATAACTCTTCAACTTGCCTTTATAATTCGACATGTTCCATCGGGTTCATCCGATAGTGCGGCAAGTTGGGCAGAGTGGCTCCGGTACTAAATCAATAGCATGTTGAATGTCGGTGGCAATTGATCTGGGAGGTCTTTGGGAAATACATCAGCAAAATCTGTGATAACATGGGCCACTGCAGGAAGAATTGTTTCATGTGATTCTTTCGCGATTTCTCGTGCAACCAAAACGATGATTTGTGCTCCACTAATCACTTCCTTTTCAATTTCTTTAGGGCTGATTAAGATGAGGTTCTTCTTTCTTGTGTCCACCGACTTTTTCTCATCTTGTTTGGATTTTAGTTGACTTGGAATTAGTTTGATCCGTTGCCCTTCATGATTGAAAGTACAAATGTTTGACTTTCCCCACAAGGTCACGTCCATATTAAGCAACCAAGGTTGACCAAGAATCACATGTCCTGCATCTATGGTTATCACATCTCATCAAATTTTATCCTTATATATGGCAAATTGCACAGGTGCAAGACATCGTTCATTCACCTTCATCGATATTGCGTTAACCCAGGCAACTTTGTATGGGCTAAGGTGAGGGACCGTCTTCAACTCTCTTTGAAATCATGTATTTAGGTTGAGCAATGATTTTATAATTTTTACAACTTACACTATCAGCAATGATTTTATAATTTTTTCACTAATCTTTATCCATGTGTGGAAGATAGAGGCTCTTCGCCAGTCAACCATATATTTAGGTTGAGCAAGGGTACATCGGACGATAGCAACACACCTAATAGTGTTAAGAAACTCCTCGTTTCCCGTATCATCCTCAGAATCACTGCTCGCGTTTCCTATGAACACAATATTCTTTTGAGATTCATCATGCACCTCATCTGATTGATCATCCAAAGAGTTTTAGATTTACTTGGGCAGAACTTCTTTATATGCCTATAACCTTGACATTTAAAGCATTGTGGGGGGGTTGGCTTGTGGTACGCTCTCGACTGGGCTTTTACCCTTGAGATCTCCTGTCAGAGCAGAACTGTTGGGATTAGGTTTGATCTGGGACTGTCCAAAGGTGGTTCTAGTTCTCTGCCTCTTATAATCTGAACCTCATTGATAATAAGATACTCGAGAAGCATTTAAATCCTGAACTATTTGATAAGTGCGTTCTAAATCACTAACACCTCTTGCAAAGAGTTATCTACGGAGATCATCACGAAGACCAGACCTAAACCTAGAGAGGGTTACCATGGGAGATTCATTGACAAACCCGCTGCGCCGGGTCAAAAACTCATCAAACTTCTCGATGTATTCAGCAGCAGAGCGAGTTCCTTGTGTAAGCCTACTCCATTTGTTTAGCTGTTGATTCTGAAAAGTAATTGGGAGGTACTTCTTGCTCAACTTGGCCTTCATCTTATCCCAAATTCAGATCGGTTCTTGCCTTCTTAGCGCTATCAGCTTTTCAACATTTGACCAATATTGTCCCGCTTGTCCCCCCAATTTCATAGCAGCAAAACAGACTCGCCGCTCTTGAGACATCTCATACCACGTGAAATAACGCTCTAAACTCATTGCCCAATCAAGGTAATATTGTGGGTCTAAGCGACCGTCAAAGTTCGATATGTCCAATTTGATACCGTTCATCATCATCGTATCATTGTAATTCCTGTTGATTCTCTTCTCTTGGCGTTGGTTGAGTTGACGCTTTTCATTACGACCTCCGTCATGACGTTCAACTTCTAATCTATCCATTCTCTGACCTAAGGTGTTCATCTGGGCCTTAATTTTCTCAAGGGTTTTGAAAAATTTTAGGAGTTTGTTGGTGAGGTGATATCAGACGAAGAAGCATTGGGATCCTTGTTCTTATTGGGTTTTTCTGGGTTGTAGATTTTGCCACTACGAATACGCATGCACAACTACTTTTCCTATTTTTTAAATGCTGAATATATGATGATTTTTTATTTTTTTATTTTTTAATAATGAATGCAATCTACTATTTCCTATATGCAGCTAACAAACTAATGCAATCGTGCATGATGATGTAGACGATGTGCAGAATCAGCAACAAATTAGTGAAGCAATGCACATAATAAAGCAAATGAATTTGCCAGCAGGCTCAAAAGTTTAAAATAGAGACTGTGATGTAATAATTTTGCAATTTAGACCTCAATATTTTCTAAAATATTAATTCTATGCAAATTTTGATGTCCACTATGTACTAGTAGTCTCTTAATTAATATTGAGATATTGCAAATAAAAAGCTAAACAGATACACACGCTCACTATTTGTGGATGGCAGATAATCGACGAAATTATAGTGACAGAAATTTAAAGTAGTACCAAAAATTCAGTTCAAAGGAAATTATACCTGATCAGATTACCTGGATAGTCGATGTGAAGCTCCTGTCGTCACGAACTCAACGACTCGAAAATTGTTCAAATCAGATTTTGGATCGCCAAATTTTGAGGAAAATGCACTGATGTGCTTGGGGTTACTTCTGGCTCTGAACTGTAGCTCGCGGGTTGGTCGGGCTGACTTTGGATTTGATTCACCAACCCAAATCACAACTTCTAATTGATGTCGTTGGTGTGTGATGCTCAGTTATGATGCAGAGGAGGTTCATCGGCAGGATCAGAGAGATCAAAGGTTTAGAGCTTTGACGATGATTACACTCTCGAGATGACAGTCGGAGGCGGAGGGCTTGAGGAGTAGTACTGTTTGCAGGAGTCATCGGAGGGGATCTTTACGTCGAGGTGAAATTGATGATCGGAGCTTCGACAGACGCTCGGGGAGGAGAAATTCGGCGTCGATGGAGGCTCGGATGACCTCTGCTGTCGATGAGGTTGAAGAAGAGATCGTCGATGAGCTTGACGGCAGTGTGGAGGCGAGTCACGATTGCTCGCGGGAGGATGAGGTCGTCGAGGAGGTTTTGCTTGGAGAGGTCTGAGAGGAAGGAGGCGGCGGCGGCTTGTGAGCAGAGAAAAAGAGAAAAAAGGTTTTGTTTTATGTTTGGAGGAGGAAAATGTTGTTATGTTTTGGAAGAATTTAGCATTGGGATTCTCTCCCTAGGGTTTCTCACCCAATGCACACAGGTCATAAAGTTTTAAAGCAATTTTAATTCATCAAAAAACTCCTAGATTAAATGTCACTTTTAGCCTTAAATAGGCCTACATCAACAGAGATATATCAGCACAATCGATATGGGACTAAAATAAACTATCAAAAATAAACAAATAAAGATTACAATTAAAAGCAAATAACTAAGATAATCAGCCTAATATAGCTTGATTCTCCAGACTTTAATCGAACCAAACTGAAAGAGTGCGACAACGCCTCTTGGTGTAGAATCACAATCCTGGAGAGGTCCCCATCAAATTCTCTCCTTTCTGATAGAAAGTCCCTCTTCTAATTCTCTCCCAATCTCCTAAAAACAAATTTCTTTCAATTAAAAAAGTAGATTCACGCGAGAAAAATTTAGCCACCAGCAGTCTACTTTGTTCGGGTATAACTTTCTCATCCGGAGTCCAAATCATGCACAGTTCAAATCGTTGAATTCATAACAGAAGGAGCCACGCTACTACAGAATCTCAGAGTAAGAAACAGGGGAAACTAGATTTTATTCACAGGTAATCAAGAGGTCCATTTTCAATTCACGAGTATTTGTTTACAACTTTGATATTACATATTTGATTTCTTATCGATCTTGATCTATTGTCCACATAAATTGTGAGTTGTGAGAATCTGTTTACTACGTAGTCCAATAGCTTCTTTTTTGATAGTAGAATATGATAACCTGCATAACATCACGCATAAAGTTAGTAACTTAATATTTAAAATAGATTAAAGCAATTGCATGTTAAATGAACATCATTACTATTAACTATTTTAAGCTTTCCTACCAATGATCGTTCTTGATTAGTGAGACATATTTGAGTTTTTTTATCTATTGCTTCCACCCACTTGCGCGTTTCACATCACGATATTAATGATATTGATACTAAAATAATGGCCGATACTGAGATTCTATACCATGCTTATAACAGACCCACGAGGTTAAATTATAAGTTATATGAAGCCGGTCCGGAACAACCCGCTTCGCCCTAACCCATTTTGACTCTCTCTTTCTCAATGCAAAGAGGGGATGTTTTGGGGTAATTGACACTGGGAGGCCCTTGGTGACGGCAAAGGCAACAAGCATGGAAAGATGTTCGATTTGTTTTCTTTAGGGGTATGTTCTTAATACCGGCACTTACCTCCAAATTTGTGCGGTTTAGGTGCCGCCACCACCTAGGAGGACCCATCAAACCACTTTTTTAAACAAACTGCATAGATCCATGGATCTATACAGTTCCATGGTTCTATGCATCTCCATCAGAAAAAGATAACAATAGAAAAGGAAAGAGTTAGTTTGATCATAGTCTCCTCAAGACAAACTAAAAGGAAAGAGATAAAACATAATCGTGGATTAACTAATCCCTCTCGAGGGCCTGCTTAAGAATAAGAAAGAAGAGTCTTATGAAAATATAATGGAATAACGTTGGATCCTATCGTGTGGATTTTGTAAATATCCCATTCAAAATATAACAAGCGAAATAAATGGTATAAGCCATTAACCATTCAATTTGGGGTGTCAACTGGGTCGAGCCGGCCCGACAACCTGCACGGCATGACCTGACCCACTGACAAGCGGGCCGACCCGGCCTGAGTTCGGCTCTCCCATGGGTCGGACCTGGGTTCGCAATAGGCGGCCCATGGCCCGCTTGGGTCGTGTCTAGCCCAGGCACGAAAATTGGCCCGTCTGGTCCGGCACGAATAGGCCACCCAACGGCTTGGGCACGCAAGCAGCTCCCTCAACAAATATTTTAGCCGTTGTGGGCAATTTGTAATTTTTTTTTTGCAAATAGCCCCCTAACGGGTAGAATCTAATTTGGGTGAAATTTTTGCAAAAAATTTTACAAATAACCCCTCCCCTCTATAAATACTCTCTATTTCTTACTCTATTTCATCACAACAAATCCTCTAAAATTCTCAACAAAAAAAATCCTCTACAAGCTCTACTAGCGCTCTCTCCGTGTGTGGAATTGCATTTGTGAGGTAATTATATTTTTACAAATTAGAAGTAATGGATGCACATTCTTCATTAGGAGGTCCCAATCAACCTTCTAGTTCTATATTTAATCGTCTTTTTAGTTTGAGTAATGAAGAGTGGTTAGCTCTTAATTTATCTTTAGCTGATACTCCACAAATTTCATTAACACAATTCTCAGATTTTAATGCTTATGAAACTGCCACTACTACTCATATACCTTCTAGTTTTTCCGAAGTATAAACTACCGCTATAAATATTAAATCTGGAGTCTGAAAATATTTTAATAAAATAATTGTTGGAGTTAGGAGGGCTTAATGCAAGTTGTGTCCAGATATTCATATGCTTTTCTCAAAAATGCTAGAATTTGCCTACTAAGCAGGACATATTAAGAGTAAACACCCGAACACCAACCACGACAAACACAAATTAGCACTTCATGTGGCACTCTAGGCACTTTTACTTATAAACCTACTACATGTAAGACTAATTTAGCTAAATATCTTATTTGCTCTGAATATCTTTTTACTATGGCTAAAGATGAGGAATTTACAGAATATATTAGAACTCATAATTCCGATTATGAGCTGGTCAGTATAAATACTATAAGAACATAAATGATTGGAGTTGAAGAACAATAAATGTTAATTGCAATTTGCCTTCTTTGTCACATAAAGTTGCACCTACTTCTGATTGTTGGGAAGCTCTTAATGGCAATCATTATATAGTTATTACTACACATTATATTTATTCTGATTTGAATTTAAATAAAAAATTATCAGTTTAAAAAAATTTCTTCATCCTCACAATGCTTCCAATTTAAGTAAGATTATAATGAAGGTTGTTAGAGAATATATAATTGATTCTAAAATTTTTGTTATTTCATTTGATAATGCTAGTGAAAACACTCGTGCAATTGAGATTTTAAAAAATTATTTAAAATCTATCTTGAATGGCAAAATTTTTCATATTTAGTGTTTTTGTCACATTATCAACTTGTGTGTACAAGATGGTTTAAGAATAATTAATGCTTATATTAAAAAATTAAAATAAACTATTATATTTATTAAAAGTAGTAGCCCAAGAAGACAAACCTTCAAATATATTTGTTCCAGCTTAGGCCTGTCTATTAAAAAATTACCTCAAGTGTAAGAACTCGTTAGAACTCAACATATAATATGTTTAGTAGAGCTATTATCAGCAGGCAATAGATATGTTTATTTCTGTAGAATTGCCTGGCTATTTTATTTTCGATAAGGATTGGGAAATTTGTAAAGTTATTTGTGAATTTTTGAATAGATTTGAAGGAGTAATAAAAATATTTTTGGTATTTATTATCCCACGACTAGTTTAGTATTTATGAGCTAACTGAAATTACCGAGGAACTTTCTACATGCAGACATAATGCTTTTCTTCGAGATATTATTGCTCTTATGGAATTAAAATTTAATAAATATTTTAAAGATTTTCTTATATTTTTTATTTTGCTGCTATTATTAATCCTCACATTAAATTTTTACTTGAAAATTTTTATGAAAGAATGAAATATGATGATAGTGATGTCATTATGTGGGCAGATATTGATGCTTCTATAAATTAGCTTCTATAAGCTACCTATGGAAATAAAAATCTACTTCGTCATCTCAAACTTCTTTATCTAGGAATAGAAGTTCATTATTTTTTGATCTTTTATCAACATCAAAAAAATCTAGAACCTCTGACACTTTAAATGAGCTCCATTATTATATCCAACATGCAGCAACTCCTAAGATCGATCAAGTCTCAGGATTTGATAATTATGATATTTTGGCATGCTGGAAATCACAAGCATCGACTTATCATGTGATTTTCATCATGGCACGTGATGTACTAACCCCTCCGCATCTAACAGTAGTATCAAAGTCTACTTTTAGTGCAGGTGGTCGAGTATTGCAGGATATGAGGAACCGTCTGGCGTCAAAAGCAATCGAGATGACTATATGCGTGAAAGATTGACTGGATGCAAAAAAAGAAGTGAAAATAAAATAATTGACGATCTCATCGAAGGCTCGCCAGAAGTCTCCCAAGAAGATGAATGAAGACTTTGAAGACTTGTAATTTTTTATTTATGAATGATAAATTTCAAAAAAAATAATTTATGCTTCAATTATATTTGTATCCATTTATCTATTTTATTGGATCATTAATAAAAAAATTACATTTTCATTTCGCAACTTGTAGTCTTCTTTGTCAAATTTTGATTTTTAGAATTTATTGTAAAGCATCAACTTTTATAACTTTTAACTTAGAATTTTTAGTATGAACTTAAAATTTTTAAGATTTTTTAAAAATAAATTTTAACCGTGCCGGCCCATGTCCAGCACTGGTCCAGTCCGGCCGGGTCGGGGGTCGGACCCGGGTTCCCCAAAGGGGACCTTGGGCCGGGCCGGGTCGCCCGCATTTTCGCTGGCGGTGAGCTCGGCCCGGCCTGGCCCGGCCCTGCTCTTGGCCTGCCGTGCTCGAGGCGGGGCCGGGCCGGGCCATGCCCACTTGACATCCCTACATTCAATCATCTTGGTATGCACAATTATTAAAATGACAATCCAAATCAAATTGGCATTTCTGGCTTGTATTGTTTCCACAGGAGTGAAATTTGAAATGTTCTTACTTTTCCGTTCTTTCAATCTTCTGTGGACTCAGATATCCATTACTTCTTGCTGAATCTTCTCTATGTCAAAATCAAATCCCCACAAGTTACAAGAAATTGAATGCTCCACTAAATTTGTCTTAGGACATGTGGCTACCTTTTTGAAATACTTGAAAGTAACTTATGCACCAGAGTTTGAGTCATTTCCCACTTAAATAACATCAATACAGTAATCAACTTAATGGGGAACGCGTTTGATAATGGATATAGAATGATCATCCCTCTTTCTAAGTAGTCTTCGACTCCTTGTGTTACAATTAGCTAAGGTAAAGTTCATGCATCCTCGAGAAATCATTGGCATTTGATTCATCATGAAATTTATCGGATAAATGTTTCTGGAACAAAAAGGAAGAATTAGCATTTATTGCTTGGTCGAATTTGAAGAATGATGAGAAGCAATGCTTCAGCCTATCTAGACTTGCATAACACATGCACGATTGTCTTAATTTCTCATGGCAGATTGGGTGTGTCCGAAACATCTGGTCTTTTCTGTGAATTAAGCATTTAACAACAATTTTATCTGCAGTAGAAAATTCCGCACCATAACTGCTTTGGTACCTGCAGTGTTCTAAATATCCCCGATATAACCCCGATATTGTGCCGATATTGCGTTTACGGCACCTAGCCGCAATGACTTGGCACATCCAAACTAATATAGCGTTTTTCACCCAAAATTGCCGATAAATCAGCATGGACCCCATATATCGGCCGCAATTTCCGCGATTTTGGACCCGATATAGCGTTTTACACCCAATTTCTAGGTTAAGTATTTGGGTAATTCGAGTGATGTGACAATGTGACATTTGTGAAGATTCTATACTTGAATAGTGATTATGGATTCATAGACTTAATGCAAGTTATCGAGTTAAAGTATATCTTAAACATATAAGCATTATATTTTATGTAGCTTTATATAATTTATGCATATATTGTCTTATTGAGATGCGATTTAAGTTAAGAATATATGTATATTTAGAAATCCGATTTTTGAAAATATCTCCGATATATCCTTGATATATCCCCACCCCCGATAAATTTTCCCGGCCAATGTAGCCGCTATGGCCGCCATTTAGAACACTGAGTACCTGTTGAATTTTCCAATGACCACTATCAGATGCTTTATTGTTCTTCCCAGTCCAGTAGCATGGATCTTGTTACTGCTAGGTTGTCAGGTAACCAATAGTCCCGACCTTGGATTCTCTAACTCATCCAATTGTCAATTAACCCTGATCAGGAGACATGGATAGAAGAAATTTTCCACCCTGAAAAGAAGGGAGGGGGAAAAAAAAAATCTGGCAATAGGCTCTTTTGAGATTTTATTGTTATGTCACCCTTGTGTTGCTTATGGATAAGGTTGAAAGAGTTATTATAGCAACTATATCCTTCCACATAACTCTCCTTCGTACTTCAGGAATACTTTTGCCTAGTTTATATTTTCTTTTAACCACGTTCTTTCTGTACTGCTGATAACAAGAGAATTATCAGGGGAAGCATAAAAGTGGGCTTAATGGGCACTGTTTACTGATTTTGAGCTTGTGAGTTATCAATCTCCTTTACCTATGTGCTTCTCAGTGTGCCGCAAATGAGTTCAGACATCTATGAGCTGCTATCAAAGTAGCTCATAAAGCCTTCATATCACAACACGCATACACACACAAAAAAAAAACAGACAAAGGTTCCTAGGAACGCAGATCACTTCAATATGTGGAACGAAAACAGGTATGTAGAATGTGGTACCCTTGGGTAGACTCTTTGGATGCTTAGATGCATTTATTGGAAAAGTGAAATGAATTTTATATGATTTGCAAAATGGATTCTTTAAGTGTGCAAGGGACAAATCCCTTGCTTCTAAAGAGTTGTGTTGAACACCGTGAAAGTTGATATCACTCACCCCACTACCACCGCCCCATCCCAACACAATCGAAAGAAAGAAAGTAAATAAAAAAAAGACTCACAGAACAAAAACACACACAGAAAAGAACAAAGCGAAATTCATCAATACATTAAACAGACTGGCAGAGCTAGCCAAAAATCAGATACCTAAGCTAAAAGTTTCCTCAGAGCATATCATTTGACCTAGTTATATCAATTAGCTATCAAATTGTTGTGCGTGGACATGAGCATAGGGGCACAAGAGAGAGGGCTGGAGGCGGATATTTAACTTATGGTATTTCCAATGAAGCGGCAACAAATAAAGCATAACACAAGGTCCTGTATCACTTACTTGATGAGTAACTGCACTTACAATATCGAACATGCTTTGCCTCTTTCTGCTTGATAAACTATTTTATATGCCTGGTTATGTGGTGAATGACGGTCTATAATTAATTAAGAGAAGGTTACCATGCTGAAAACCAGTATAAATTTTTGCTTCTACAAATAAAGAATTGTGACAATGACAGTTTTTAAGTTTTAGTGATTGCTGAATTATTTTGATTTATTGGTAGCATTGATTATTACACATGGATGCATTCTGATGTGTTGGCCAATTACTCTGGTGGCAGGTTGCTTTGTTCTGTTTATGCATGGGAGGAATCATGTACTACTTAGAGCATGAACCAGACACTATGGCTCCATTTCTTAGGGGTCTTATCCGCAGGTTTCTTGCTAGCAGAATAAGCAACACAAACCCGCCAGCCAATCGGAATGCTTCCTACTCATATTTGCATACCCTTGGTGCCATTGAGACTCATAAGTCCCGAAATACCGGGGACATTGAAGCTGCAGCATCAACAAAGTACAATCTCGAGTCCATTCCTGGATTATAAAATTCCTATTTGTTATGTCCGTGATAACTATATGGTACAGATATTGGCATGTCGGCAGTTTGTTAGCTATCACATTTTGTTCAGGTCCGTTCTGTCTTTTAGTCTCAATCCTCTTCCCATTGGTCCATTTTTCGAATACTGTAATAAGCCGAGGGGGGAGGTTAGGAGTCTTGGGTGAAATCATAATATGGCAATTAATTAAACAGTGTTTGAGTAGCCTAGAGAACCTCACTGAAATGTCAACCACTGCATTTGCCCTGACAGCTGCCACTGTTGAATAGTGAAACTGTTACATGTGGGAGGAAGATCAGCATACATAACAATGCCCAGCTTCTGTTATTATCTGTGTTCATGTGCCATTGAGCTTATATTTTATCACATCGTACTGCTGCTGTTTGATGATTCTTTTTATCATGTCAACAACTTTGGCAGAAGACAATAAAGCAGGAAAGCTGCATACATTTATCCTTTTGTATCCCAGTTGTGAGATGGCACAGATTCTCATCCCATTGACTGGATTCTATTGTAAAATTGTAACCAAATGTGAGACTCAGGCTACGGCCATTTCTTCCAGTTTCCAGTTCTTAATCATCACTTGTCTGCGTTGTAGTTTCTATCTTACTGGATTTTTGACATGTGCGGTATGGGTTGTATCTGACTCAAGCTTATTTTTAGTTTCTCTATTGTGTGATGTATACGGGGCTGTTTGGATTCAAGGAAGGAGGCGGAAGTAAGGAAATATGGAAGTGTCATTTCTCACTTCCCTATTTATCCAAACACCGGAAAAGGAAAATGAGAAAATCTTTTTTTTATTCTTTTTTCCCTTTTACACAACTATTTCCTCACTTCTTGGGTGCTACAGTTAATTTAAACAATTAATTTTATGATCATGGTGTTACAGTTAATTTTGTGGTCATGTAAATCTCATTTGTAATAAGTTGTAGCTAAAACAGTTAATTTTATGATCATGGTGCTACAGTTAATTTTGTGGTTATGTAAATCTCATTTGTAATAAGTTGTAGCTAAAACAGTTAATTTTATGATCATGTAAATCTCACTTGCATTCTAATTACAGTTCAATTTTTATTTTTCTTAATTAATTTTTATTTTAATATTATTTTGCGGTTAACTTTTTCACTTTCAAATTCACATTACCATTCAAACACTAGAAAAGGCATAACATTTTTCAAACTACACTTCTCAACAATATCCAAACACTGAAAAACTTACAAACTAATTCTCAAGTTTCAAAGGGAGATATTACTACCTCCTCACTTTCTTACTTTCTCACATCCACCCCTAACCAAACAGCCCTGTAAACGGTTCGTCCTTGGGGATTATTGGTAAAACAGAGTTATTCGTGGCCGAATTGACAATTATACAACAATAACGGCCATGCACAATCCTTTTAGCATTACAATAGTAGTGATAGAGATAGAAATGTGCGTCCTAATTAAGCTTGAGTTGTTTATATTCAAAAGTTTAAATATAATGCATACTTATGCAACTGAAAATGCAGTGTATTTTGGAGAGATGTGCATATTAAAAAGTCAATTTTGGAGGGTATGGTGGTATGATTTTCTGATTGATGGATTGCATGTTACATAGTCAATTTGATATGTTAGTCACAAAGCGTAGCCATTTTCCATGAAATATTGTAATGCATAAAAGCTTCAACTTTTTGGGGAAAATATCTATCTATGTTTGGGATTCAAGGTTTTATTATGTTTGTCTAAAAAAGATCTTTGTCTTTTTTTGCTACAAATCTCCTTATGTTTGGAGTCCAAGCTTTACGCTTTAAGAGAGAATCTCTTTTTGTTTAAAGAATGATGACTGATCAAAGTAGCCGAAACTGCTTAAGAGAGATAATTTCCATGTGAACCAGTCATTATAGATTCTGACATTATGGGGCATATTGATGACTCATGGGATCATAGATTCCAAAAGTTTGTGCCACTGAAGGCAGCTGCTACTGCGATGGACGTGGAGTCGCAAGATTCTTGGTAAAGGAATAATAAAATTCAAGGTGTTTGATGTTCATATTATCAGATGTTCAGCATGTTTCCAACTTGAAGAGGAGTATCATCTCCTTCAGTACTTGGGACCCCAAAAGTTGTTGGTATTTAGCCTGGGTAGAATGTTAAAAATGCGAAATAATCTCATGTTGTTTTAAGGGAAAGAAGTTCAGAACTTATACAAGATTAAGGGAATTTGATAAAAGTTAAAAAGTAAGAAGTAGGTTGAACTTGTTGTGATTTCGGGGGCGTCCTCACGACCGGATCGACTGGGGTGGCGCAGTGGAAAAAAATTACAGAATCTAAAGAAGATATTTCAAAGCAGACAGAAAGTTAACACACAATATAACGTAGCACCACCGATCAAACAGATCTTGCGTGCATCCACAGAAGAAGGAGAGAGAAACTTTATTAAAAACTTGAGAAGTACAATAAGAATTACTCACATCTCACTTTAAGAAAATTACAAGACTTTTTTTTTCTCCCTTTCATCTAAGACGCATTGATAATAATGAGGGTTTCTGTTTGTTTACAATAAAAAGAAGAAGATTTCCTCCTCTTTTAATGTATCTATTTAGCAAGGAGGAAACTTCTTCCTAACTCACATCTTGCTTAAGTGGCGCATAATTGATATACGTTGCTAGGAATATATGCCTTGAAAACAATACTTTGTATTGATTAAATAGACAAAATTTGTAAAAGTCAGATTCTTAATATAATATTAGCCTAATAACTGTCAATTTAATCATAATCTCCTTATTTTCCTTAAAATTTCGGCACACCTCTCCTAAAATATTAAGTTTGCCAAGATACAGAACATCAACTTCGACTCACAAGGTCTACTTAAAATTAGAATTACACACACACACACACACACACACACATAACCAGAATCCACATCATTCACTTTCACCCAAAGCATCTTAGTATTTCATAACAGAACATCAACTTCGACTCACAAGGTCTACCTAAAATTAGAATTATA
The DNA here is from genome assembly GCA_038442645.1 of Agave tequilana. Lineage (NCBI taxonomy): Eukaryota > Viridiplantae > Streptophyta > Magnoliopsida > Asparagales > Asparagaceae > Agave > Agave tequilana. The sequence goes on from JAVJIF010004087.1 coordinate 77,150, forward strand.
CACACACACACACACACACACACACACACACACACACACACACACACATATATATATATATATAACCAGAATCCACATCATTCACTTTCACCCAATGCATATTAGTATTTCATAACCGAAAAAAATTAGTTCCATTTTCATCATACCCAAGTGAAACCACTAGTGTTAGTTCTCAAAATATTACATATATAAAATGTTCCTAGTCTCAAAAGTATCACAAAGTAAAAGTTACATATAATGAGTGTCATACATGAATACATAAGTTAGAAAAATTCCCAAAAGTAAGGCATACATGTAAAGAGGACTAGTACAACAAAACATGAAAAATATGTTGTTCAATCAATCACTTAGTTCCTCCCAGCTAAACCTGGTCCTTTACCCTTATCCAAATTTGAAATATATAGAAAGAAACGGAGTGAGCTGAATGGCTAAGTGAGTAAACCATGCTAAAATTTGGTAAGTTAAGAGTTCCATTGTATCCATAACTTTAAGAAGTAATCTACATACTTTTTAAATGAATTACTACAAAGTTTCACCGTATAATGCAAACCTCTCATATCTATTTCCATAGGCTTCATAATTATTATTTAGATGTCTCAAATACCATGAATTTCCCTCTTGATTAACTCTTAATTCTCATCACTCATACAGCTACAAGTTCAAGCTTACGTGTAGATTTACCATGCGTATATTCCTACATGTATGCATGGACCATCACATCGAAAGGATGATAACCTTGTTAACTTAGATATTCATTGCACTTACAAATCCCCTATTACATAACATCATAAGTAGACAATATATGATAATATTTGTTATCTGTCATATACATACATCGATCATGAAAATGATGTTCAATTCTTTGTCTTTCCCCTCTTACCGGCTCCCGCTCGGTTCCTTCCTCCTTATAAATATAATATATACATATGATAATTTATCACCGTCTTCCCCCTCCCACTGGCCGCCGCCCGGCCCCTTCCTCTTTATATTATAATAATAATAATAATAATAATAATAATAATAATAATTGACCGTCGTCTTCTCCCTTCTACTGGATCCCGCTGGCCCCTTCCTCCTTATATATATATATATATATATAATATATATATATATATATATATATATATATATATATATATATAAACCTCTGACTTTCCTCTCCTACCGGCTCCCGCTGGCCCCTTCCTCTAGGTAAACAAGCATTGCACATAACACACAATTATCATACACATGTACACATGATATTTGTATCAATGTAACTAAACGAAATAATTTTATATCAATTATGTACACATGAATCAACTCTTATGATATGCTAATTCCACGTTACGTAGAATTGCTACTACATCAAGAGTTTAACATAAACTATTCATATAGGGTTTTCTTTTTCTTTTCTTTTTAATCATAAATTATAGCTAAATCTTGCTCGTCCCCTATATAGATTGAATTTAGAATGTTAACATACGGTCATGTGTTCCCTAAAATTTGTTAGTATAGCACAATACTTGAAATTTAAAGAACAAATCAATTTGATTCCATTTACATAATCATGAGGAAACAATTACTTGATTACTTTGAATGCTCTATTATAGGGCTAATTGTTCTCATTCACACATTGTAAAGAATTTATGTCAATTTCGTGATATTAGATTCTTTAAATATTTATTGAAATTACCTACAATTTCCTTTCAAAATCCTTACCGTTCTCATACTCTACTCATTCAAGATTTAGCAATGTCATAAACTTAATTTGTTTACATTCTAGTTTACTCACCAAGTTTCTCGATGAATGTTTTGGTGTGGGTTTCTTCTGAATCCTTTCTCGAATTGTAATTCTATTCATGAATATACCTAGGGTTAATAATGATATTAGAACAACATCTAATTCAAGAAAAAAATTATGATTTACCTTTTTACCCTAATCTGATCACATAAATTCGGCTCGAGTTAGGCCCCATATTTGATGATCTCTTGTTCTACGGAGTTCGAATTTCAGGCCACCAAGAATCCCCCTTCAACACCAACAACCCCTCCTCGCTCTCAGCCCTGGCCATGCATGGCCAGGTTGTTGGCCTAAAAGGTTACACTCTCTATTTGTTTAGAGTTTTGATGATAACAAAACAAACAAGAGCTATTTGGTACTAATTAGTTTGTTCAAGATAAGTTTCAGATTTGTACCATATTTGGAGGCCATTGCTTAGCTTTTGCAAGAATTTCTAGGTTCATGGAGCATATAAGGCAAATGGCAAAGTAAGGAAGGAACATAGAAGAGAAGGCTCTAACAAGGCATTGCTTGGCTCAAGACTTCTTTTTGGCTCAAGAAGACTTCATTAGATTTGTTTTTAGTTTATAGTTTTGTTAAAGAATTGTGAATAGGTTTGAAGCTCAAAATTCCTACACACACATTTTTGCGCACTTGTCTTTCCTAAAAGATTTCTCCTATAATATGTACAAAATATTTTTAAATACAATCTTTTGCTTACAAACTCAATTTTATGTTTTATACATATCTCTAATTGTAACGCCCCGCTCCCGGCGATACGGGGACGTCACTGCAACGTATATACGTAAGTCCGAAGTACCTTCCCGTATATACGCTAAGCATCAGTACAGACAAGAATCAGAGTACGGAAGCAAATGGTGCATTATACATTCCAACACATATATATACAATCACAGAGTTATCACCAGAGGTGATGAATATTACAATAATATAACATCACAGATATGCGCAAATGCGGGAATACAAGAGATACACACATATATGAACGATACAAAAGGGAGTTCACATACAAGTATACAAGGATAGTACAAGTATGAACAGTATAAAAGAGCATGGACAGTATAAGTATAAACTGAAGGGCACTCACGAGAAAACTCGAGAGGCACACAGGGGGCCTGGAAGGAAATGGCTCTGAAAGGTAGGCTGGTGATCCACGCTACCGCTGCGCCACTCTGATCACACGCTCCTAGCTCCATGACCTGGACGTGAGAATCCAGGGGAGTCAAATGATACTCCCCAGGCGAGTGTAGAAGCAAAACCAAGTGGTGAAGCAGGGTGAGCACAATAATGCATATAACAAATGATATCAAGTAGGAAGTACTCAGGAGGTAGATAGGTTAGAGCAGGTAAGAACAGATATGGCATGATAATCATATAACGGGAAATCATAACATAATACTCATAAAACGGGAAATCCGATATAAAGTCCAGGAGAATCAAATACGGTAAGGCACATCACAGATTCATGGCCATTTAAGATGTAGGCTTTAGTATGCGTCCCATTCCACATACCTTCACTTACAACTTAAAGAGCCGGTTATTATGACACTTTATTATTACTCGTCTAACCCATATATCTAGGTATGTGTCTCGGTGTATACCCGGTATATATCCCAACTCACATACATCCATATATAAGAAAGTCGAGGTTGTTATTGGAAACAAGCGGGGGTATCAACGAACTATGTTTACAGTGGGTCCCGTACATACCCGGGACCACGGCCACAGGATTGTTCCGTTGCATGGAAACGGAAGCCAGCCGCAAGGCTCAACAGGAGGGACTTATGTATGCCCTATAGATCAGGAATAAGGGAGCCAGCTCTCCCCTCGGTCCCCTGGAGTACCACAGGTCAGACCGGATATAAAGTGCACAACCTAATGCCACTGTAAACACGAACACATATCGATATCCGCATGTTTCCCCCGACCCAATACAAGTTGGTCCATTTTAAGATTCAATAGTTTAATTATCACTTTACGGGAATAATCAGGAATTAGGCATGATCAGGAAATTTGGAGTACATAAGTACTATATAGTCAGGTCACTGCATGCAAAGCAGGAATACAATATACAGGTCACTGATCATGATACAGGATAATAAGTCAAGTTCCCGTAAAGGTAATAATCACAAGTCAAGTTATCATGCTGGGTGTAAGGTGATAGCATGATAGGATGGTGATAATGAATAAGCAACCAAACATATAAGAGATTGATAATAATCAGGTGGTAAGTTATGTCAAGAGATTGATAATAGTCTGGGTAAGTCAGGTCATACCAAGAGGGTCTAGCCAAATAGTAGTATGTCAGGTGGTCAGGTGATAACACTCTAGATGTCAGGTGATATACATGTGTTAAAAGGAAACATGTAACTGACAGGTCTGAATAATAGCAGGGCAAGTGATAACATATCAGAAACCAAGAATACAACGACCACGAAGGGTCGGCCACGCATGGTATATGATAAAGAAACAAGCATATCAGAAATCAAGAATACAACGACCACGAAGGGTCGGCCACGCATAGCATAAAGCAATAAAAGATATAAAGCATGAAATACAATACATGAAGACTGGAGCAATCAATAAAATAGGAAAACAAGAGGGTAGCGAGTGAGAACACTCGCCTGAGTCACCAATATACCGAAATATCTGAAATCCACGGAAGCTTGGGATGCGCCACAAAACCTGATATAAATATGTAGAGAGAAGAGGAGAGAGAAAGAGTTAGAGAGAGAAAGAGAGGTTTAGAGAGAGAAAGTCTAGAGAGAGAAAATGGGATTTTTAGAGAGAGAAAATGTAGAGAGAGAAAGGGATATCCTAGAGAGAGAAAATGGGGATTTTTAGAGAGAGGAAACCTAGAGAGAGAAAGTGGGAATTTTAGAGAGAGAAAGTAGAGAGAGAAAGAGAAGGAGAGAGAAAAAGAGAGGAGAGAGAAAATCTGGAGAGAGAGAGAGAGGTTGCAGTGAGAGAGAATGAGAGAGAGAGGGAGATGAGAGAGAAGAGAGAGATGAGAGAGAGAGAGAGAGGGAACAGTGAGAGAGAATGAGAGAGAGAGGGAGATGAGAGAGAAGAGAGAGATGAGAGAGAGAGGGAACAGGGGGGAGAGAGAGATGGAGCAGGAGGGGGCTGCTGCCCCCTCCCCCAATAGCCCACGGCCAGGCCAGGGTGGCCTGGCCGCGGCTCTGCAGAGGCGGCGCCGGCGGCCACCGGAGGGCCGCCGGCCAGGGGTGACCCCGCCGGCCACCCCAAGGGGAGAGAGGAGGAAGGGGGCAGAGGGGCTGCTGCCCCCTCTGAGCGCGCGGCCTGGCTCAGCCAGGCCGTGGCCTCCCCGACCTGGCCGCGCTTGCGCGGCCAGGGGATGGAACCAGAGGCGGCGCCGGCCGCCATGGCCGGCGCAGGCCCTGGGGTGGCTCCGGCCACCCCAAAAGGAAGAAGGGAGGGGGCTGCTGCCCCCTCCAAGCCGCGCACAGGGGGCCTCCTGGCCCCCTGGCCGCGCCCAGGCCGCCGGCCTCGCGCCGGCGGCGGTCTGCCCACGCCGGGGCGGCGCCGGAGGAGATGGATCGGCGGCGAGGGTCGAGGCCGTGGCCGGATCTCGGAGGAGGAAGAGAGAGGGAAGGGGGAGAAATTATGTGTGGAGAAGGAAGGGAAGAGATAGAGAGAGAGAATTGAGAGAGAATTTGGGAAGTGAAGTGAGAGAGAGGGAGAATTTTGAGGGGAAGAAGGAGGTGGAGGCTGTGGTCGCTGGCGCCAGGGGAAGGAGAAGAAAGAAGGGAAGAAAAAGAAATGAAAATGAAAAGGAAAAGAAAAAGGAAAAAGAAATAAAAAGAAAAAGGAGAAGATATTTTGGAGGGTTGTGTGGTGGGGGATTTTGGGGAAAAAGAAAAAGGAAAATAGAGAAAAACAAATAGGGTGGATAGGAAAAATGGGGGGAAAGAAAAAGAAGAAAAAGAAAAATATGTAGATAATATTTTGGATCTGGGAAAATCCCAAAAATGTCGAAATGCTGGAAAATTGGACTGATTCGGAAAGGTCTCGAAATAATCTCAAAAATAGTAAATATTATTTTAAGGTATATAGTGAAATCGGTTTTCAGAAATAAAATCCCATTTTCAAATTAAAAATCTGGAAGTCAACCGCCGATACCGGTCTACACCGGGTCGGCCGGATTTTGATAAATTCCCAAAAATCCCAGAAAATGCATTAAAGAATAAAATATGATTTTAAGACATATAGGGAAAGCGGAATTCAGAAATTCAATTCCGATTGTAAACTAAAAATCCTGGAATCAGTTAACTACCGACTCCGAAGGAATTTTCATAAAATCATAAAATCCTCAGAAAAAGTATTTAAGTAAGAAATGTGATTCTAAGAATTAAAGTCTAAAGGACCATCTAGAAATTCCTAGCTGTGTGTGAATTAAAAATCCTGGAATCGGTTATCTACCGACTCTGGTGGAATATCCAAAAATTCGTAAAATCTTTAGAAAAAGGATTTAGGTAGGAAATATTACTCTAAGAAGAATCGTCTAAAGACTCTTCGAGAAATTCCAAGTGGTTTGTGAATTAAAAATCCGGGAAGCGGTCAGCGACACTGGCCGACACCGGTTTGAAGAAATTCATTTTAATTCCAGAAAAATCTAGAAAATCATAGAAATATATAATAATGGAAAATGATATTTAAAACTAAAATCGGTCAAATCAGAATACCGGAAGGACCAAATCGAGTAATACACTAGGATCGGGCCTTCGGTTCAGACTAGGGCTGACTCCGAATCCACGAATCCAAATCCAAGACAAAACAGTCATAAAAGGAATTCATAATACAGAATAAATACAGGAAACAAATCGAAAAAATACGATCGGAAAATCTGAATACGCAACTAAGTACGTATTCCGGGAACAGGGTATTACAATCCACCCACCTTACAAAAATTGCGTCCTCGCAATTTCGTTAAGGGGCAAATTGAATACAAAGGGGACAAAGGCTGGAATTTATACCAATTAAGATACGAAGCACTATAGGTAGGGCTCTCAAGTCAACTGAATAAAAATCATACTCTGCATTTCCGGCTGAAGATGTCGTGGCTGTGTAATAAATCTTTAGAATAATGCTGAATAATACTGATGATGTCGTGGCTGTGAAATAAATGAATACTGATGATGTCGTGGCTGTGTACTAAAGAAAACCCCGAAAATCCTGAGCATAATAAAGAAGACCGATAATTAAGAATCCGACTGCTGTCCTCTGAAAGATAGCCAGATCAAGACCGATCTGGAGAATACCAAGCTTCATAGAATTGGCCGAAGAGATCACATAATAGCTTCCTTCTGAACCAGCCACTACCTCTCTAGTCTAGTCATATCTTAAGATAGTATAAGGCTTCATAAAACCAAAACATAAAACCAAAACAGGGAAAGGATAGGAGAGATCAGGAATCCAAGGAAAAGATAGTCAAGGAGGGATTTGAAATCAAAGGAAAGATAGTCAAGAAATAGATAACTCTGCACTTGCAGTTGGAATGTATAACCAAGACTCATGTATTCCAGTTGCAAATCTCTTTACCATTGATTTGCCTTCTGGACGTACTGAGGAAGTTAGAGCCTAAGCTGACCTAAGCTCTGACGAGCCTAAGTTGACCTATGCTCTGATACCAACCTGTAACGCCCCGCTCCCGGCGATACGGGGACGTCACTGCAACGTATATACGTAAGTCCGAAGTACCTTCCCGTATATACGCTAAGCATCAGTACAGACAAGAATCAGAGTACGGAAGCAAATGGTGCATTATACATTCCAACACATATATATACAATCACAGAGTTATCACCAGAGGTGATGAATATTACAATAATATAACATCACAGATATGCGCAAATGCGGGAATACAAGAGATACACACATATATGAACGATACAAAAGGGAGTTCACATACAAGTATACAAGGATAGTACAAGTATGAACAGTATAAAAGAGCATGGACAGTATAAGTATAAACTGAAGGGCACTCACGAGAAAACTCGAGAGGCACACAGGGGGCCTGGAAGGAAATGGCTCTGAAAGGTAGGCTGGTGATCCACGCTACCGCTGCGCCACTCTGATCACACGCTCCTAGCTCCATGACCTGGACGTGAGAATCCAGGGGAGTCAAATGATACTCCCCAGGCGAGTGTAGAAGCAAAACCAAGTGGTGAAGCAGGGTGAGCACAATAATGCATATAACAAATGATATCAAGTAGGAAGTACTCAGGAGGTAGATAGGTTAGAGCAGGTAAGAACAGATATGACATGATAATCATATAACGGGAAATCATAACATAATACTCATAAAACGGGAAATCCGATATAAAGTCCAGGAGAATCAAATACGGTAAGGCACATCACAGATTCATGGCCATTTAAGATGTAGGCTTTAGTATGCGTCCCATTCCACATACCTTCACTTACAACTTAAAGAGCCGGTTATTATGACACTTTATTATTACTCGTCTAACCCATATATCTAGGTATGTGTCTCGGTGTATACCCGGTATATATCCCAACTCACATACATCCATATATAAGAAAGTCGAGGTTGTTATTGGAAACAAGCGGGGGTATCAACGAACTATGTTTACAGTGGGTCCCGTACATACCCGGGACCACGGCCACAGGATTGTTCCGTTGCATGGAAACGGAAGCCAGCCGCAAGGCTCAACAGGAGGGACTTATGTATGCCCTATAGATCAGGAATAAGGGAGCCAGCTCTCCCCTCGGTCCCCTGGAGTACCACAGGTCAGACCGGATATAAAGTGCACAACCTAATGCCACTGTAAACACGAACACATATCGATATCCGCATGTTTCCCCCGACCCAATACAAGTTGGTCCATTTTAAGATTCAATAGTTTAATTATCACTTTACGGGAATAATCAGGAATTAGGCATGATCAGGAAATTTGGAGTACATAAGTACTATATAGTCAGGTCACTGCATGCAAAGCAGGAATACAATATACAGGTCACTGATCATGATACAGGATAATAAGTCAAGTTCCCGTAAAGGTAATAATCACAAGTCAAGTTATCATGCTGGGTGTAAGGTGATAGCATGATAGGATGGTGATAATGAATAAGCAACCAAACATATAAGAGATTGATAATAATCAGGTGGTAAGTTATGTCAAGAGATTGATAATAGTCTGGGTAAGTCAGGTCATACCAAGAGGGTCTAGCCAAATAGTAGTATGTCAGGTGGTCAGGTGATAACACTCTAGATGTCAGGTGATATACATGTGTTAAAAGGAAACATGTAACTGACAGGTCTGAATAATAGCAGGGCAAGTGATAACATATCAGAAACCAAGAATACAACGACCACGAAGGGTCGGCCACGCATGGTATATGATAAAGAAACAAGCATATCAGAAATCAAGAATACAACGACCACGAAGGGTCGGCCACGCATAGCATAAAGCAATAAAAGATATAAAGCATGAAATACAATACATGAAGACTGGAGCAATCAATAAAATAGGAAAACAAGAGGGTAGCGAGTGAGAACACTCGCCTGAGTCACCAATATACCGAAATATCTGAAATCCACGGAAGCTTGGGATGCGCCACAAAACCTGATATAAATATGTAGAGAGAAGAGGAGAGAGAAAGAGTTAGAGAGAGAAAGAGAGGTTTAGAGAGAGAAAGTCTAGAGAGAGAAAATGGGATTTTTAGAGAGAGAAAATGTAGAGAGAGAAAGGGATATCCTAGAAGAGAAAATGGGGATTTTTAGAGAGAGGAAACCTAGAGAGAGAAAGTGGGAATTTTTAGAGAGAGAAAGTAGAGAGAGAAAGAGAAGGAGAGAGAAAAAGAGAGGAGAGAGAAAATCTGGAGAGAGAGGTTGCAGTGAGAGAGAATGAGAGAGAGAGGGAGATGAGAGAGAAGAGAGAGATGAGAGAGAGAGAGAGGGAACAGTGAGAGAGAATGAGAGAGAGAGGGAGATGAGAGAGAAGAGAGAGATGAGAGAGAGAGGGAACAGGGGGGAGAGAGAGATGGAGCAGGAGGGGGCTGCTGCCCCCTCCCCCATAGCCCACGGCCAGGCCAGGGTGGCCTGGCCGCGGCTCTGCAGAGGCGGCGCCGGCGGCCACCGGAGGGCCGCCGGCCAGGGGTGACCCCGCCGGCCACCCCAAGGGGAGAGAGGAGGAAGGGGGCAGAGGGGCTGCTGCCCCCTCTGAGCGCGCGGCCTGGCTCAGCCAGGCCGTGGCCTCCCCGACCTGGCCGCGCTTGCGCGGCCAGGGGATGGAACCAGAGGCGGCGCCGGCCGCCATGGCCGGCGCAGGCCCTGGGGTGGCTCCGGCCACCCCAAAAGGAAGAAGGGAGGGGGCTGCTGCCCCCTCCAAGCCGCGCACAGGGGGCCTCCTGGCCCCCTGGCCGCGCCCAGGCCGCCGGCCTCGCGCCGGCGGCGGTCTGCCCACGCCGGGGCGGCGCCGGAGGAGATGGATCGGCGGCGAGGGTCGAGGCCGTGGCCGGATCTCGGAGGAGGAAGAGAGAGGGAAGGGGGAGAAATTATGTGTGGAGAAGGAAGGGGAAGAGATAGAGAGAGAGAATTGAGAGAGAATTTGGGAAGTGAAGTGAGAGAGAGGGAGAATTTTGAGGGGAAGAAGGAGGTGGAGGCTGTGGTCGCTGGCGCCAGGGGAAGGAGAAGAAAGAAGGGAAGAAAAAGAAATGAAAATGAAAAGGAAAAGAAAAAGGAAAAAGAAATAAAAAGAAAAAGGAGAAGATATTTTGGAGGGTTGTGTGGTGGGGATTTTGGGGAAAAAGAAAAAGGAAAATAGAGAAAAACAAATAGGGTGGATAGGAAAAATGGGGGGAAAGAAAAAGAAGAAAAAGAAAATATGTAGATAATATTTTGGATCTGGGAAAATCCCAAAAATGTCGAAATGCTGGAAAATTGGACTGATTCGGAAAGGTCTCGAAATAATCTCAAAAATAGTAAATATTATTTTAAGGTATATAGTGAAATCGGTTTTCAGAAATAAAATCCCATTTTCAAATTAAAAATCTGGAAGTCAACCGCCGATACCGGTCTACACCGGGTCGGCCGGATTTTGATAAATTCCCAAAAATCCCAGAAAATGCATTAAAGAATAAAATATGATTTTAAGACATATAGGGAAAGCGGAATTCAGAAATTCAATTCCGATTGTAAACTAAAAATCCTGGAATCAGTTAACTACCGACTCCGAAGGAATTTTCATAAAATCATAAAATCCTCAGAAAAAGTATTTAAGTAAGAAATGTGATTCTAAGAATTAAAGTCTAAAGGACCATCTAGAAATTCCTAGCTGTGTGTGAATTAAAAATCCTGGAATCGGTTATCTACCGACTCTGGTGGAATATCCAAAAATTCGTAAAATCTTTAGAAAAAGGATTTAGGTAGGAAATATTACTCTAAGAAGAATCGTCTAAAGACTCTTCGAGAAATTCCAAGTGGTTTGTGAATTAAAAATCCGGGAAGCGGTCAGCGACACTGGCCGACACCGGTTTTGAAGAAATTCATTTTAATTCCAGAAAAATCTAGAAAATCATAGAAAATATATAATAATGGAAAATGATATTTAAAACTAAAATCGGTCAAATCAGAATACCGGAAGGACCAAATCGAGTAATACACTAGGATCGGGCCTTCGGTTCAGACTAGGGCTGACTCCGAATCCACGAATCCAAATCCAAGACAAAACAGTCATAAAAGGAATTCATAATACAGAATAAATACAGGAAACAAATCGAAAAAATACGATCGGAAAATCTGAATACGCAACTAAGTACGTATTCCGGGAACAGGGTATTACACTAATCAAAACTATTTTGTTAAATTTCAAGATCTCCTCTAAATTCTTTTTCAACTCAGTTTTTGGCCTGAGCCGGTCGACCGTCCGGTCGACCGACACTAGGTCAGGTCAGAACGGTTGACCGACCCAGTCGACCGAGCTTCTGGCAGTTTGGTGTGTGCATGTGTGCACGTTTTTCGGTCGACCGGGCAGTCGGCCGACTGAAGTGCAGTTGCTCTCTGTTTGTGACCGGTCGACCGAGAGCCTGCAACGGCTCTTTTGTTTGAACCCCGGTCGACTGGTCGGTCGACCGAGAGAGTCGTTTCAGCCATAACGGTTACTTTTTAAACATGTTTTATTTTTGTCTTTTTCTTTCTTAAAAGTGTTTAAATGATATTTTCTGAACCTAATACTTCCTAATTAGCATTAAGTGGGTTTACTCCTTAATCCCTAGCCCTCTCCTATAAATAGGGGTGATTAGGGAGAGGTTTCTTTACAACAAAAATTTGCAAAAGTTTCAAAAGTTTAAGGCATTCAAAAGATGGTTTTTGTGCTGAAAATCTCTCTCATTTTCTGAAGTGTTTTTCAAAACTCTCTGATTTCATTTTCGTTTTCCACTTACATACAAGAGCTTCAATCCTACTCATTGTTCTACTAGAATTTTGTAAAGGAAGAGAATTTTTCAAAAGAGAGTTTGTGGTCTTTTGATCACCAAGAGAATACTTGTACTTGAGATTGTGGAGTTGGGTACTCCGGTGTATTTGTAACCTCTTTGTGAAGTTATAGTGGTTAGAAATCCTTCTGGGGAAGGCGGGGACGTAGAGCTGGGTGCTCGAACCTCAGAAAAATTCTCGGTGTTTGCGTTTGGTTTACTTGCTCTTGCTTCTTGCTTTACTTTCATTGCTTCTATTACTTGCTCTCTATTTTCATTGCAATATTCACTTGTTTCATATTCATATTGTCAATCAAAGTCCCATACAACAAGATTGCATTGCGCACCTCCAACTCATATCTAGAGGAATCACGAGGAAGGAGTTCAGAACCCTTCGCGGGGCATTCGGCTTCTAGTCTTGTTTTGGGCGATTGTTGCATCATATTTTTAATTGTGCATTGATTAGCATTATCACCTATTCACCCCCCTCTAAGTGATTTTCAATTGGTATCAGAGCTTGGACTCTAGGTTTGGCTTAATCCTTAGAGAGATCCTTAAAATTTGCTAATCATAATTTGCATTCCTTCATTCATACACTAGTAAACATGGCCGACAACATTAAAACCCCTCCTAAATTTGATGGACTTAATTTCCCTATTTGAAAGGTTAGGATGACTATTTTCTTACAATCTTTAGGTAGCTTAATTGCAAAATCCTTGACCAAGCCCTATGTTATACCCGATAGTGAGGAAAGCACTTGGTCCGACTTTACCTTTAGAGAATATGAGGCTAACTCCAAGGCCCAAAATTCCCTCCTAACCGCCTTGAATGAGGATGACCTTACACGGGTAATATATTGCCAATCCGCCTATGAGATTTGGCAACATTTGTTGGTCACACACGAGGGGACATCACAAGTAAAGAGAGCTAAGATAGATCTCTTGAGGTCCCAATATGAAAGCTTTAAAATGATTGATGATGAATCTATTGATTGCATGATTACAAGGTTTACTAAAATTACCAATGCTCTTTCCTCTTTAGGTGATGATATTAGCAATGACCAAAAGGTGCGGAAAGTGATTCGGGCTCTTCCTTCATCATGGGAGATAAAGGCCACCACCTTGAAAGAGTTGAATGACAAGAATGAAATGGATCTCATAAGTCTCATTGGAAACTTGAAGACTCATGAGATGGAAAAGAAGGCAAGAGAAGAAGCGGCTCCTCAAAAGAAGAAATCCATAGCCTTCAAGTCTTCCTCCACTCTTGATGACGATGAAGTAGATGAAGAAGAAGATGAGGAGCTATCCCTCCTTGTGCGAAACGTGAAGAGAATGTACCGGAAGAACAAGCTCAACTTTAGAAGGAAATTTGAAGGAAAAGAGGAGAGAAGAATCATTTGCTATAATTGTCGAAAGCCCGGACACATCATGGCCGATTGCCCGGAATTCAAGAAAAAGGTGACTTCCTCCTTCAAGCAAAAGAAACCGGTCGAAAAGAAAGCTTACAAAGCCACATGGAATTCGAAAAGCGAATCCGAAGACGAGGTGGACACGGCGAACATGTGTTTCATGGCAAACACACCCAAGGTATCCTCTCAACCTCCTAAAGATGAAGATGAATTAAGTAAAGAGGTGCTTGTACATGCTTTTGTTGAATTTTCGGAAAGCTATGATAATAAAAAGATAGAATGTTCAAAATTAGAAAAGGAAGTTGCTTTTCTTAAAAATCAACTTGCTATTATTTCTAAAGAAAAGGATAAAATTTCTTCAAATCTTATTTCTACTCAAAATGAATTTAGTGCTTATAAAGTTGCTTGCAAAGCAAAATTTTCAAAGATTGATGAAAAAGAAATTTTTTCGTTAAAAACTAGAATTGTTGATTTTGAAAAAGTTTTGAAGGATTGTACTTTTAACACTAAGAAACTTGAGGAAATGTTTTCTAAAAAGCACACTTCTCATGCTAAAGCTTCTCATGTCAAAATTCCTCATGCTCACACTACACACAACACTCATGCTAAATCTACACATGCTCACAAGTCACACTTTCACTATGCTTTTAAATATGGTAGAGTGTATAGATGTACTTATTGTGGTAAGAATGGACATTTGGCTAAGTTTTGTTATGACCAAATAAATAGAACAAATAATCTTGTATGGGTTCATGACACTAACACTTTAGGACCCAAGAAAATGTGGGTATCAAAATCAAGTGCTAAATTATTTGATGTAGGTACACACCAAGACTCCAAGACGTAAGGAGCGGTGGTACCTTGATAGTGCTTGTTCAAGACACATGACATGGGATATCAATAACTTTACAACCCTATCAATGTACGTGGAAGGTGGCACCGTCACCTTCGGGGATGACTCCAAGAGCACTATCATCGGTATATGTAACATTCAAATTGGTGCATCTCCTATTATAGAAAATGTTGTTCTTGTTGATGGTTTGAAACATAACTTGCTTAGTATTAGTCAACTTTGTGACCGTGGACTTAAAGTTGTTTTTGATGATTCTTCTTGCAAAATCTTTGATTGTAAAACCAACGATTGTATTCTCACCGGATTTCGTGATAATAATGTTTATATCATTGACATGCTTAATTTGGATTGTTCTACTAAATGCTTGAATGCTTTTAATGAGAATTCTTGGCTTTGGCATAGAAGATTAGGACATGCATCTTTTGACCATCTTTCTAGGATTAATTCTAAGGAATTGGTGAAGGGTATTCCTTACTTGAAGTTTGAGAAAGACCGCATTTGTGGTGCGTGCCAACTTGGGAAACAACCAAGTCTTCCTTCAAACCAATCAAGGATATCATGTCAACTAGGCTATTAGAATTAATTCATATGGATCTCTTTGGACCAACTAAAACTAAGAGCTTAAATGGTAGTAGATATGCATTTATTTTAGTTGATGATTTTTCCCGTTGCACTTGGGTTTTCTTTTTGGAACACAAAGATCAAACTTTTTCTCATTTCAAGATTTTACGAAAAAGGGTTGAAAAAAAAAAGGTTTTTCGATTTTGAAAATAAAGAGTGATAGAGGTGGTGAGTTTGTTAACCAACTCTTCATGACTTATTGTGATGAAAAGGGAATCAAGCATGAAATGTCATGTCCTAGAACTCCACAACAAAAGGGAGTTGTAGAAAGAAAGAATAGAACACTTCAAGAGATGGCTAGGACCATGATAAGTGAATATGACCTCCCTCAATATCTATGAGCCGAGGCCGTAAACACCGCATGCTATATTTCAAATCGTATTTATTTGTGTAAAAATTCTTCCAAAACATCTTTTGAAATGTATCATTCTAGAAAACCTAATGTTGCATATTTCAAAGTTTTTGGATGCAAGTGTTTTGTTTTGAATACTAGAGATAACTTGGGTAAATTTGATGCTAAGACTTATGAAGCTATCTTTGTTGGATACTCTACTACTAGTAAAACTTATAGAGTATTCAATAGATCTTCCCTTACCATTGAAGAATCCATGCATGTTAAATTTAAAGAATCTAATGTGGTTGTTGAGAATGTTGTAGAGATTGACCCATTAGGTGAAGACATGGAGAGACTATCCTTGAAGGACTCACCCGCTCAAGAAGAAAAGCAAGAACCCATTGGTGATGTTCAAGAGGATAAAGAGGAAAGCTCTCAACTGCTTCCTAAAGATTGGAGATACGCTACAAATCACCCCAAGGAACTCATTTTAGGTGATGTCTCTAAAGGGGTAACAACTCGCTCCAAACTCCATGACTTATGTGGTAACTTTGCATTCATTTCTCATTTTGAACCTAAAAACATCCTCGAAGCCGAGGGGGACTCATATTGGTTGCTAGCTATGCAAGAGGAACTCAATCAATTTGAGCGCAACCAAGTTTGGCACCTTGTTCCTAGGCCTCATGATAGACCAATAATTGGTACTAAGTGGATCTTTAGGAACAAGATGGATGAGTCCGGAAATGTCATTAGGAATAAAGCTAGGTTAGTGGCCCAAGGTTACACTCAAGTTGAGGGAATTGACTTTGAGGAGACCTTTGCACCCGTAGCACGGCTTGAAGCCATACAGATGACACTAGCTTTTGCATCTTTTAAAAATTTTAAACTTTTTCAAATGGATGTGAAAAGTGCATTTTTGAATGGTTTTATAAATGAAGAAGTTTATGTTGAACAACCTCCCGGTTTTGTTGATCATGTTCATCCCAATTTTGTTTTTAAACTTGATAAAGTTTTGTATGGATTGAAACAAGCTCCAAGAGCTTGGTATGAAAGGCTTTCTAGTTTTCTCATTTCAAATGATTTTGTTAAAGGCAAAGTAGACACAACATTATTCACTAAGCATATTGATAATGACATTTTAATTGTGCAAATTTATATGGATGATATAATTTTTGGTTCTACTAATGAGTTTTTATGCAAGGAATTTGAAAAGGTTATGCAATGTGAGTTTGAAATGTCTTCCATGGGTGAATTAAATTTCTTTCTTGGACTCCAAATCAAGCAATTGCAAGATGGGAATTTCATATGTCAAGCCAAGTATGCAAAGGAACTCGTAAAGAAGTTTGGACTTGAAGGCTCAAAAGTTTGCAACACTCCCATGGCAACTTCAACCAAGCTTGAAAAGGATGACCAAGGTAAATGTGTTGATATTAAGTTATATAAAAGCATGATAGGAAGTTTGTTGTATTTGACGGCAAGTAGGCCGGACATCATGTTTAGTGTGTGTCTTTGTGCTAGATTCTAATCGTGTCCTAAAGAGTCTCATCTTATTGCGGTAAAACGCATCATTCGTTATATTAAGGGCACAATTGGAATGGGTCTTTGATATCCGAAAACCTGAGATTTCTCAATGACGAGTTATTCGGATGCCGACTATGCGGGTTGTAGAGTAGATAGAAAGAGTACTAGTGGGACATGTCAATTTCTTGATAATTGTCTTGTTTCATGGTCCTCTAGGAAACAAAATTCCGTAGCTCTCTCAACCGCCGAGGCGGAGTATGTTGCCGCGGGGCTTGTTATGCACAAGTCCTTTGGATGAAACATACTCTCCTTGATTATGATTTGCATTATAACCATATAAAAATATTTTGTGATAATACTAGTACTATACATATGACTAAGAATGCAAATCAACATAGTAAGACCAAGCACATTGAGATTAGATATCACTTTCTTAGAGATCATTTTGAGAAAGGTGATATAGATATTGAGTATGTTTTCACGGATTTGTAACTTGCCAATATTTTCACTAAACCACTTGATTTTGCTAGATTTTCCTTTATTTGTGGTGAACTTAATGTTTGTGTTATTGAATAAAAATGTTTTCATAACCCTTTTTGATGTATGACAAAAAGGGGGAGAATGAGTTTATACATGGAAATATGAGTTCATATGGTTTTGGTTCCATATGAGTTTATATATGTTTTTGATTTTGATTCTTGCAAAGTGAAGTGTTTTTATGATTTCTTGTATTTGAGTTTAAGTGTTTTGCAAGTATTTTATACCTCATGTTTTTGAGTCTCATGGGCTTTTGCTTGCCATTTAAATTGTTTTTCATTGTTTAATATAGCATAGCTTGAGGGGGAGCTTTCAGCTTTCACCTCTCTTTTATTGTTTTTTTTTTACATAGCCTATTTGTTTTGTCATCATCAAAAAGGGGGAGATTGTTGGCCCAAAAGGTTACACTCTCCATTTGTTTAGAGTTTTAATGATAACAAAACAAACAAGAGCTATTTGGTACTAATTAGTTTGTTCAAGATAAGTTTCAGGTTTGTACCATATTTGGAGGCCATTGCTTAGCTTTTGTAAGAATTTCTAGGTTCATGGAGCATATAAGGCAAATGGCAAAGTAAGGAAGGAACATAGAAGAGAAGGCTCTAGCAAGGCATTGCTTGGCTCAAGACTTCTTTTTGGCTCAAGAAGACTTCATTAGATTTGTTTTTAGTTTATAGTTTTGTTAAAGAATTGTGAATAGGTTTGAAGCTTAAAATTCCTACACACACATTTTTGCGCACTTGTCTTTCCTAAAAGATTTCTCCTATAATATGTACAAAATATTTTTAAATACAATCTTTTGCTTACAAACTCAATTTTATGTTTTATACATATCTCTAATCAAAACTATTTTGTTAAATTTTAAGATCTCCTCTAAATTCTTTTTCAAACTCAGTTTTTGGCCTGAGCCGGTCGACCGTCCAGTCGACCGACACTAGGTCAGGTCAGAACGGTTGACCGACTCAGTCGACCGAGCTTCTGGCAGTTTGATGCGTTCATGTGTGCACGTTTTTCGGTCGACCGGGCAGTCGGCCGACTGAAGTGCAGTTGCTCTCTGTTTGTGACCGGTCGACCGAGCGGTCGACCGAGAGCCTGCAACGGCTCTTTTATTTGAACCCCGGTCGATCGGTCGGTCGACCGAGAGAGTCGTTTCAGCCATAACGGTTACTTTTTAAACATGTTTTATTTTTGTCTTTTTCTTTCTTAAAAGTGTTTAAAAACCTAATACTTCCTAATTAGCATTAAGTGGGTTTACTCCTTAATCCCTAGCCCTATCCTATAAATAGGGGTGATTATGGAGAGGTTTCTTTACAACAAAAATTTGCAAAAGTTTCAAAAGTTTAAGGCATTCAAAAGAGTTTCATTTCTTAGTTTTTGTGCTGAAAATCTCTCTCATTTTCTGAAGTATTTTTCAAAACTCTCTGATTTCATTTTCTTTTTCCACTTACATACAAGAGCTTCAATCCTACTCATTGTTCTACTAGGATTTTGTAAGGGAAGAGAATTTTTCAAAAGAGAGTTTATGGTCTTTTGATCACCAAGAGAATACTTGTACTTGAGATTGTGGAGTTGGGTACTCCGGTGTATTTGTAACCTCTTTGTGAAGTTATAGTGGTTAGAAATCCTTCTGGGGAAGGCGGGGACGTAGAGCTGGGTGCTCAAATCTTGGAAAAATTCTCGGTGTTTGCGTTTGGTTTACTTGCTCTTGCTTCTTTCTTTACTTTCATTGCTTCTATTACTTGCTCTCTATTTTCATTACAATATTCACTTGTTTCATATTCATATTGTCAATCAAAGTCCCATACAACAAGATTGCATTGCGCACCTCCAACTCATATCTAGAGGAATCATGAGGAAGGAGTTCAGAACCCTTCGCGGGGCATTCGGCTTCTAGTCTTGTTTTGGGTGATTGTTGCATCATATTTTTAATTGTGCATTAATTAGCATTATCACCTATTCACCCCCCCTCTAGGTGATTTTCACAGGTCGCACACGCCGCGCTACCCGCTGGCCGCCGCCGCTGCTGCGACCTGAGGAAAAATAGATAAAGGGGGAAGAAGAAGAAGAAAGGAAAAAAAAGAAATGGAAGGAGAAGGGTTTACCTACTTATTGAATCAAAGAGAGAGAGGGGGAGATGGTTGAGGTTAGGTTTCAGCAAGAAGAAGAAGAAGATGAGACTGAAATATTTTTGAGGAAAGAAGGGAGGAATAAATGAGGGTTGCAATAACTAAGAGAGAGATGTAATTTATTTAGGGATTGTGTTTTCTTTCTTCTTTTTTTTGTACAATTCTATTTATTACTATATTCCCTAAACTCTCATGGCATGCCACCTCATTACACAATCTCTCCCAAGCATCCCCTACTCTTGCCACCTCATCTCTACCCCTCTCCATTACTCTCCAACACATCACACTATTAGAATTTATTATTTAGTTAAATAACTGAAACTTATAAGCATGCAAATAAATACATGTATGAGTACATTAGAGATTGAAATACTAGTATATAAGTTTGTTATAAAAATTCTCTTTCTTTCCCTATATATATGAATGTATACAAATAGAATTATTTATCAATAATGCATGCATAAAGCTAACCCACCCCCCAAATACACCGTTATATGCATGTATATAGCATTAATCATGTATTTATATTAGCTGGTGACTTTTGTTATATCTAGGTTGTAACTCAGATTAATTAAGACCAGGTGTTATAGTTCTATCCCCTAAAAGAAGTTTCGATCCCGAAACTCGGCGTACCTTAAAATAATTGTGGATAAGTCTTTCGCATTTTCTCTTCTGGTTCTCAGGTTGCTTCTTCAATTTTGGCTTCTCCATAAGAACATTACCAAAGGGATCCTCTTATTTCGTAGTTATTTCTACTTGCAATCAAGAATTTGTGCTGGCTCTTTTGTATATGACAAATCTTCTTGAATTTGCAGCAGTGAGTAATTAAGAATATGACTGGGTCTGATATATATTTTCTTAGTTGAGATACATGGAACACATTGTGAAGTTTCTCCATCTCCAGGGGCAAGGCCAAGCAATAAGCTAGCAGTCCAATTTGTTCCAATATTTCAAAAGGCCATATATACCGAGGGTCCAACTTGTTTCTTTTACCATTGCGTACGCGTACTATCCCTTTCATTATGGATATCTTCAGGGATACTTTCTCCTTCTGTAAACTCTAATGGTCTTCGACGTCAGTCTGCATACGCCTTCTGTCTGCTTGGGCCGCTTTCATCCTTTTCTTTATCATCAAATTTTCTCTGTCATCTCTTGAACTAGATCTGGTCCCAATAACTTTCGATCTCCCACTTCTTCCCAACAGATTGGGGATCGACATCTCCTACCATACAGGACTTCAAAGGGTGGCATTCTAATAGTCATTGATAACTGTTGTAATATACAAATTCTACTAATGGTAAATACTTTTCCCAGTTGCCTCCAAAGTCCAATGTACATGCTCTCAGTATATCTTTTAATATTTGTATAGTTCTTTCTAATTGACCATCGGTCTGCAGGTGTGCTGCTATACTAGGGTGTAGCTTAGTGCCCAAAGCTTTAAATAGGTTGATCCAGAATCTATAGTGAAACCGTGGGTCTCGATCTGACACAATTGTCTCAGGCACTCCATGAATCCAAATTATCTCTAGGAGATAAATTTGTGCTAACTTATTCATTGAGTAGTTTATTCAAATGGGTGAGAAATGTGCGGACTGTGTGTGTCGATTAATTAACACCCATATGGCGTCATATCCTTGAGGGGATTTAGGGAGTCTTGTCACAAAATTCATGGAAATGTGACTGCACTTCCATTCGGGGATTTGCAATGGCATTAGAAGTCACAGAGGTTTCTTGTATTACTCTTTGACTTGTTGGCATATTAAGCATTTCTGCACGAATCTAGCAATGTCATCCTTCATCCCTTCCTACGAAAAAAATTGATCACAGATCCTGATACATCTTGGTTGTTCTGGGATGTGCTGTGTAAGGGGTGCAATGAGCTTCCATCAAGATTTGCTCCTTGAGTTCGTGGTCTGGTGGTAGACATATTCAGCTCCCTCTCCTTAATAAGCCTCTTTCAATAACAAAATATTGAGTTTCGCCCTTGTACCTTTCCAATAATCTTAGCTATCTGAAATCCTTCTGTTGTGCTTCCTTGATCTTATCATAAAGATCAAAATTTATGCTGACTTGATTTATCTGACCGATCCTCACATGGTTTCTTTTATTTGAACTTTTATTTGCATCTTTTCTTTTTCTTTCAATAGACTACCTTGCTGGGTTAATAATGCAGCTAAGAATCCTCCAGACTTCTGACTAAGAATATTTGCCACTACATTGGCTTTTCCAGGGTGATAATAAATGGTCAAATCATGTTTTTTCATTAGATCCAACCATCTTCTTTGGTTCATGTTTAATTCTTTTTGAGTAAATATTTACTTTAGGCTCATATAGTCAGTATATATATCACAAGATACACCATATAGATAATGTCGTCATATCTTCAAGGTAAATAAAACTG
This sequence comes from Agave tequilana, assembly GCA_038442645.1. Lineage (NCBI taxonomy): Eukaryota > Viridiplantae > Streptophyta > Magnoliopsida > Asparagales > Asparagaceae > Agave > Agave tequilana. The sequence goes on from JAVJIF010004087.1 coordinate 99,186, forward strand.
CAGCCAACTTTAAATCATGGGCCAGGTAATTCTTCTCATGGTTCCTAAGTTGCCTGAAAGCATAAGCAATCATTCTACCATGTTGTATCAATACACACCCTAGCCCCGACCTCGATGCGTTACTGTATATAACATAGCCTTCAGTCCCAGAGGGTATGGCTAGGACCGGGGTCGAAGTTAATTTATCCTTCAATTCCTGAAAACTTTTTTCTTGACTTTCTTCCCAATGAAACTTGAAGCCTTTTTTGGTCAACTGTGATAATGGTACTGCTATTCTAGAAAATCGTTCTATAAATCTTCAATAATATCCTGCCAACCCTAAAAAACTCCGCACTTCTGTTACATTAGTGGGTCGATGCCAATTCTTAATTGCTTCTATCGTTGCAGGATCCGCTGATATCCCTTCTTTAGTTATAATATGACCAAAGAATCCAATTGTTTCTAGTCAAAACTCATACTTCTTGAATTTTACATAGAATTGTTTCTCACTTAATAGTTGTAATATTATTCCCAAGTGCCTCTCATGCTCTTCTTTGCTTCTTAAGTACATTATTATGTCATCAATAAAAACCACCACAAACTGATCTAGATATGGCTGAAAGATTATATTCATCAGATCCATAAATGCTGCAGGGTTGTTGCTCAGTGGAAACGGCATTACCAAAAATTCATAGTGTCCATACATGGTTCTAAAAGTCGTCTTAGGTATATCTTCTAGTTTAATCTTTAATGATGATATCCAAATTTTAAATCTATCTTGGAAAATACACTGACACCTTGAAGTTGATCAAAAAGATTATCAATCCTTTGGAGTGGATATCGATTTTTAATAGTGACCTTATTCAGTTCTCTGTAATCTATATACAGCCTCATGCTCCCATCCTTTTTCTTTACAAATAACACGGGGGCACCCCAGGGTGATACACTCGGTCGAATAAATCCCAGATTTAATAGCTCTTGTAATCGATCCTTCAATTCTTTCATCTCTGTTGGTGCTATTGTATAAGGAGCCTTTGGTATAGGACTTGTCCCGCGTAGTATATCAATAGAGAGTTCTACTTTTCTATTTGGGGGTAAGCCTGGAAGATCTTTCAAGAATACATCAAGATATTCTCTTATGACTGCTATATTTTCAAGTTTTGCCTCATCATTTTCTTTATCTACAGTTACCAAAAATCCTTGACACCCCATGCCTTAATAACTTAGTGGCCTTTAAAGTTGAAAATACTAGAATGCTTATTTTATTCTTCATTCCTTCATACAAATATTCTGGGGCTCCTTCCAACTTAAAGATTATGTTCTTCTGATGATAGTCGACATGTGCACGATAAGTTGACAACCAATTCATTCCTAGAATGAGGTCATATTCCATCTCCCCTAGTTTTACAAATATGCTTGTGTTTTCATTTCCCCTATAATAATTTCACATCCTCTATAGTACATATTAATGATCAATTCAGTGCCTTCAAGGGTTGACACCACTAGTTGATAATTCATAGTTTCAGATTCCTTGTTAATTTTTTTTTGCAAATGACGAAGAAATAAAGGAGTTTGTAACCCCAGGATCAAATAATACTTGAGGAATATTTCTGGATAAATAAATAGTACCTTCAACTACTGCATTAGATGCTCGAGCCTCCTGCTGAGTTTAGGCATTCATTCTTCCTTGGGCTCTGGGTTGTTGTACCAAAGCCTGAGTCATTGTTGGTCGAGTTTGCCGGCAGGTCATCGAAGAGCAACTGTTGATCCTACTTTTGGGGCGATTCCTGGGGTCTACTTGCATGTTCCCCTATATGCAGCATGATATCCATGTAATGTTGGACAATCCTTTCTCATATGGCCCAGTTTGCCGGAGGCGAAGCATTGTTTGCTTAATATACAATTATAGATATGATTGCGGTTGCACCTTGGACACCACATACTTCTTGTAAAGCTGGAACGCGAAAAAAATGCATGTGGTAATCCCTGAGAGAACCCTATACCTCTGGGCCACGAGCCTATCATGATCTTTGGATTGGTATTGTTGAAGATCCAGTATCTCCGCTGAACCTGAAGTTGAATGTTCCAAATCTTAGTATATAAGGATATCGGGGATGCTTGGCGGAAGGTAACTCCTTGGATCTTGTTTCTTGATTTTCTTACCTATCTCTTTCAACTTTTAGCGCTTCCTCTACAGTCTGGTTATAAATTTACAGTTGAAATGGAATCAATTTGCTCCTAATTGGCTTTAAACCCCTCACAAATCTCTTTGTCTTATTTTCCTCCTCAGACACTAACTTCCCAGCATATGCTGAGTGAACTTGATTTCATACTGGCTCACTGTCATTTGCTCATGTTTCAATTCTTGAAATTTCATTGCAAGTTTGTCCTTTGCTACCCATAGTATTTGACCAGAAAGTTCAAAGAAATTTCTTCCCCCAATAATTTAGCTCCTCCTTTAGTCATTTTCCACCAACGTTCTGCCTCCCCCTGGAATGTAAAAGAAGTAAAAGACACCTTTTGATTCTCAGTATATTTCATAACATCTAGTATATTCTTAATCTGACAAAGCCACTCTTCTGCTTGTATTGGGTCAGCTTCTCCTTTAAACGCTAGCGGGTTCAACTTCTGAAATTGTTCTAGAGCTCTAATGGGTTGCTTATTGTTGCCAGCTGTATCAACCAATCTCTGTCAGGGATTCTCTAGTTTATATTGAGTTGTTCAACCATAATTTCGTGATAAGTCGGGGAATGGACACTCCCGACCGTATTGTGTAGTGGGGCATTACCTTTAAGATTAGTATCTAGTGGTAGACGATTTAAGTCCATTTATCCCTAAAAGAATAATCAGCTCTTGTTATTAACAATATTCACGATATAAGGCAAGTTTTATATACAAATTACTACTTCTATTTATAACTTCAAAATATTTTTGCAACAATATCTACAATTATATGCTTACATCATACAAAACACACAAAGGTATACATGATAAGGTACATCGTTCACACACATTTCTTTACAAAACATACAAAGTCCTACCCCAAAAACTCTAAAATATGCGTGCCATGACATCCTTTCCCAAAATACTATACATCCTAATCTCCTTCAAGGAGTTACATTAGAATTAGTGGAGCTTTCATCCTTACTATCTTCTTTAGAATCCCCTCCTTCAGGGTCCTCTTCTTCAGTGTCTTCATTTTCCGCTATAGCATCATCATCGCACCTCCAGTACTTATGGTCATCATATGATCCAAATTTTAGGCCCAGATGGAATTCCACCAGATACCTCCAAAGAACATCCTCCCTTGGGGCTCCATCTCATCATCAGGTGGTCTTCCTGAGCCTCAATCACTGGTAGATTTTCTACTGTGCTCTCAGCATCACTCACGTATCTGCATCCTCATGTCTCACCCGACCCATCATGTCATCACTCTCCATAGGACCAGTGAAGATAATCTCTCGGTCAGTCTCATCTGTCTCATAATCTCAATCTATGTTGTTTGCTATCCAACTCAAACTTTTTGCCTCTGAATTATAGGATGATAATCCTGGCATATCAGAACCTCCCATCTGCAGAAGTAAGAGAATCATATTAGGCCCAGTTATCTCCAAAACCTCAAAAAGTTATAAGTAAAATATATGCATATATATATATATATATATATATATATATATATATATATATATATATATATATATATATATATATATATCATAAATCTGCAATTCTTTGCCATACTCAATCCTTTTTAGCTTCCAACTCCCTGGGTTTATTATTGGACTCAGATGTTCTTACTTTCTGAATTAACTCTGACTCACATGATATTTTAGTTGCTCTCCTATTCCAATGTCCTATACTACTGGAGATCCATATAAAGGGCCCGCACCCCCGGTAGAATCCATTCAAATGAAGGTATGCAGGTACCCGAATTCGAATACAAGAGAACAGTTAAATATCCCGCCTTTCAGGGTTAATCATATACATAAGAATCCACTATCCTTCTATACTACATGCATCAATTACACAAACAAACATACAAGTTACACACAATTACACAGTCAATCTTTACTTACTATACCTATCTAGACTAATCTTATCTAAACCTCGCTCTAATACCAACTATAACAGTCTCTGATTCTTAATATAATATTAGCCCAGTAACTCCCAATTTAACCACATTCTTCTTATTTTTTTCAAAAATTTTGGCAGCACCTCCCCTAAAATATTAACTTTGCCAAGATACAAAACATCAATTACGGCTCACAACGGCCTATTTAAAATAACAATTACACACACATATTGGGGTTACTGTATCTCAGCCGACAGTTGAGAGAGTTTCTCAGCCGGCGGGACGTGGCAGCATAATAGCCACGAATTTGACATTAATTTTGACGGACAAAAACCAAAAAATTCCCGCCCGAATTAGTATCAGTCACTTCAACAATCGCTTTGACGAAAATACCCTCCCTCATAACTTTTTATTGTATGTAAAACCTTTCCTTTCAAAAAAAATTTACAGATCTGAAATTATCAGTTGATCAATCCGAAAAATTTAGTGCTATTGTTTCCCAAATTTTTCGATCATTTTCGTTCAAAAATTAGTTTTTTAAAAAAAATATCGGCTAAAGATGGCGCCAAAGAAATCATCCGCGAAAAAAGGTAATAGGGAAACCCAGAAATTTTTTTTTAGGGTTTGTAAATTTTAATAGTTATATTTTTTTCAGTTTTGATCCCCTTTTTACTTTTTTTAGAAATATTCCTATTCTAACTTAACTTAAATTAAAAGTGTCTGATGAACTGTATTTTTAAAAAAAATTTTGATTTTTTTAAAATTTCAAGATTCTTGGTTTTTAAAAAAATAGTTAAATATTTTTTTAAAACTTGCGACCATGGTCGCAAATAAGAGAGAAAGATTCACTTTTTATAATTTAAAGAGGTAAGCATAAAAAATAAGTATATTTTTGCGATTTAAAACTGTTTTTTTTTTACACTGAAACTTTAAATCAAGTTTATAGTTTAAGATAAAAAGAGTTTTATTTTAGAGATTTTTTTTTACAATTTTTAAATTTTTTAACACAGCGACCAAGGTCAAAATTTTTTTTTCATTCCCTTTTATGTCGACTTGGGTCGCAGTTATCTGAATTAGCGTCTTAGGTTTATGTGACCTTGATCGCAGACTTTTAAAAATTATTTGTTTTAAAAATTATTCACGTCCGTTTTTTAAGTTTTTTTTGCTAAAACTCTGTGACTGATGTCGCAGTGTTGCCGTTCATTTTCTCTTTTTGGGGGTAAGGTCGCAGTCTGTTAAACTAAGTTAGCCTGATCGAATATTGCGACCCTGGTCATAGTATGATGATATAAAGACCCTTTCATGATAAATTATTTTGGTTAATTGAAAATTTGCAGTGCGACCATAGTCGTAGTGTATTATATTCTATTAAATTAGCTTAATTGAAAATTTGCAGTGCGATCAAGGTCGCAGATGTAAAGAAATCTGTAACTTCTGAATAGAAGACTGCGACCGTAGTCACAGTTTTCCATATTGCCAGGTTTTTAAAAAATGTGAATAATAACTATGAAACTCTCTCATTAGTATATACTGCGATCTTAAGTCGCAGTTCTTAAAATTTAGTGAATAAGATAGATATAATTGACATGTACATGTGTCAGAACTATAAAAAATAGGACTGCGACTAAGGTCAAAAGCTAGCTTAGACAACTGGAAAGATGTTTTTTAATATAAACTGCGACCGTGGTCGCAGTTCTTAAAATTTAGTGTATTAAATTTGTGGTCGCAGTTCATAAAATTTAGTGTATTAAATTAAATAGGTGCGACTGAGATCGAATTTAACAAAACTGTGAAATTGTTTCTTAAAAAAGACTTGAGTAAAAGTGATTATATTGTTCTGTAAAATGAAATCTAGGTCGCAGTTCCATATACGCTACACAAAATCTTCTACATATAAGAAATTGCGGAAAAAAATGATAAAATAAAAACCTCTTGATCAGCATGCAAAGATCTCAACCCTTCAATACTTTCAATATTCTGAGAGAAAGTTGAACAAGATAATATATGGTCCATATTTAGATCGGGAGATAGAGATCGCTTACGACAGCGACCAGAATTGGCAGGAGAAGTGGAATTCTCCGACGTCGACATTAAAATAAAAAAGGAGAAAAACTTCATCCAAAAATCGCTATTTTCAGAAACAACTTTATGTCAGAAAAAAGAAAACCTAAATCTGACAACGAGCGGTAAAAGAAATAGGGGGAATTAATAATGCTAAAAAATAGCGGGACAAGTACTTTTTACCGAGGGGCATTTAGTAATTTAACTTATTCCAATAAGCGGGTCACAACTTATTTTTGTGGTAAATAATGTGCCACGTCACCGCGGGCTGAGAGAGACTCTCAGCTGTCAGCTGATATACATATTTCTGATATATATATAGATATATATATATATATGAGAAAAATGTACCTCAGCCGCCAGCTGAGAGAGACTCTCTCAGCTGTCACTTCAATACGGTCGCAAACTTACTGCAACATGGTCGCAATGTACTGTTACATGGTGGCAGTCCTAAAAAAATCATATATTTTCAGTGTAATTAGGACTGCGATCATGATAGCAGTCCTCAGAAGGTCGCTGTCACGCCCCGCTTCCCAAAATACACGGAAACAGAGTCGCGACGAAGGTAGGCGACGTATGTACCCGAGAAAAATACCCACGCACATACGCTAAGCCTAAAGTAACCTGAATAAGCTACAAAATCTACTACGATAAATCAATATCACTGTAATATGACATATAAATATCTAACACAATGATAACAGATGAATAAAGGAAAGAAATGACAACTGGATGCGATAAAAATAGAATCAGGAAATAACATGAATAAAAGAGAAAGATTACCTATAATCAAGAAAAGAGAGACTCCAGTTCCTCATAACACGTAAGATCACACGAATACCTGAACAATATAAGAAGATGTCCAAATCCTGAACGTACAAATCCAGGGTCATCGAAGCGACCTAATGAGTGTATGTGTAAAGAGAAAGGTACTCGTGCATAAAAAAACAATGTAAGCAATAACAACATGATAATCTAAAAATAAAAGGTAACAGAATAATCAATATTAATAACAAACTATGAACGATATATAACTGATATCATGATAACAGGGAACAACTAATGTCAAAATGTATAACCTAATATATGTCACTAGTCTGGCGTACAATCCGGTCATGTGTACAATCATATATTTATCATAGTTTATGTATGTACAGTCAGGTGATTACAGTCAGTCACAATACATTAACAGTTTATCATTATTAATTATATCAGCGAACACCAATTGTCACATGTAATAGACGCATCCCATACTACGCCTACTACACCTGCCAATCATGATCCTCAGTTATTGAAACTGATCGGTTAGAGATATTGTCTGTGTTTTAGGTGGGTCCCGTGCATACCCGGGACACGGCCCAGACCCCTGGCGCTGAACCAGGTCCTACCGCAAGGTAGTCAGGAACATGTATAACAGGTCAAGTACATGTATAACATGTATAATAGGAACAGGAACATGACGGGGTGCCAGTCACCCCACGTGAACCCTACAGTGGAACCCTCTTTTGACTGCGCAACCTAAATCCTAGGTCCACCCAAAATACAGACGCTGTCTCCTCCATCAATCTCCCCAATCCCAATATAAGTTGTCTAATATCATGTTATTAGTTTATCAAGATAATTTAATGTGCATGTTACTTAGATCACTGGGATAACTCGGTGATAGTCACGGTAACAATATCAACATGTGTAATCAGGATACCGGTATAACAGGAATATATAATATCAGTGAACAAGATGCCGATATAATAGGAAGATGTAACAAGTATAACATGAAAGTGTTGTTACCGTGTAAAAATATTTTCCCAGCAATTAATGGTAACATGGACATGATAGTTATCAGATAGATACTAAGTATAATCAGTCAAGCTTCCTAGGCAAATCATGATATTCAGGGTGAGTAATGACCTACTGTCATGAATAGAATAATCTGACAAAGTATATAATCAACTATGATCCTCAAAGTCATCGACATATCTATCCTCTAAGTCACCAATAAAATAGATTGATCAATAGCTATCATAAAACTCAAACATGTAATATAGTCACGGATATCAATGAAATCACACTCATAATAACTCTATCTCCAATAACTGAAGTAGTCAAAATCAAATCATGAATATCCAACTAAACTCTCACCTGTTTTATCATTAATAAGAATAATCAAATCTACTGATAATGTCACTCAGATATCAACTAGTATAACTACCATTATGAACCAGTAAAATTCAAGATCTAAATATAATTATAGTTTAAGTTATATCACCAATAGTTCCAATCCAAATCAAGATCATAATTAAGGAGTGAGACATCCTCAAGCTATATGAAATCTCGAAAGTCTCTGTACTCTAACATCGATAGTATAAACATCATTACTCAGATAATTTATGGACGAATATATCTAAATAAAATACTTGCAATTAGTAATCCAAAATCAGTATTATGTGATAGATCAAAATCAAGGTAAAGCATCCATGTAAACCTCAAGTTAAACTCTAGGTCCATATATAAATCCAAGCATCTAGATAAATCAATCTTAAGGTAATATCTTATTTAATCCACCTTTATTGTCTAAATGAATTCTCATCTGAAGCATCATTATTTAAATGTCCGATAAATACCTTAAATAAGTCAGCAAATATGAATCAGGCCAATCTCCAGATCAATCCAAGTCATAGTCTAAGGTGTACGACAACTAGCCTATAATCAAAAGTAATGATCCTCCACACATGCAATGATGTTGATAAACGCTCATATGAACTAACTAAATAGGATAAGCACTCACGGATGTCTCATAAAGGAATACTATAATCATATTAGTAAAATAAGTTAGATGATCACATGAAATGAAACAGGTACTCATACAGGTAAAATAAAGCAGATGGTCACATGAAATAAAGCAAGTAATAAATATATATATATATATATATCAAATCATTTATCACAAAATTTATGTTTAACTGAAGGAGGAAAGAACACTCATAAATAAAATTAATTAAAATTATATAAAGAAAAGAAACACTCACAACAAAATTAAATAATTACTAAAATACTCAATAAGAAAATAAAGAACACTCACAATAAAATTAAATAAAATTACACAAGAAAAGAAACACTCACAAAATTCTTTTGTTTAACAGAAAGAAGGAAGAACATTCAAAAAATTCTTATTTACTTGAAGAAGAAAGACTCACAAAATAGAATTATATAAGGAAAAGAAAATACTCACCTGAGCTCGATCGCAAGTCCAAAACACTGAAATCATAAGGCCCCGGTAAATCTACATAGTTCATTCAATAGGAATTGTTAGATTTTTAAAAAGATATTTTAAGGAGTTTAAATCTTGATTAATTAGTTTGGGAGTTAAAAATATGATTCTTTAGGTTTAATGAATTTAGTAGTTTTAATTTAAACCAATTTCTATTTTTTGTTAGATTTTTAATAGGCTTTAAACTATTAAAAATATTTAACGGGTCTAAATTTACCATTAAGGACAATGGTTTTAAAGTACGTGATTTGATTTAATTTATATTGGTATTAGTCTAAAAATTTTATCACAGAAAGTAGAAGAAATGTAGAATATTATCTATATTTTTCTTTATTTTTTTGGTATTTTTCATAAATTATTTTAATAGGCAATTTCTCCTCTCTCTTTCTTTCTTTCTCTCTTTCTTTCTTTTCTTTTTTTTTTAAATGCAACAGCCCAAGCCCCTTAGGCCCAGGCCCAGGCCTGGTCCGTGATTTCTCTCTCTGTTTTTTTTTTGTTTTGTTTCTTTTTTCCCCCTAGGCCTACCTGCTGCCCAGCCCGGCCAGGCCAGGTCGGGCCTGGTCCATTAAAAATTTATGATTAATATTTTTTTTAAAGAATGGCCCAGCCCATGTGGGTTTGCACCCAGGCTGGGATGCAGATGTGGCCGAGAGCAGGGAAGGTTTTTTTTTTTTTTTAGGGAACCTTCGGCTGTAAAATTTCAAAAAAATATATATATATATATTAAAATTATAAATTGGTAGATCTTCACATGTATTTTAATTGGATTTTAGAATGGATTTTGATGTATAAAAATATTCATGGAGATCATGGTAGAGACATGATTTTTAATAAGCTATTTATGTCAAATAAACTTTAAGAAAATAAATTACTTACTTAGATTTACTTTGATTTGATCTCCTAGCATGCTCCTTAATTTCTGCACTTGAAGATCCCTTTGTTCATACTTCGCTTGAGGAGAAAAGAAAGACGGAGGTGGGGAGAGTTGGGATTAGGGTTCTCTTGAGGTAGAAGAGAAAGAAAGAGTTTGGGCCTTTATATAGATTATTTGATATTTTAGAAACCTAAATTTCAGTTAGGTTTAGATTGCTTAATTTAGTAGTTAGGATGAGAATTGAAGATTGCTAAAAATCTCAAGGAGATTCAGTTTAGATATGATTTTTATTAGGATTTAAATTAGGATTAGCTAAGATTAATGAAAAAGATTTGATAGGATAGGATTTTGATTAGGATTAGGATTGGGTTTTGGGTTAAATGGGTAAGGATCTCAATAGTAATAGGTTATAGATTATTGGGCTGTAGTTAAAAGAAATAAGTAATAGGATGAATAAGAAAATAGAGAGTGGACTCGCGGGATTAGTTTTTGGGCTTAAAGAAAAATAGAAAAAAATAAAAATAAGGAAGTGGGCTTGACTCATGTGGGCTTAGCATAAAAAGAAAAAGAAAACAAAAGGAAAAGGAGAATGGGTTGAGCTTGTTGGGCTTGGAATGAAAATAATAATACTACCCATTAATAATAATTAAAAATAACTAAATATAAGCAATAAGAGTCTACAAGTCATAAACAATACTAATACTAATAAATCAAATTAATTAATAATAATAAGATAATATGTACCATCAGGTAAATATTTAAAAATAATAATATGGTATTATTAAATAGGGGATATTACATTCTACCCACACAAAAATTTCGTCCTCGAAATTTCAATAAGGTAGGGAATGTTAGAAAATCAGAATCAAGAAAGAAAATAAACAAGCTTCCACGTCGCTTCTGAACACATCATGGGTCCGCTACGCTTACGCTGCGCGCTCTAATTTCTGTTACCGGCTTCAACATGGAGTGGTCAAACTCAGGAGATAAAATTAGGAAAATATATCAGAAAGAAGAATAAGAATCAAAATGAAATCAAGATTACTCTAAAAGAAGAGTTGAAATTAGGGAGATCAAAAGATCAAAGAGATGGATTTTAAAAGGGGGACAGACAATTCTCAAGTGGACTTAGTATCATCATGTGAATAGTATACGTTTATTGCAGTGTAATTATAGCTTGTTCAAGTTATCGGTAAGAATCAAGTCCATTTTATATCGAACCTGGCTCTGATACCAAGAAAACCCTGTCTCGCCCCGCTTCCCAAATTACGCGAAAACGGAGTCTCGACGAAGGTCGGCGACTTGTGTACGCGAGAAAAATACCCACGCACATACGCTAAGCCTACAGTAACCTGAACAAGCTACAAAATCTACTACGATAAATTAATATCACTGTAATATGACATATAAATATCTAACACAATGATAACAGATGAATAAAAGAAAGAAATGACAACTGGATGCGATAAAGATAGAATCAGGAAATAACATGAATAAAAGAGAAAGATTACCTATAATTAAGAAAAGAGAGACTCCAGCTCCTCATAACGCATACGATCACACGAACACCTGAACAATATAAGAAGATATCCAAAATCCTGAACGTACAAATCCAGGGTCGTCAGAAGCGACCTAATGAGTGTGTGTAAAGAGAAAGGTGCTCGTGCATAAAAAAATAATGTAAGCAATAACAACATGATAATCTAAAAATAAAAAGTAACAGAATAATCAATATTAATAACAAACTATGAACGATATATAACTGATATCATGATAACAGGGAATAACTAATGTCAAAATGTATAACCTAACATATGTCACTAGTCTGGTGTACAATCCGGTCATGTGTACAATCATATATTTATCATAATTTATGTATATACAGTCAGGTGATTACGGTCAGTCACAATACATTAACAGTTTATCATTATTAATTATGTCAGCGAACACCAATTGTCACATGTAATAGACGCATCCCATACTACGCCTACTATACCTGCCAATCAAGATCCTCAGTTATTGAAACTGATCGGTTGGAGACATTGTCTGTGTTTTAGGTGGGTCCCGTGCATACCCGGGATCACGGCCCAGATCCCTGACACTGAACCAGGACCTACCGCAAGGTAGTCAGGAACATGTATAACAGGTCAGGTACATGTATAATAAGAACAGTAACAGGAAAGGGTACCAATCACCCCACGGGAACCCTGCAATGGAATTACGCAACCTAAATCCTAGGTCCACCCAAAATACAGACGCTGTCTCCTCCATCAATCTTCCCAATCCCAGTGTAAGTTGTCTAATATCATGTTATTAGTTTATCAAGATTATTTAATGTGCATGTAACTTAGATCACTGGGATAACTCGGTGTAGTCACGATAACAATATCAACATGTGTAATCAGGATATCGGTATAACAGGAATATATAATATCAGTGAACATGAAACCGGTATAACAGGAATATGTAACAAGTATAACATGAAAGTGTTGTTACCATGTAACAATATTTTTCCAGCAATTAATGGTAACATGGACATGATAGTTATCAAATAGATACGAAGTATAATCAGTCAAGCTTCTTAGGTAAATCATGATATTCAGGGTGAGTAATGACCTACTGTCATGAATAGAATAATCTGGCAAAGTATATAATCAACTATGATCCTCAAAGTCATCAACATATCCATCCTCTAAGTCACCAATAAAACAAATCAATCAATAGCTGCCATAAAACTCAGAACATGTAATATAGTCACCGATATCAATAAAATCACACTCATAATAACTCTATCTTCAATAACTGAAGTAGTCAAGATCAAATCCATGAGCTCGATGAGCTCGTCTCATCATCCAGCATTAGTGACGATCCGATCATTACCTTCGCTTCTATCATGTTCAGATCTAAGCACCATTGAGCCTTGATGACTCCACCTTGATTAATATACTCTAAAAGTCATTGATCTTTACCTCAGAACAAATCGGAACATTCTTGTTGTCTTCTTCATCTTGATATCTCCGCCAAACTCTGTCGACTTGACATCTTCTTCTTCATCTAGAGCACTAGAGTCTTGAACAAACACCATTAACTCTGATACCATTTGTTATGACGAAATTGATATACTTCAATACCAATTGTTGCGTGCATAACCATATATACCATACTTACCATGATATCAATAGTTGGAAGATGCGGAGATCCCCATAAACGATCTCAAGAATGCAATGAGATCGATTACCTCGAGCACAGAAGATGAACATTAAAAGATATAAGAAGAACACACAATTTAACATGGTTCGGCCTAAACTTAGCCTACGTCCACGGGAAGAGAACTTGAGAGAGCTTTATTATTAAACTTGATACAAAGAGATTTAACCTTTCTCTTAATGACACAAGAGTATTTTTAGGGCCTTCTTGGCTTTTTAGGGCCTTACATTATTGTTCATCAGAACTATATTCTCCTCTTCTGCTCCAGTGTACAATGTTGCGTCACATCCTTTATTATAGGATTTTACAATACAACTCTTATTTGGACTATGAGATGATCTTGGTCATTAGATGCTTAAAAAACTTGATCAATCCTATTAGGAGTTGATCTCCTTGATTTAGAAGGATTCTTACACCTTTTAATCTTTAGAAACAAATCTTCATTGAATATGAATTAAATCCTGTTCATACTTCTCCTAAAAAGGAAACTCGCAATCCTCTGAAAAGGAAACTGCTTCACCTTGATTTGCTTCTTCTGCTTTAATTATCGTCTCTCTAACTCAATTGAATTTTCTTGGACCATCATCTCCTCTTGAAAAATAAGACAAAATCCTAACAAAGGGAAGATCAAAATCTACCAAAAAGATGGTAAGCCCGAGTATATTTTTGATGTTTAATATATTACTAATATGAATAGTAATATTTTTAGTATCAGTCAATTACTCAAAAAAGGATACAAAGTATATATGGAGAACAATCATCTTTGATTGAAAAATGCAAAAGAAGGCCTCATATCTTGTGTTAAGATGATAAGAAACCACATGTTTTCCTTACATCTAAACACGAAAGTTTAGAAGTGTTTTCAAGGACTCATGGAGAATGAGTCTTGGAGGTGGCATCTTCGTTTCGACCATCTAAACTTCAACAGCCTGAAGTTACTATCTACAACACGCATGGTACAAGTCTTACCAACAATCAATCCATCGAGTCATACTTGTGAAGGTTGCATAATTGGCAGCAAGCACGACTTTCCTTTTCAGTGGAAAGTTGTGGAGAGCGGATGCACTATTGCAACTCGTTCACACTGACATCGCGGACCAATAGATCCCGTCTTTTTAGGAGGTAATAGATATTTTATTACCTTTGTTAATGATTTCAGTAGAAAGTTGTGGGTGTATATTCTTAAAGAAAAATTGGCTGCCTTTACTCCTTCAAGCATTTTAAGGCCCTTGTTGAAGCGAAGAGTGGCCACAAGCTAATAACTCTCTGATCTGATTGAGGTGGTGAGTATACCTCAAATCTGTTTCAAGAATATCGCAAGGAGCAAGACAAAAAAAAGTAGTTTACTACTGCCTGTTGGCCCGAAGGCCTATCACCCTAGTTTTGATGATGATCAACTCATGAAGTTATGTTTACTAATGATCTTGTGTTTAATTAGTGACAGATTCATTATCAAGATCTTAGTAGGTGCATAGCTCAACAAAGGATAAAATGTCAAGATTTGGAGCTAGCACGGTGTGATCCAAGGAGCTTTTGGATCAAGCTTGGACCAAGTCAAGAAGATGAGAAGCTTTCAAGTGAAGACTTCAAGAAGATGAAGACTTGTGTCTAGGTATAAGATTTTGTTTTTTTTTTTGTTTTAGAGTAAAATGTAAAGGATAGAGTAGTTGGTGGATTGCTCAAGTACATATACACACACACTCTTGATAGAATTGTTTTCATAAAAGATTTTTTAGTTTAGAAAAGATTTTTCTTTGTGACAAAATACTATTTGGTTTTTGGTGTTTCTCATATACTTATCTTTTAACCAAAACCAAGTTTAGAGCTTAATGTCAAAAACATAGATATTTCATCTTGATTGTGTAGTGGATCATATCCATACACACTATGCTTTAAAAGTGTATCTTGTTTTTGTGTTTGATGAAGTTTTGGAAAAACAAAGTTTAGAAAACATGTTTGGAAAATACAGTTTTTATCTTGAGCCAAATATTTCCAAGTTACAAAAATAGTCCAATCTTTTATAACATGTCTTGATTTTGTGCAAGCATGTTTGATTATCATAGTATATTGGTAAAACTATTTTTGTAGATTTTTATGTATTTTATGAGATTTTATTTGAGCCAAAAAGATTAACTTTTTAATCCCAGAAAACTGTTTCAGGCTTCAGATAAGTCGACTTGCCTTCTTTACAGTCGACTAATCCTGAAGTCGGCCGACCGGACCAGTCGACCGACGTGCACAGATGTGCACGCCTTTGTGCACTGGAGGACGGCCGACCGTACGGGTCGACCGCTCCAGAGAGCAGAGCTCTCTGGAAAGTTCGGCCGACCGTACGGGTCGACCGACAGAGAGTTAGACTCTCAGCTCTAGTGGGTCGGTCGACCCAGGCGGTCGACCGTGGCTCCAACGGTCAGATTTCTGACCGTTGGCGGTCGACCGCACGGGTCGACCGGCAGCTCTAACAGACCCCAACTGCTATATTTTTCTGGCCTATAAATTTGGGGGTTTGGTCATTGTTTTGAGCCAAGATTTTAGGAGAGCTTTGAGCCAGTTTTTCCCACTCCATTAAAAGAGTTTTCTCCACATATTTGAGAGCAAATATTTTCAATCAAAAGGAAAGTTTTATCAAGAGTGTAAAAGTGATTTCTTGAGTTTTTCACCATAGATTCAATCCTTACTTTCTCAAAATCACTTGAGCTATCCATTGCCTTATCTATCCATAGGATCGTGTTGTGAGAGTTTGTAATTGGTGATCAAAGTGTTATAGATCACCAAAGATTTCATCTTTGTACTTTGAGGAGACGGGCAAGTGTGCTCGTGGTGGTTTAGAGTTCTTGTGTGAACTCGGTGGTTTGAGGTGCGGCCTCGGCGAGCTAGTGAGCTTGCGTGTGTACGGGACTAGGGAGTCCGAGGGCTTGTAGGTGTTGCGGCACCGGGGAGAGATCCATTGGGATCTTGCATAGTGGAAATCCTTCGTGTGTCGAAGGCGGGGATGTAGAGCAAGTGTGCTCGAACCTCGAAACATACCCTTGTGTTTGCGATTGCTCACTCTCTCTCTCTCTCTCTCTTTGTCTCTTTTATATCTTGCATACTTTTATTGTGCTCATCTTTATATGCTAGATATTCATTTGTGCTCATATTGATATACTTGCGTGAGATTGTTTGCTAACACTTGTATTCAACCAAGAGAGCCAACGTGGCACCTCAACCCATTCAAGGGGAATCTAGAGGAGTTTGTCCAGAGCCCTTCACGGGGAATTCGGCAACACTCTTTGGTTATACGTGGTGTTTTAGTGTAAGAAGTTTAATTTGGTCATAATTGTTTTTAGCTTCCGCATTATTTGCATCATTAGGCATTAAGTGACCTTTAGATTAGCCATCACCTATTCACCCCCCCTCTAGGTGAACCTTTCAATTGGTATCAGAGCTTGGTACTCTGATTTGGTCTAACAACCTAGAGTAAAAGATCCTCTTTTTAGGCTAATCACTATTTTTGTACACACACCATGGACTTCATGTCACCACCCATGTTTGATATTGTTAACATCCATATATGGAAGGTGAAGATGTCCTTGTACCTCAAAGCCCTAGGTTATCATGTTTATCTTGCCACAACTAATAATGCATATTGTTTAAATGGTAAGAATATTGAGGCTAATGCAAAAGCCCTACATGCTTTAAGATCTACCCTAAATGATGATTACTTATCTAGAGTTGCTAACATTGATTTGGCTTTTGTAGTGTGGAACACCCTCATCTCCCTCGGTGAAAAAGATCAATACTATGCGGGGAGTGATTCGGACGTTGGAAGCAACACCTCCAACTTGTGCTATATGGTCCAAGGGGATAACCCCCTTGAGGTAACTACCGAATCCGAGGATGAGGATAATAACATGTCATATGAAGAGCTCTCTATATTTTGTCAATTATTGCTTAATAAATATGACATGATTAAAAAGGATAATAAAATTTGAAAAAGAAGTTGGATTGCATGCATGTAGAACATGATACATTTAGAAGTAACATTGCATGCTTAGAAAAAGAAAAAGAAGATTTGAAAGATGAAAATGTTTCCCTTATGTCTAAATTAAATGATTTGTGTGAAGGGAACACTATTTTGAAGGATAAAATTATTTTGGTGGAAAAACAAAAAGAAATTGTTTTGCAAGAAAACACTTCTTTAAAGAAGAAAATTTTTGAAAAAGAAAAGGAAAAAGAAAAAGTTTCTAAAAAGAAGAAAAATGATTTTATTTCTCACTACTCTTTACATGCTACCATTGATGATAGTGAGATTAAGAATTTAAAAAATAAAATAGATAGTTTGAGTTCAACTTTGAACTCGTGTGCATTCAACCATTCTAGATTGGAGTCCATGTTTGCAAAGAAACAAACTCCACATGTTCATGCACATCATCATCATGCATATGCACACTTTGCACGTCATGACCACACACACACTCATATGCATCCTAAGGTGTACAAATGTACACATTGTGGCCGCAAAGGCCATTTAGCAAAATTTTTTATGACAAGTTGCATCTTTTTAATTTTTCTAATAAAAATGTTTGGGTTCCTTACAAGTCTAACCCTAAAGGACCCAAAAGAAAATAGGTACCAAAACCCCACCCCATGTTTTTGATGTAGGTGAGGGATCTCTCAAGACGTGAGAGATTTGGTGCCTTGATGGTGGGTGCACTTGAACTAAAAGGACACATATATAGATGCATCGCTATCAAGGAGTTTTGGTGGGTCAACCACCATGATTGGAGCTTTGGAGTTGGTAACAATCTCTAAACTCCTACTTTTTATGTACATGCTTCTTTCATTTGATTATCATGTAGCATGTTCATGTTTATTCGTTTTTTATGTGCTTCATGTGGTAAAATCTAGTTTAAATGTAATTTTTATCAAAACTTGAATTTATACATGTACAAATAGTGAGAACAAATTGATTCATATATGTTTGCACTTCATGCTCATTTGTACCCACTATATGCATATGTGTAGCCTAGTTTTGATGATTCTTTCATTTATACTTGTTTTACCTATTTTCATGTTTTACTTCATCTATATGTATTTTTATTCAAATCTAATAAATATACATGTATACCCGTGAGTCTCTTGCCTTCATGCAAATACATTTGATAGACTCTTTTATGTTTGGGATATGTATGTGTATTGTTAGGATTGGATAAATCATACATATGCCTAGAAGTGTATTATTTTTTTTGAAAAATAAATTTTCATGTTTTATAAAATGTTATTCATCTTTTTGTGCCTAAATGACCATTTTCATGAAAATACCATTTACATAACCTTTGAACACTCATCTTTTACTTTTCAAGATAATTTTGAGCTTTATGGACTATGAGTGCTTGAACTTTTATGTACTTAGTATGATTCATGAAATACATATGCTTTGATTTCATGTTTTTGAAGGATCTTTAACTAATTTTTTAAAAATTATTTTAACTAGTTATTGTTACTCATTTGGTAGTGATTTTCAATGCTAAAATATTTTCAAATCTATTTTTGAAAACCCCTACCATCGATGGGAGGATGGATGGGCGATTATGCCTTATATGCTTCATTGAAAATCTTCTATCTTGAGCATATGAAGGGTGGTAGTTTATGAGTTATACACTTGATCTTATTGTTATGTCAATTGGTATCATTGAATCGTTTCAATTGGTATCAATATGAACTTATTTTGGTATATACTCATAGTTTGTTTTCTTATATATGTATGTATCAATTTCAATTGGTATACTCATTTCATACATATATATGATTTTCATGTGCTTAACTTTCAATTTTTTCACACTTTTAAAAGCACAAAGTTTATGATGAAAAATAAAAAAAATTTTGGATCATTATGTTTACCATTGATATCAAAATGCTTCAACTTCATATTTGTTAAATTTCAATTGGTATCAATATGTTTTATAATAATGATTATTTTTAATTTGGTATCTTAAAATTTGTTTGTTTTACAAGAGCTCTGATACCTTTAAAAAAATTTTAAAAAAAATTAGAAAAATTCAAAATGTTTTGATATGTATTTCCTATATGCAAGGAGAGCTTAACATCTCTTCTACATATAGATTCATGTTGAGTATATTATAAATTGAGGAGCTTGACAACTCTTTTTTATATGATATACGTGTGTAGGGGGAGCTTCACATCTTCTCTTATGCATTACATAATATGCGTTATGTGAATTAGGGCTTGTCATCCCTCTTTCATGTAATGTATATGTGTAGGGAAGCTAACTTAGCGTCTTCCTCTTCATGAATGTATATCGCATATAAATCTTTATTGATTGATTTGTATTAACCCCTTCTTGATCTTTTTGTTTTTGACAAAAAGGGGGAGAAAAATTTATTTGATTTGATTTTACTTTGACCCCTTTGTTGATGATTGACAAAAAGGGAGAGAAAGATTTTGGGTTTATATGCATGGTTGAGTAAGATTTATGTTTATGCATATATATTTTTTTAATTTTTCTTAAACAAAATTTTGATTTATGCTTGTTGCATGTTTTATCTCCATACTTGCATACATATTCATGTGCCTCATTGCCATATCTATTATTTATTTTGTATGCATGAGTTAAGGGGGAGCTTCTTTGAAGCTTTACTTTAATCCATGCATATATAACTTCATGTGTTTTGTCATCATCAAAAAGGGGGAGATTGTTGGCCCAAAGGCCTATCACCCTAGTTTTGATGATGATCAACTCATGAAGTTATGTTTACTAATGATCTTGTGTTTAATTAGTGACAGATTCATTATCAAGATCTTACTAGGTGCATAGCTCAACAAAGAATAAATGTTCAGATTTGGAGCTAGCACGGTGTGATCCAAGGAGCTTTTGGATCAAGCTTGGACCAAGTCAAGAAGATGAGAAGCTTTCAAGTGAAGACTTCAAGAAGATGAAGACTTGTGTCTAGGTATAAGATTTTATTTTTTTGTTTTAGAGTAAAATGTAAAGGATAGAGTAGTTGGTGGATTGCTCAAGTACATATACACACACACTCTTGATAGAATTGTTTTCATAAAAGATTTTTCTTTGTGACAAAATACTATTTGGTTTTTGGTGTTTCTCATATACTTATCTTTTAACCAAAACAAGTTTAGAGCTTAATGTCAAAAACATAGATATTTCATCTTGATTGTGTAGTGGATCATATCCATACACACTATGCTTTAAAAGTATATCTTGTTTTTATGTTTGATGAAGTTTTGGAAAAATAAAGTTTAGAAAACATGTTTTGGAAAATACAGTTTTTATCTTGAGCCAAATATTTCCAAGTTACAAAAATAGTCCAATCTTTTATAACATGCCTTGATTTTGTGCAAGCATGTTTGATTATCATAGTATATTGGTAAAACTATTTTTGTAGATTTTTATGTATTTTATGGGATTTTATTTGAGCCAAAAAGATTAACTTTTTAATCCCAGAAAACTGTTTCAGGCTTCAGATAAGTCGACTTGCCTTCTTTACAGTCGACTAATCCTGAAGTCGGCCGACCGGACCGGTCGACCGACGTGCACAGATGTGCACGCCTTTGTGCACTGGAGGACGGCCGACCGTACGGGTCGACCGCTCCAGAGAGCAGAGCTCTCTGGAAAGTTCGGCCGACCGTACGGGTCGACCGACAGAGAGTTAGACTCTCAGCTCCAGTGGGTCGGTCGACCCAGGCGGTCGACCGTGGCTCCAACGGTCAGATTTCTGACCGTTGGCGGTCGACCGCACGGGTCGACCGGCAGCTCTGACAGACCCCAACAGTTATATTTTTCTGGCCTATAAATTTGGGGGTTTGGTCATTGTTTTGAGCCAAGATTTTAGGAGAGCTTTAAGCCAGTTTTTCCCACTCCATTAAAAGAGTTTTCTCCACATATTTGAGAGCAAATATTTTCAATCAAAAGGAAAGTTTTATTAAGAGTGTAAAAGTGACTTCTTGAGTTTTTCACCATAGATTCAATCCTTACTTTCTCAAAATCACTTGAGCTATCCATTGCCTTATCTATCCATAGGATCGTGTTGTGAGAGTTTGTAATTGGTGATCAAAGTATTGTAGATCACCAAAGATTTCATCTTCTTACTTTGAGGAGACGGGCAAGTGTGCTCGTGGTGGTTTAGAGTTCTTGTGTGAACTCGGTGGTTTGAGGTGCGGCCTCGGCGAGCTAGTGAGCTTGCATGTGTACGGGACTAGGGAGTCCGAGGGCTTATAGGTGTTGCGGCACCGGGGAGAGATCCATTGGGATCTTGCATAGTGGAAATCCTTCGTGTGTCGAAGGCGGGGATGTAGAGCAAGTGTGCTCGAACCTCGAAACATACCCTTGTGTTTGCGATTGCTCACTCTCTCTCTCTTTGTCTCTTTTATATCTTGCATACTTTTATTGTGCTCATCTTTATATGCTAGATATTCATTTGTGCTCATATTGATATACTTGCGTGGGATTGTTTGCTAACACTTGTATTCAACCAAGAGAGCCAACGTGGCACCTCAACCCATTCAAGGGGAATCTAGAGGAGTTTGTCTAGAGCCCTTCACGGGGAATTCGGCAACACTCTTTGGTTATACGTGGTGTTTTAGTGTAAGAAGTTTAATTTGGTCATAATTGTTTTTAGCTTCAGCATTATTTGCATCATTAGGCATTAAGTGACCTTTAGATTAGCCATCACCTATTCACTCCCCCTCTAGGTGAACCTTTCACTGCCTAAACACCAAAACAAAATGACATCACAGAAAGAAAGAACTACACCATTCTTGATATGACAAGAACCATGCTCAAAGAAAAGGGATTGCCGAAGCAGTTGTGGGCGGAAGCCATGGCGTACTTAGCTTACTTTCTCGATCAATGCCCCCACAAAGATAGTGAAGAACAAGACACCTAAAGAGGCATGGAGTGGTTACAAACCTAGTGTGGTACACCTACGATTTTTTGGGTGTGTTGCATATGCTCAGGTACCAGAAGTCAAAAGGAAGAAGCTCAGCAATCACGGTGAAAAATGCATCTTCATTGGATATAATGAGGAGTCAAAGGCATATAAGATTTATAATCCACTAACCAAGAAACTAGTGATTAGCAGAGATGTCGTCTTTAATGAAGAAGAAGCATGGAACTTTTTATAGTACTTGTCGTCTTTAATACTCAACTGTCACCTATAACAATTATTATTACTATTCATGTTATTTCATATTATTGACCTTTTTATAGTGCTTGTGACTAATATATTATCTCATATTTAAAAACTATATTTGTGCTCTTCGTTTTTAATTTGATTTCAAAACTTTCAGAAAATAATTCATTCATGAATCATGTCTTCCACATCTTCTTCCTCTGAACACTTAGAATTCAACTTCAATCATTCTCCCACCGGTCTCTTTCTTCAGGGTATTCTAGTGAATCTGATAACAGTCTGAATTTTACTCCTTTTGACTATCTCACTACATCAAATAATATTTTATCTGATCCTCCTCTTTATGAGGATGATGAAGTTTTCATGAGGCTTAGTGAGGAGGAACTTATTCCTCTGTCACTTTACAGAGACATGCTTGATGAAAGCATGTCCTCTGATGCTGGGGGCTCGCTTTTTTTTAGCATATATTTTACAGGTTCTTCTCGACACGGGTCGGAAGAAGAGCTTGATACAGACGATCCATTCTGAGAGTTTATCGATGAACCAAAATACTCTCAAAAAGAGGAAGAAACTGTAGAGA
Source organism: Agave tequilana (assembly GCA_038442645.1). Classification (NCBI taxonomy): domain Eukaryota; kingdom Viridiplantae; phylum Streptophyta; class Magnoliopsida; order Asparagales; family Asparagaceae; genus Agave; species Agave tequilana. The sequence goes on from JAVJIF010004087.1 coordinate 122,379, forward strand.
ACAGCGAGCCGGACGACGAGAGAGAAGATGAGGAAATAAGTGATGAACAGAAAGACGAGGAGAATGAACGCGACGAATCTGCTTATGATGGTGATGACGACGAGAATTAGGATTTCCTGATCTTCTAATATTCAACGTTATTTTGTCTTCTTTTAAGAGTTTTTAATGCTCTTTTTTTGTAAGGTCTCTTTCTGACCATATTATATTATAAATAAAATTTACTTCTATCTGTAAAATGATCTTTCATATTTTTAAAATAAATATAAAGTATGATGTATAGTTATAATATCTGCATCTTATCTGCGATAATGGTCGCAGTACTTAGATAATAATTACTCTGAACTAATAGAACTACGATTATGGTCGAAGTCCATGATTAACATATTTATATATGAAACTGCGACCACGGTCGCTGTCCTGTCATAAATAGTTTGATCATTTTGCATTCAATAAAGTTAAATACAGGGACCATGTTCGCAGTCCAAAATTAAATTATATAAACATATGATACTGAGAACATGATCGCAATCCTCTCAGATCAGTATATTTCACTGTATATCACAAATTAGAAAATTATGACTGCTGTCCTTAAGCACTGCGACCATAGTCGCAGTCCTTGTTCGCATGCAATATGTAACAAAAAATTTCATAGTTTATAGGCGGCTGAGACAACAATCATAGTGAAGAACAAATATATAAATCATACATAAACTGCAACTATATTCACAATCCTTAGTCACCGCTATTACATTTAACCTAGTTTAAAGATCATCCACGACATGCTGTCATTAAGCACTGCGATCATAGTCGCAGTACTTATTCGCATGCAATATGTAAAAAAAATTCATAGTTTATATGTTACATGCGAATAAGTAAACTGCGACTATATTCGCAATCAGTAAAATTCTTACAGATCATATCATAAAAATTTATAAAATTAATTTGTTCATATATAAATTAAGCACAAAAAATGACATGTTTATGAGATCCACATGATACAAACCAATATATAATTGTAGACTGCGACAAAGGGTACTTTTAAAACTATTGAGAAATTATTTTATTGACCACTACGAGCTTAGGCGCATTACTGATATATATAATATCTGCGTAAAAAAAATTTAATTAAGAAGCATTCAAATTTGTTTCGTGATTTGATGAAGTTGCACTTGAAGAGACATGATTCATATTCAGTTGGTCGCAGTTTGGTCGTAGTTATAAAAGATAATTGTGACAATATTGACTAACGTCAGAAATATAAAAAAATAATAAACTATACAGATCTACTATTTTTTACCATAGGGGCATTTAGTAATTTCAACTGTTTCAATAGGTGAATCGTCCTTTCCAATGTGGCTAATAATGTGCCACGTCACCGCAGGCTGAGAGGGACTCTCAGCTGTCAGCTGATATACATATTTCTGTGTGTGTATGTGTGTGTGAATGTATACAAATAGAATTATTTATCAATAATGCATTTCATAAAGCTAACCCCCCCCCCTAAATACACCGTTATTACTATTATATGCACGTGTATATTATTAATCATGTATTTATATTAGCTAGTGACTTTTGTTATTCTGAATTTTTTTTTAACCAGGATGTAACTCAGATTAATTAGGATCGGGTGTTACAAAATTCCCTAATTATAAAACATTATTAACAAAAAAATCATAGCTGCATCACCTATTCCCAAACAACCTAATGAGCCATAGATAGTGTAAAATCGGCTAACCTAAAGAGTAGGTCAATTTTAACCCAACCAAAACTTCTAGCCTTAATTTCTATATTTCGTCAATGTTCCTTGAAAGCAACCCGAATTTCTTGTTCTCTATGCTCTCAATTAGACTATTACTTGTATTAAACAAGACTAGTGCAAAAGGAGGGAAGGAGGGAAAGAGAATAGGATTTCGGGATAAGGTTGAGATTAGAGAAAAGAAGATTATAGAAGATGAAACAAGAAATGTTAAATGAGAAGTAACCAAGTGATCAGGACATATTCATAGTAGGGATGATAATGGACGTAATCTATGAGCTCTCATTGGACATGTCCACTAGAAAAATTTTATAAGAAAATGAGAAATTCATATTCCTAAAAAAATTCTATTGGATATGTTCAATGGGAACCCATAGACATGTTCAATGGTAACTCATGGACACGTTCATTTCCATCCCTAACTCACCTCATAAATCAATGTGTTAGATAATAATTGGGCTAGAGGGAACTAATATTAGATAGACATGATATTGTGAGACTCATATTTGAATTTCATACTGCGAGCGATTCATTTATACCTTCTGTCAGGGACCTATCTCTGAAAAATCTTTTATTTAAATATTAACCTCAAGGGTTATCTTTGTTTCAACCTTTAGAGGAGGCGGCGGGGGGTTATGGACTCAACCATCTTTAAATATTTAACTACATAATTCTTTGCTCACCATGGCCACCTCCTCTCCCTCCTTAAAGCCCCTCCCCCTCCGGCGGCCCCCCACGCCGCCTGACCGCATTAAGAGCCCCTCCCGGGACCTCGACCCCGGCGGCGACGCCGTCCTCATCTGGTACCGCGTCTTCCTGTTCTCGTGCTTGTTCGCTCTCTTCCTCGACCCCCTCTACCTCTACGTCGTCGGCGTCGGCGGGCCTCTCTGCATGCTGTTCGATTTCGAGCTGGGGATTGTCGTCAGCGTGATCCGGCCATCACCGATCTCTTCTACTTGGTTCACATCGCGCTCAAGTTTCGGACAGCGTTTGTTGCTTCCAGCTCTAGGGTTTTCGGGGTGGGGGGCTCGTGAGGGACCCGCGTCACCGCGTCAGATTGCGGTGCGGTACTTGAAAGGGGAGTTCTTTGTTGATCTTGCCGCCATGCTTCCGATCCCTCAGGTGAAAAGTTCGTTTCTTGGCCATGTTGTCGAACTTTTAATTCAGATTTTAGGTTTAATTACTGGTGACACTTATGAATGAGAACTTTAATTCACATTATAGAACCTTATATTCTGCTAGTGTGGAGGAAAAATGGTCTACCTTGGTAAATAAAGAAAGTCCTTCAATGCTTAAAAGGATTTCTCCTTGTTGCATTTTTTCCTAATTTTTGTTTGATTTTTGTTTCTATTTGCCCAAAAATCTTTTAGCAATATGTAAATTGTTAGGCTTCAAAGTGTGTGGGATTTTGTTGAGCTTGTATTTTGGCATCATCCAACTCCCATGTCAAATTCAAAATGCCCACATAGGGCATATGTTAAAAAAGGGGTTAAAGTTAAGGAGACTGTTGTTGCTTGATGTCTCCAAAAATAAATAGCAGCTGCAAGGGCTACATGGTTTATTTTAGTGTAGAAGGTGGAGTAAAGAAGAGTAGTGATGCTAAAGAGGTGCCAGTGTGAGCCATTTACAGTGACAACTTGTTTATACCATTTGAACGAGCCGACCTTGCTGTTGTTCTCGGCAGACAATCATGGTAACCTTGGTCAATTCCGAGGGTTGAGATGGGTTTGAAATCGTCCATTTCGTGCCGGTTCCAGATTTGCACAACATTACTTGTTTGACAGACTTTTTTGCAAAAGTCCTCGGCCATGGAAACAAATTGTTATTTGATAGCATAGAGGCAACAATTAGACCCAAAAATGTGAATGTCGCTGATGTCCTTTATTGTGGGGTTAGGGACAAGTCACCGATGTCTGGATCTACATAGATTAAATAGAAATTGGTAGCTGTCTTGTGGTGTTTTCCCTAGGGTGCACTCTTAAGCAACAAGTGCTGTCAAAGTGGCTTCCTCTTGTGAGGGCTGTAAAGATAATTGAGCAAAAGCTGCCATGGCTGTGATGGGTTCACTTGAATATGAGATCTGGTTCTTGACAGAGGAAGAGAAATTTGGGGATTTTGATTTGAAGATACAAGGAAGATATTTGGGAAAATTAAAGAGAAATTGGAGGGATTTCCATTGTTATTGGAAATGAAAAGTAATAATGAAGGTCTTTTCATGAATTGAGGTGACTGTTACAAATTGTCAGTCACAACATGTGGTGCCCTCTATGAAAGGAAATCTTTTGAAATACATGGGATCTGCGTTAGTGGGGGACGCAAGATGTTTTTCCAGTGTGAGCGTAAATATAATAAAAATTTCAGTATCGGCGTAAATGTTATACGACAAGAGAGGTAAAAAGTAAAAAATAATGTTGTACCCACCAAGAGTTGAACTTGTAACCTTCAATATCTTAGATTTATAAGTTACCACTTGAGTTAGAGTTCAAAAGTGTCTTTATACTAGTAAAAATAATCTAAAAAAAGAGATTATATACAAAAAAGTTACAAACCGTATACACTATTCTATTATTTCATAAAATACAGTGTGTGCATCCACCCACACTGGACTATATGTGGGTCTGCCCCTGATCCGGATGATGATGTATGGAAAGGAGAACAACTGTTCATATTCGCCTAGAAACAACTCAAATGTGAAACGTGTTTGTGCACAGGTACGAAGCTTAGTAACAAAACAAATCAAGCACGTCTCACCAATAAAGGACGATCGATCTAGACTACCAGTTATAAGTTTTGAAGTGAAGACCAGCATTTGTGTAATAAAGTATTCATGCAGCAGGGTTTCAAAATGGAATGGAATGACTGATAATAGCACTGTTCTGTGATAGCAAGTCCCATACATAATATTCAGATTAATGGTACAAGGTAACAAAATCAGTGCACTCAACTTACTTTATGTGAACAACGAGCAGAAAGATAATATAACAAAGAATTACTACTGCGAGAACTGATAAAGTCCAAAGGAAAAGGAGAATACCTGAGAATCACTGATGAGATGACTTGTAGGAACTTAGGTTGAAGAATTATGCTTCAACTGAACTTGTAGTTGAACTACTAATGCTTCCTTTGATGCTGTTGTGACTTATTTTATTTGTTGCAAGCCTCAATATTGGTGAACAGGGGCGAAACACAAGGATGAAGGCTTTTCTATAATGGATGTTGCAAGCGAGAGATCCAGGTAGTGGAGGGGTCTGGGTTGTTGTTGTGCATCAGGGGAAGTCGGAGCTGTTAGTGTGCAACAGAGGAAGCCTTTGATTGAACTATTGTTGTTGCTTTTGTGTATTCTTGTTGTTGTACTGAGGATCAGAATATGGATTGAAACTTGACACTGAAGAGGAGAGAGGAGGATTGATTGGCTTTGCACAAAAAAAACTTCTCTAGTTCAAACCTTTAGTTCAGTCCAGAGGAGAGGAGAGAGGAGAGAGGAGAAAGGGGAGAGGCATTGGTAGGGAGAAAGCCACTGGATTTTCATTCATTCGTCATCCCTCATAGAGTATACCAAGTTGCCTTTATTAGGCTTCAAATTCAGTTCAAAAAACTGTCTCCATTACAAGTCAGTTTCAGAACTGTTCCCACAACCAGTTCAGTTCAAAAACTGAACACAACTACCCACAACCAATTCAATTCAGACACTGAACACAACTACACTGAAATACATCTCTAATACACTAAAATACACAATGAAATACACTACAAATACACACTGAAATACAACTATAAATATTAGATATCAGGGCTTCAGAACCATATCCTCGAGCTCAATAAGTTGGTGTGTCGTCTGCGCTGAAAGACACGTTTGTAACATGTACATGCTCTGATGTCCTCATTAATTTCCCCGGGGTGGGGAAAACTCGACCCCGTCGAGTGGATATCTCTGCTGCTCTTGTACTGCTCTAGAGCATCGGGATCCAAACACAGCAAATCCTTTCGATCCAACCAAGTGTCATCGGATTCGGGTTTTCTTTCTAATGGACTAAGTACCGTCTAGTTCCTTCATCAGTAGTAGATATAATCTCATCTTCTATTATTTTATCAATCTATTCTGCTGCATGAGATGGGAGGTTTGGAAGTGGAGGTAAGGAGGGTCCCTCAGAAGTAAGATCTTGGATAGGCTCATCAAGTAAGGGGTTACTCGGATTGAAATCCAGATCTTTGTACATTATCAGTCTTTAACATTAAATATGAGGCTAATACCAAAATCTTTAGGAAGGTTTAGAACATATGCATTATCATTTATTCTTTTTAGCACTTTGAAACTCCACGTGCATGCAGCTTTTTTTACAGTTCTCAGAGGAAACCGTTCGGAACGAATCCGAGCCATCACAATCTCCAACTTCCAACCTTTTAACTTTTCGATGAAGATCAGCTCAAACTTTGTAGGCTGTATTGCTCTAATTTATTTTGTTGTTGATTTCCCTGTGTAAGTCGTGAAGATGTGATGCAAATGCAGATGCAGACTCAGATGTCCTAGCATACTGACTCATAGGAATGAAATCTATTAGTTGTCTAGGTTTAAACCCTTATACTACTTCTGTTGGACTCATGCCTATTGTCCTATTGATGGAATTGTTATATGCAAATTCGGCAGTAGACAATTTTAAATCTCAATCTCTAAGATAAGATGTTCATCAACTAAAGTTGGCAGTAGATTACCTAGGCTTCAGTTCATTACTTCAGTTTAACCGTCAGTTTGGGGGTGGAAGGCAGAAGAGTATTGTAGTTTGGTTCCAACTTGATGTCATAAGGATTTCCAGAAGTAGCTCGTAAATTTGACATCCCGGTCCGACACAATGGTTTTTGAAAGTACACGCAATCTCATAATTCATTAAAAACAAGTTTGACCACACAGGACACATCAAAAGTTTTTGAATAAGAAATAAAATGAGCCATCTTGAAAAAAATGATCAACAACCACAAGTATTGAATCATGCTTTCACAGGGTTTTTGGGAGTCCAAGCACAAAGTCCATGCTAATGTCCTCCCAAGGACGGTTTGAAACAGGTAGGGGCGTATACAGAGCAGTGTTCTGTTTTCATTATTTAGCTAACTGGCATGTTGTGACACCTGCCCTCAAGCTTAGTAACGTCTCGTTTAAGACTTGGCCAATAAAAATGATGTTCAACAACATCAATAGTTTTGTTATATCTAAAATGACCGGCGAGACCACCCGCATGCAATTCTCAGACCAGAAATTCTCTCACTGACATGCGAGGGATGCACAACTTGCGAAATTGGAAACCATCTTGCAGAAGAAAGCCATCTATTTCACGTGTTGTTCCGCTCTTCAACAAAGTGAAAATTTCTTGAAAGTCAGGACAAGAGTCGTACTCAACTTTGGAGTAAACATATACCATGGGCTCTATGACCTATATAAAATCTCAGAGATAATGTCTCTAAATCTTGAGAGAAAAAGTTACTGATGTCACTTTCATATCATATGTGGGGTAATTCTTCTCAATCGGTTCAATTGTCTAGAAGTATAAGCTGCAACCTTGCAATTTTGCTTCAGTACAGGTTATGCATGGCTAATTTGTATTTGCATGTATGACACTCTAGCTTCTTTAACTCAATCTGAGATTTGAGTCGGGCACAAGCAAGCTAGAAGGAGATATCAGTTACTTGTGAGCTTTGGGTGTGTTTCTTGAAGAACTTCTAGGAACGCCTACAGACAGAAATATGGTTTCTGGTACATGTCTGATTTTACTGGCATCTTACTGAATGGCCCCATCAAAGTTAAAGAAACTCAAGTAGCCACTTCAAAACTTCGAGAGAGAAAATATGTGCTCTATTCGACCTAGGAGCTGTTTGTTTCTTCGTAAAGAGCGTAAAAGTCCGTAATTCGTAAATAACTTACAACCTAATTATAATTATAGCGTTTGTTTGGACCGTAATTCACAAAAGACTTACGTAACTCAACTAACACTTGGTTGCAACCAGATACCACTCACTTATAGTCCAGTTACAGTTAATTTTGTGGTCATACAAATTTGTATTATTTTTTATATTAATATTAAATTTTTTTAATATTTATCATTTTTAATATTTATTTGCAGTATTAAAACTTTTAAAATCACCAAATAGTTAATTTTGTGGTCAACTTTTCCACTTACGACTTATACATTACGACAACCAAACACCGTAAAATACAATACACTTTTTCACTTTTCAACTTTATATTACCAACCAAACACCGTAAAACTTACATGCATGTGACTAATTTATAACTGTAAAAGCCTTTACCATTACGACTTACGAATTACGGTCAGTTACGACAACCAAACAGACCTGATGTGTGTTTCTGTGGGGTGCGCCAATATTGTTCCTGAAGGAGATGGTAGCATACATTTGTGCAGTAATTATTGGTAGATTGTAGTTGAATCAAGTGATTGTGTGGAATAAGTACCATCGAGGATTGACAGCTTGTTCAATCAACTATGGGGAGCTCAAGTGTTTTTCCAAGACTGATCTTCAATCAGGTTACTATGAATAAAGATCAAATTGGTTGATATTTCAAAGACTACATTTTCTACGTATTATGGTGATTATGGATACCTGGGGTTACTGTCAGGCTAACAAATGCAACTGCAATTTTCATGGATCTCGAATAGGGTATTTAAACCCTACTTGGATTGCTTTATGATGGTGGTCGTCGATGATGTTGTAGTATACTCAATGAGTAAGGAAAAGCACGAGGAGTATTTAAGGTGTATACTGCAAGCTCTAAGGAATGAAAAGCTTTTTGTAAAACTTAAGAAGCATGAGTTTCAGTTGGTTGAAAAGTGTATCATTCCTTAGGCATGTCGTTTCCAAGAACATAGTTGTTCTGGACTCTGAAAACCTGGAGGATATAGTTAACCGGAAGAGGCCAACTAAAGTATCAAAATCTGCAATTTTCATAGCATGGCCGTTACTAGAGGAGATTTCTAGGATTTTTGCAGATTGCCTCACTATTCACTCGTCTTTCTAAGAAGAACGTCAAATTTGTTTATATGGATGAATGTGGAGTTCTGAGGAGTTAAGCATAGCTTGTGATAGCTTCAATACTCACCTTGCACCTTTGGAGGTGAAGGATTTTCTGTTTATAGTTAGGTTTCTGTAAATGTGTACTTATTAAAAAAACAGAGAGATTGTGGCTTATGCTTCAAGACAGTTGAAGTCGTGAGAGTAGAGGTAACCCACACATAAATTGGAATTGGCAATTCTAATTTTCTCTCAAAAAATTTAGGCATTATCTTTATGGGGTGCAATCTGACTCATACGGAATCACGGATCATGCAAGCCTATAGTATATTTTTACTCAGGAGTTATAAACACGAGGCAGGAAGATGGTTTGATTTATTGAATGATTATGATGTGACCATCAACTTCATCTAGGCAGGCAAATGGTTGCAGATGCCTTTAGCCAGAAGAGCTCAAGCAATTTGGGTTGTCTTGTATTGCATTAAGGAATACTATTCGGTTCACCAAGGCAAGGCCAGATTGGCTATATGTCACAGTGCAGCCTTTTTCAGTAGACGAGATCGAACCTGAATTGAAAGATGACTCTCTAGTGTAGAAATCAATGCGGGTGTGGAAGAAGACACTTAATCAGGATTTGTGATACGTAAGAATGGATTCTTGAGGTTTGGTAGTCGAGCTCAGTGTTGACAGAATCCCAAAACTGAAAAAGATTCTGACTGGGACACAACTCTAGATACACCATGCATCCTAGAGTAACGAAAATTTACAAGGACTTAAAGGATACCATGCAAACCTAGAATGTACAAACTGATGTAAGATATCTTATGGCACATGCTAGAGCGAAGTAGTGAGGATATGGCACACATGTTTTTTTTTTTTTTGTTGTATCAAAAAGGATACCATGCAAACATACAAAATAAAACTCCAAAAACTGGAGATGATAAGCATGCTTCTGGAGATGATAAGCATGCTTTGTGTATGGACATGCGTAATTCATAGGATTAGGGCATGTGTAACCATCCATAAAGAGTTCAAATATTATCCTAGTCTCAATCCTAAATATGTAGTCTCCTATTCAGTTTTCCATTAGTTCGGAGAAATTCTTTATTTTCCCAAATAAATCATATACATTTTGCTCTACTTGATTCCTAATAGATTCAAAGAAAACAGTGAAGAGCCTGGGCTAATAACTGTGCTCTATCTTATAGTAAAGATGTGTAATATTCTTGTATAATATGCTTCTTTGCGCAAAAGTTATTATATTGTAGTTTAATGTTGAAAAATATTATTCCACCTTATTTCCTTCCTTGCTTGTATCTCTCCCCTATATTTTTTTCACAGTGCCGGTCCCATTCTTCTCCCAAACGGATAATCAACTACTAGCTGTCATATGTGAACGGCTGCTCTCGTCTTTAAGCACCAAAGTAACCTATATCGTTCGAGAGGGTGACCCAGTCAAATGAAATGATCTTCATCATCCGAGGCTGGCTTGAAAGCTCAACCACTGATGGCGGCAGACGCGGATTCTTCAACTCCATCACCATCATACCTGTGGATTTCTGTGGCGAAGAGCTGCTAACGTGGGCCTTCGCATGCCCACTTGCCACAGTCGACTCGAACCATGCGGGTCCTTGAGGAAGTGGAGGCTGCTCTTCAAGCTGAAGACCTCAAGTTTGTGGCGAACCAGTTCATGCGTCTCCACAGCAAGAAGCTTCAGCATACATTCAGGTATTATTCTCACCAAAGGAAGACGTGGGGAGCTCGCTACATTCAAGCTGCCTGGAGGCGGTTCAAGAAGAGGTAGCTGGTCAAGGAACAGGCTGAACAAGGCCGACTCTCCTGCATAATGCATGGTTCAGGCAGCCAGGGGGACGAGAAGGTGCTTGCAGACTACAGCAATGGCAAGTGCACTGCTGGTGAAGTCTTGGTAGAAGAGTCTCTAAACAACTCCCTGCATCTTGGTCTAATTGTGTCTTCTAACTCTGTCAGGAACACACTAAGGGGAGAGCTCCAGAGAAGTGAGCAGCTGTCAGCATAGACATCCTGAAGCCAATGAGTCCGGATGAACCTGATCTTTCCATGGATGACAATGACAGTATATAACAGTTACCTGCCAGTAAATATATGTGAAAAAAACCAAATAAAAAGAAAGTTGAAAGCAGGATTACAGGTGGTTTCCTTTATATTTATTAAATTAGTAATTTTTGTGGCATTTTTTGTTGCAATATTGGTATGGTGACAGTGGCAGTTTAAATTGCGAACTGTTATTATGCCCCTTCCATGGTTGGAAATTGTAGAGAAAAGGATTAGATCCTGATTGTGTTACAACTTAAAAGAGTTTTAGTCAAAAAAAATGTTCTATCTTTTTCTTTCCCCTCGTGATCAAAATGTTTTCTGTCTATTATTATTTTTTTTTTTGTGGATTTCTTTTTTGGAGAATAGGCCATGACTTGGTTGTAAGCAGGATGCTGATTGATAATGACATTGCAGAAACAGTTTCTACGACTAATTAATTTGTCAACAAAGTGGGGGAAGTAGTTGTCTGCTTCAACGGTATATCGGTCCAAATAAATGGCGTCGATCTGGACATTTTTCAAATTCTCTGAGTCATGAGGTCCAGGGTGAAATCAACCTGTGTGGTCAGTCTTTTGATATCCTTCACCCTCATCTCAGCGTGGAGGAGTTTTGACCATATGATCTTTTGAAAGCCTGTCTTTAATTTGTAATCCCCAATTTTATGACAAACTGGAAACAATCTTAGTTTTCTCCTCCCTTGTTTTGTATTTCTTTTTATCTGTAGAGTTGTTTTAAATGATGAACCCTGCTGGGGGCAAATTATTACCTAGAGAAATTAGGATGTTTCTTTTCAGTTATTAAATATTTCTGTAAACTATTCTACCAAAAAATATATATCTAGTAAACTAATGCAGTTCATTGGTTTCTTCTTTTAAATGATGGCTCATTGTCGATTGCATTCACGAAAAATTGAATCTTAATGTGAAAGTATGATATAAAAACCAAATCTATAATTTCAATTTGGAATTTGGATCCTTGGCTTACGTCCAAACCTTAAAAGAGAACACTTCATCTCTTGGAATCCTAACGTGGTAAGAATTTCTCTTGGATTAACATTATGAGTCGCAAAGATACATCCAACTAGGGTAACTTATGCGATTCATATTAGGGTAACTTATGCGATTCATATTTGGATTAGGTTTATGGGGTTATTGAACTCAAAGATACATCCAACTAGGATCCAAACAGTGTAATAACAAGAAGCATAAATTAACATTAATGATGGAGACCTGTACCAATACTTTTCAATGCAAGTTTACATATTAAAGTGGGCAATTGTGGGCAATGTTGAAGCCTGAGTTCCAAAGGAAAACAGCAAGAAGAAGATCAGAACTAGTGATTCAGATGGTGGTGGTGGTGGTGGTGAGGTGGTCTCTGCTGCTTTGTTGGAGAATCCTCAGCAGCAGCAGCAGCCGAGGAGTTGCAGGACTGAAGAGGATTCTGCTGGTCATCTTCGTTGTCTGCTGCTCTCCTGTGCTTCTCCCTCTCGCGTTCCTCTCGCTCCCGCTCCTTTGCGCGGCTGCGTGTTGCTTTCGGCCACGGTTTCGGCTCACGGAAGAGACATTAGCAGGCAGCGGACTGTCGACGGAAGTGGAGAGCGGGGCGCTGCTGCAGAGATATCTCGAGGACCAGCTTGGGCTCGTCGGATCCCTCATGGGCTGCGAGCAAACTGATGGCTGCTGAATAATTAGTATCTTGATTTGATTTCATTTGATTTATTGTAAGATATATATATAGAGAGAGAGAGAGAGAGAGAGAGAGAGAGAGAGAGAGAGAGAGAGAGAGGTTATTCCCTCATCTTCTCCGTTTTCTCTATTGAGAAGCTTATTTAATTTTTCTTCTTTTTTTACAGCTTTGGAATACTTTAGATCAGTCTTTAACCGATTTGGTTTTGCATACAAGGTTGCACGGATACGGATATAGGTATCGGATACATGGATACGCAATAAATTTAAAAAAAAAAAAAAAACCATCGATGCAATTTGTCATGGATATGATAATTAATGAATATTATTTATGTATTTATCTATGTGATTATGATATTTATAATTAAATCCTAGAGAAAAAAGTATTAAAGTAATTTTGGAATAAGTTATTCCCTCAAAGGGAAAAAAAATGGAATAAGTTAAAAGGGGTGGAAGATATCAAATTAGTAGATTGTGGGTTGAAATATTTTATACTGATATACATGACTTATTTTACTTTTATCAAATTCATTAGATAGAAGATTAATCTATTTTAATTGAACTTGCTAACGCTAGAGGAGTCTATAAAGTATCTGATTCACATCTTATTATTATTTCAAACTCTTACTTGTTGAAGTCATATAGAAGTATCTAATGAGAATCCAACAAGGACCGTATCGAGTGCATCATAATTTGCACATTTGGCTTGTGACGATCAAGTCAAGACGGGGTGTTTCTGAATCCACGTCAACACGATTCATCTGAGCTCGTACCAAATTTTGTATAAATGTTGGCATGTAAAACCCTGAAAATTTTATATGAAGTGTTGAAGGAGATTAATTATTATACTTCAAGAATTTGTGGTATGAAACTTTTGATAAAAATATAAAAGTGTCTTATCTTGTATTCAAATAACTTTTTTTAATGACTAAGATGGCTTGGGTATGTGGAAGCATAAATATTAGTATAATTATTACTATATATGTTTATGGTGCCATGTGTGCAGTGGCATGTATAACTATATTTATATAACTCATGAGTAAGTTGTATGTGTGTATATAACTATATTTATATATTTATATTAGTTTCCTTTTTTACTCAGTTTACTTGTACTTAGTTGTTAATCTAATTAAGGTTAAATGTTATTAGTATGAGAGACAAATTTTAACATGAGGTGATTTGGCTAGAGGGGGAGGAGGACACTTATAAGTAGGAGGTGTCTTCATGTGGCTTTAAATTGATTCAGAATTAGACACATAGCTAGCTGGGTATCATTACACAGAGAACTTAATATCTTTACAAATAACCTCCCTCTTCTTATCTCATCATCTTCTTCATCTTCCAATTTTTCCCCATCTACATCAGAAATCTTTGCTGCTCTTATAATGCATACTAGTGCTAGCACAATTAGAGTAGAAGGAAAAGAAGGAGAAGACATAGATGGGAGAGTTGAACTGAACTTTTCTGCGCAGCCTGCTATATTTTGATAATATCTTTCTCTATAGAACTCAGATCGAGCCAAGACTAGATGCGTTGAAAAGAAGACTTCGAGATGAATCCATAAACAAAGTAGGTAATTCTTCATTATTAGAGACTGTACATGATCAAGATTTTCATATTTGCTAAAGAAGATAGAACGAAGAGATAATTGTTCATTCTTTCTTTTTACTAGAAATAACTCATTGTGAAGTAAAAATTTACGGTTTTACTTGGAAAAGAAATTTGTTAAATTATGGTGATGGCTTAATATGATTTAAAGTTTTATTGAATAGAATTAGAAAAATTACATGAGTTTGATTAGGTTATATAGCAAGAAAATTAGTGGTTTTATATAGTAAAAATTTAATGCTAAATCAAGTGATACTCTTGCGTTAAGTGAAAATAGTTAAACTCAGTAAATTTTATATTTCTTGAGTAGTAAATTAATAACAGATGTCATGAATATATTATTAGGATTTGTGATTGGAATACGCCGTGAAGGTAAACAAAGAACGGACGTGCACAAGGAGTTATGCACATTACCAGTCGAATAACTGGGTATAGTCGACTGATCATATAGATTATTCGACTAATACATTATATAGTCGATTAGGTTGACCAACAGAGAGTTGGGGTTCTCGAATCTTGTCAGAGTGGCCGACTAGTATTTGGGCCTAGTCGACTAATACAAGGTATTAGTCGACTAATACCCTGCCCTAGTCGACTAATATCGGGTCTGGCAGTTTTCTTTTTTGGATCTGTTTCAAGATTCGTGTTGGATTCAGATTTTCTTTATTCTGAGGTGGTGATTGTTCGTATTAATGAAGTTTGTTTAGAACTAGGATAGTTCTATGGCCTATAGATAACCCCTTGGCGTAGCCTTCAATATAATCCAATGAATTTATAATTCCTAAGGGTGTAATTTATCTAGGTGAGAGATTCGTGAGAGAAGCTTAGCCACAAGCGTTCGCTGTTCTTAGCGGTCATCCAGGGCTTAGAATCTTCTTAGCGTGAGGAGTAAGTAACTCTTATTGTACTCCCCTAAAGTATTAATAAAGTTTCTCCCCCTTCTCCTATGAACGTACACACGAACTGTTTGATCGGTGGAACTACGTTATATTGTGTGTTGGCTTTCTATTTACTTTCGAATTCTTCTTCTTCTCTTCTTCTTATTGCCTTAGTAAATCCTGTGGTTTGTTTCTGTTACGTCACCCCAGTAGATCCGGTCGTGGGGGCACCCCCGAATTCCCAACATATATGTTTGCAACCTGAAAGTATTGAAATAGTTTAAAAAGAAGAGTTCACAATAGTAGTTAATGTTAGGCTGCTATGCAAAATTTTCTATTTAACTATAATATTTCGACTGATTAGAAATATGTATTGAATCAAGTATTGCATATAATATGTTGTTGAAAAGCTTATCGAGTCTAATTTTCAATGAGCCTTGTTGTGTTCTCATCAGATAATTGCGGCTTGAGTTATAACTGATTTAAGACAGACTGATCAAAATTCAAGAGCTGGACTATAAGTAAACTAATCTTTCAATCCATTTTTAATTTGGAGAATTAACCAAATATTGTGTGGTTACTTTCAAAAAATAAAGATATAATGGTTTAATTCAATCTTAAGATGGGTAGTTTGATTCCATTTAGTTAAGAGGCTAAATATGATTTTCGTATTTAAATGATATTGATATAAAATTAGTTATTAATAAGTCTTTGCTAATTAGTAGAAAAGGAAGTATGTTGTTGTCAAATACTAATTGGAGATTATTGAAATTCTTGATATGATGATACTAAATAGGTTAGTTCTCTTAATTATCTTGCTTTATGTATTGTATTGTCTTGTATTATGTATGAAATACTTGTGAGTGACATATTTCATTTGACTAGAAATACTTTATTATATATGTTGGTTGTGATATATTTGTGAATGTGCCTATATTATGTGTGTGTGATATTACCTATGTTGTGCATGTAACAGTGGAGCTAGGGAAGTTATGTGGGGGGTGTGATGGTGCTTATGGAGTCGGGGGTAGTTGTGTGGGGTGTAAAGGTGTCTAATATTATCATATGAGGGGACTGGTCTGCGTATGATGCCCGATGGAGCTGTGAAGTATGTGTTATGACGGGACCGTTCTACGGATGGTACCAAGTGAAGCCATGAAATGTGTGTATGATGGGACCGGCCTACGGACGGTACCCAGTGGAGCCATGAAATATGTGTTATTGATGAATGTTATGATGCTATGATGGATGTGGAATGTTTGTTACGTTTATATATTATATGATGTGTGATATGTGCAATGGTAATATTTGTGAAAGTGATTACAGGTTCGAGATGAGAAGTGTTGTGATACACTTTCTTGAGTTGTTTGATAAACTATCATAGTATTATTTATTTTTAGATAAGAAACACATATATGAGCTATGTTGTTGATTGATGTGTATTTTTCTTGTTTAATTATTTTTCTATATTCTAGAAAATGCCTGAGTGCAATCGATATGCAATTACGGTTAGTTATGAAGTAGGTTGGATCAAAAGTATAACACTCTACAGGTTATCTCAAAAATATAAAGCCATTATAGTTCATAAATTAAAAGACAAAAGAGAAAGGAGATATGAAAAAGTTATCACTGACTCAAGTTCTGAATAAGAGTTAAAACAAATTAGTGAGTTGGTAAAACATCATGAAATGCAAATGACAATACAACAAATTGCCTTTGTTAGTTTGCATCAGTTATAGTAAGAATACTATTTGTTTGACGACTTAAAGTTTCAGACTGTTAAATAAAAATTAGTTTGCAAGAAATTATAGAGTTCACATCTAGGTATTCTTCTTAATAACTTTATCTTCTTATCAATTTATGAGCATATTACAGACTTGATCGTTAGAGGGTCGTTCCTGGGCATAAGCTGGCAACGCTGACCTATCCTTTATTTTGTAGAATAATGACAGAGAAGATCGAATCCAAGCTTGCTAAATTAGATCCACATTAAGTATGGTGTATACTTTTGTATTAAATAATTTCTTATAATCATATATGAGTATTATAATTATGATTTTGTCAGGCTTACAAGGGTTGTACCCTAGTGCCTAGTGCCTTCGTCGTCTCAAATCGGGATGTGGCATGGCACCCTCTCTGGGAAATGATGGAAATAGTTTTGATTAATACTAACCAGAAAAACTACCAAAAATTTTAAACTCAAGAAGAAAGAAAAAAAGCAAGACCTCATTTTTTTTCCCTTGGTTATGCAAACAAAAGATGTAGTCTGTTGATTAGGCTTATTCTGGGTGTAACGCCCCGATCCCGCAGGTACGGGGACGTTATGGCGACGTACATACGCAGGGCGAAAAACCCTCACGTACTACGCTAAGCCTCAGTACAATAAATAACCTCCATATAGACATGGGTCCCAGCATGAATAAGTACAAGAATACCTGCAGAAATAGGTCAGCGATCATAACAGATATGACAAATAGGGACAAATAAGATAACAGAAATAAAGCACCAAGATACCTAGGAATAGTCCCGATGAGGAAGCTCCGATGTGACTTCATGGCACTCTCCGATACTATGGTAACTCGGATCTCCAATCTGGGCACGCAAACCCAGGGTCGTCAGAAAGCGACCTAGTGAGTGGTAAAATGAAGGAGGTAGTAATATATACAATAGTACTACAACCATGATACTAATATATAATACAAGATGTGATAATAGTGATACCATATAATACGCATATACGAAACAATACAAATATATAAAAACATGTTTTATTTTAATACCATCTCTACCTAGCCGGTTATCATCAGGTCATGTCTATAGTCGTGTCCAGTTTATATAATAACTAATATTGTCTAGTGGTGACGTAATAGACATGAACATGATAGTGGTGACATGATAGAGGTGAACATGCAGATGAGCATATGTCTACAATAATAAAATATATGCAATGCAGAACATGCATAGCATGCCACGACATACAGTGTAACATATACCAGGTAATGTAACAAAGTATACATGTGCATGAGTAGTAGGTCACTACAGAAAATGTAACAGGAAACAGGTGCAGTATCAATGTATACATGTAACATGATAGCAGATAAATGATCAGGAACAGTAATAAGTACAACTAAACATGAATCAGGCAGGTCATGTCATTTATACAATAGTAGCAATCAGTACCATCTGTTATTTTAATCAATCTCTTCCAGTGTCTCATACCACTGGCAGTTCATACTGGAGCCCGCACTCCAGTCGAACCCATCCGGACATGGCCTACGGGTACCATTATCCAAACGAGAGAGTGACCAAATAACAAGTGTTCCCGACGTCTACTACTGTGTATATTGTTTTATTATGTTACTTGGAAACCCATGGTCGAGGAGTTCTTATCGGGTGGGTGTATGTCGTGCATACCCGGGACAACGGCCTTATCAGACCCCTGGCTGCTGAGACCAGGACCAGCCCGCTAGAGCTGTAACATGTAACGGGAATCTCAATGAGGTAAAACAATAACGGGATGCTCATGAGTAACAGACGGTAGCCAGCACTACCCCATCCCCTGCAGTGGGACAAACAATGGATCCAGACATCCACCCGATATGATCTAATCAACCGTCAAGTCTCCCCATACCCAAGTTATCATTATTATCTAATATGTCAAGTATATAGTGTAACAAGAACAAATACAGTACATGATACGGGTAACATGATAACTGGACCTGAGCTCTGTTGATAGCATAGAACAATGTAACGGGAACGGGAACAATAACACGGAAACAATATAACGGGAAACGGGAACAATAGATGTGGAATTCCACATATCGCATATCAACAGCTCACATGTCCAGTATCGGGAATATCCATATCAATAACAGGAAACAATCATGTAACATGAATACAGTAACATGGCACAATAATACATGTAATATGAACGGGGATCCATATGACAAGAATAATGCATGTGTAGCTGTGATATGTAAACATGTCGTGTGTGATGATATGTATGATAATAATAATAATAATATGAAATGTGATAGTCCATGCATTGGTATATTCGTGTACCAGAGGAATATCTATGTGTAGCAATAAGCCGTATAACATATCTGCAAAGCACTAGTACATGTAATAACGGTAGTCCGTGTATCATGTAGTACCATGTTCTACGGTGTCTAGCATGCATGTCTCGTGACAGTGTAGTGTCGTAGCGTCTCTGTGGATAAGTATGCGTGTAACATGACTGTGATACAAGACATGTCATAACGGTGTACAAGAATATGGTGACATGGTGGCCCTGGTGTCAGTGGTTGTGCAGGTATGATGACCGTGTCCGAGTTGTCTCTGCCAGTATTCATTGGTACTCGAAGTACCTCCTTATCTGTCTTCTAAATCAGGAAATACCTAACCATATTCTAGGTTATTCTTATTACAATATATGTCCAATCATTACCAATTAATAATTAATAATTACCGTTATTTATCCATAATCAAGATCTATCAATCCATTGCGCTAAACATGATAAAATGTAATTTATAAAATAAAAACACTCACAAACTGGCCATAGGATGGTAGCTCTCTTCCCCACGATCGCAACGGATCCAGAATCGCCCGAATCGGAGTCTGGATGCTCCCGATATCGCCCGAATACTAAATCATAACAAATAAGGTGAAATATGTAAATAAAATAAGTGAAATGCAATTAATAAAATATCACAGGGGGTTTCCTGTAAAATTACCTTTAGTGGGTTTCGGATGCGGGTTTGGCTCATAACGGGTCGGGTCCAAATCCACAACTTAAATAAATGGGTTCATGGGTTATTGGGTTTGGTCAAGCAAACCCAAAAGGGGTTATTGGGTTTCCACAAACCCAAAGGGTTATTGGGTTTGGGTTCTAACCCAAACCCATAAAGGAGAAGAGGAGGAGCAGCAGCTGGCTGCTCCTGATTCATGCGCGGCCTGCCGGCCTGCCGGCGGCGGTCCCGGCCGCCGGCGGCAGTCAGGCTCCGGCCGAGCAAAATAGAGAGAGAGAGAGAGAGTGAGGGGAAGCAGTTTACAGGAAAAAGAAAAAGAAGAGAAGAAGAAGATGAAGAAGAAGAAGAAGAAGAAGTGAGGAGGAAAGAGAGGAGGAGAAGGGGGCGCGGCCGGCTTGGGTGCGGTGGCGGCCGGCCACCGGCCGCGTGGCCGGAGGCGGAGCCCGGTGGCACGCCGGCCACCGGGCGCATCATCACGCCGGCGGCAAGAGCCGGCGGCGGCTTGCCGCCTACAGTGAGAGGAAATTGGTGGGAGGGAGAGAGAGGAGAGAGAGGAGAGAGAGAAAAAGATTTTAGAGAGAGAAAATAAATTGAGAGAGAGGGGGGGAAGATTTTATAGGAGGGAGAGAGGCGGTTGGGGGATTGACAGAGGCGGTGGAAGAGGAGGCTTGGAGAAGAAGGAAAGAAAAGAAAAGAAAAGAAAAGAAAAGGGTTTTAATTAATAAAATAATATTATTTACTTGGCCCAAAATTCGACTAGTTCCGAACGATGCCCAAAAATTACAGAAAATAGAGAATATTATCCTAAGATGTAAGCTGAAGACGGTTTGTAGAAATTCAATCCGGTTTGCAAATTAAAAATCCCGGAGTGTTTCGCCGATACCGGCGACACCGGTTTGGCCGGATTTTCGATAAATTCAGAAAATTCTCCAAAAATACTCAAACGTAAATAATACGATTCTAAGGCATACGGTGAAAGCGAATTCTCAAAATTCTATTCCGTTTGTGAAAGAAAAATCGTAAGGCCGATAATCGGTATCGGTCGACACCGACTACGGAGATTTTCCAAACTTATCCAGAAAAATTTCAGATAATCCTGAAAAATCTCAAATATTAAAAAATAATTTTTAAAACTGAAATCAGGTCAATCAGAATACTACAGAGGTCAAATCAAGTTTGTACGTCGTATCGCGTACTGATACTGTGATACGTACACCGAGGATCAGGGGGTTACACTGGGAGATTGCGAGGCTCTATCAAATGTGACCTGCAAGCATAAGAAACCTCATCAAACCCCTCTGATGTAATTAGTCTGACAATCGACAATAGTAATTTGATGGTAAAAGTAAGATTAGTAAAGAATACCTATTTATGAGAGTTTAAAAGCTATTTATTTGAGGGTTTAAAAGGAGCTTAATAGGCATTTTACCCTTTAATTAGAAATTATCTAGTTGTAGTTTTCTAATCAAAATAGAAGTCTAAAGAAGATGGTTTTATTGGGCTTGTCTCCGATTATTGCAGATTATCAGATTGACCATTTGGCTCTGAGCTTAAGCACATGGGATTTGAGCGGGTGTCATGCCCAGAGATAAAGAATAAATATTAAATTCCGCGGGCTGGTTTATTGGTCCTGGGTCCCATCCATCGAGATGATAGGATCTCACATTAACACGTGGTCGCTGACATGTGGGGACATGTGTGTCCAGTGCAGTTGCAGCCTCTGAGACCATCTCCTGGGGGCCGGAAATCCGACCCCCTTCAACAAATTAAGGGATATTGGAAGGGTTCGTTCTCCAAGGGCCGGAGTTCTTTCTCCTCCCAACTCAAGTCATGTTGCCTTGAGAGATATAATTTCATATTAGTAGTGCATTATATTCTAGCAGATCTAAAAGAAATCTGCTCAATTTTAAAGACATACATCTTAATGAGCTTCATATTGAAACTATGAATTAGATGAGATAAAATATCTTTGTATTATTTCTATTGTCTCATGCCCGAAGCATATAGTAGAAAAACTCTCAGTTTTCTTATCAGGATTATACTTTACAATAATAAGGGCAATAGAATCAAATATTTTTTATTGTGGTGAATCAGAATTCAATGATCCAAAGCTTTTTATGCTTCAGCATGACCTCTTAGTCACCCAAAATATTGTTAAATATCCTCATTCTCTCTGATGCATCCAGTAAATTGTGATTGCTAAATATTAAAATTTACATTGGATTTGATTCTCCATCAATAATTAGATATTTTAAACCTCTAAAGGGTGTATGTTTAAGGCACGCTTTGCATATTGCCATTCTGATGAGATAATTTTTCCGCCGTCAGGGAAGAAAAAGTGCATCTTTCTAAAAAATGGTATGAAATTACATAGAATGCATAATCATTATCTCATCTTGGCACATGTACAAATCAAAGTGAACTCGAAGTTCAAAGAATTATTCATTTGTATGAATTGCAAACCAGTTACCTGATACATTTATCAATATAAAGAAAATAATAATATCTCATATATCGTTTGAAAATACTCCAACTCGGATCGATATTCCTAAATGACAATCTAAAAATACTTCAAAAGCACGCCGGAAGCGTGGTAGTCCTGTTGGTTCAAAAGATAAAAATCCATGGAAAGAAAGAACACTAGAAGGATAAATTTTCAAAAAGTAATATTTAAGAGAAAATAACTGATCAATTTATAGTTAATAAAGAAATAGCCCCTGAAGAGGTGTAACACCCTGATCCCCGGTGTACGTATCACCGTATCAGTACGCGATACAACGTACAAAATTGATTTGACCTCAGTAGTAGTCCGTTTGAGCCGATTTCAGTTTCAAAACTCATTTTCAAATATTTGAGATTTTTCAGGATTTTTCTAGAATTTTCTGGATTATTTTGGAAAACTCCGTAGTCGGTGTCGACCGATACCGATAACCGGCCTTCTTATTTTTATTTCACAAACAGAGTATAATTTTGAGAATCGGCTTTCACCACATGTCTTAGGATCACATGAGCTACGTTCGGGTATTTTTGGGAATTTTTCTGAATTTATCGAAAATCCGGCCAAACCAGCGTCGCCCGTATCGGCGAGACACTCCGGGATTTTTAATTGGCAAATTGGATCGATTTTCTGCAAACCTCTTCATCTTACGTCTCAGGATAATATGTTCTATTTTCTGTAATTTTGGGCACCGTTCGGAGCTAGTCGAATATCGGGCCAATTTAATAATATTAAAATATTAATTTTTTTTAATCTTTTCTTTTCTTTTCTTTTCTTCTCTTCTCTTCTCTTCTACCTTCTTCCAGCGGTTTCCTCAACCGCCTTCCCCCTTCTTTAAAACCCCCCTCTCTCTCTTCTCTATTCTCTCTCTCTCACTCTCCCACACTCTCTCTCTCTCCAAACCCTCTCTCTTTCTCTACTCTCTCTCTCTTCCTCTCTTTCTCTCTATCTCTCTCTCCCTATCTCTCACTCTCACTCTCTCTGCGGACCTCCGGCCAGGTGGCTGGCGGCACGCTGGAGGCCGACCGCCGGCGGCGCAGGAGGCCGGCGGCGCATGTGGTGGGGGGCGCCAGCCCCCACCCCTCTCTCTCTCCTCCTCTCTGCTGGCTGCCCCGGCGGCAGCGCCGGCGCCGGCGGGACAGCGGCGCCGGCGGCGGGCGCGCGCCGGAGGCGGACGCGCGCGGGCGGCGGGTGCAAGCGGGCGGCAGCAGCAGCCCACGGCTGCTGCTGCCCTTGCTCTTTTTGGGTAAAAACCCAAACGGGTTTGGATGCGGGTTTAATTCTAAACCCGACCCATTTGCACCAAACCCGACCCGTTAAGATAAAATTACATTTTAGCCCCTGTAAAATCATTAATTACTTTTAGGCCCCTGTAAATTTGCAAATAGCCCCCTGAATCTTTTTAGATATTACATAATTAACCCTTTTGTATTATTTTAGTATTCGAGCGGTATCTGGAGCATCCGGACTCCGATTCGGGTGATTCTGGATCCGTTGCGATCGTGGGAACGAGAGCTACAGTCCTATAGCCAGTTTATGAGTGTTTTTCTTTTATAAATTATATTTTATCATGTATCTTGATTGATTGGCTGATCTTACTCATTGTAACAACTGTAATTACCGGTTAATAAATGGTAATTAATAAAAGACTAGTATAACGATTCATTAAACATAATCAATATCATAAGATGGTGACCGACATACTAGATTAGATCTGATCACCGGTACCTGCCTCACATTGGACACCATAACTATATGTATCCGTAATTATTACCCGAACATACTAAGCATACTGAACACTATATACCCAGTACAACCAGATGTTGGTACCATATAATACATGATATATTGTCATTCACACTGACACTGTTATTGCCTGAGTTAGTAGGACTAAGAGACGGAGACACCGATACTGTTATAGCATGTTATGGCTACGATTACACGGATACTATCAGGTCACGGGGTATGGTCTTATAGTAGACACTGTTATTACATGTACTATCACGATGGTATGACACGGCTTATAGCTACACATACATGCTCCACTGGTACACGGCTAGACCAATGCACGGCCTACCGCATGTCATATGATTGTGACCATCGTTACATGGATTCCGGTGCACAATTATGTCATGTTTACATATCACTGGAACACATGCATGTATAGCATCTTTATTCGTGTCATATGGATACTCGTTCATGCTACATGTATTATTGTTCCATGTTACTATATTCATGTTCTATGATTGTTTCCTATTATTGATATTGGTATTCCCGTTACTGGATACATGAACTGTTGATATGCGATATGTGGAATCCCACATCTATTGTTCTCGTTATATTGTTCCCATTATATTGTTCCCGGTTCTCGTTATATTGTTCTATGCTATCAACAGAGCTCTGGTCCAGTTACCATGTTACCCGTATCATGTACTGTACTTGTTCGTGTTACATTGTATACTTGACATATCAGATCAGATCATAAAGGTAACTTGGGTATGGGGGAGACTTGACGGTTGATTAGATCATATCGGGTGGATGTCTGGATCCATTGTTCGTCCCACTGCAGGGGACGGGGTAGTGCTGGCTACCATCTGTTACTCATGTTACATGTTACAGCTCTAGCGGGCTGGCCCTGGTCTCAGCAGCCAGGGATCTGATAAGGCCGTTATCCCGGGTATGTACGGGATATACCCACCCGATAAGAACTCCTCGACCATGAGTTTCCAATTAACATAATAAACAGTATACACAATAGTGGACGTCGGGAACACTTGTTATTTGATCACTCTCTCGTTTGGATAATGGTACCCGTAGGCCATGTCCGGATGGGTTTGACTGGAGTGCGGGCTCCAGTATGAACTGCCAGTGGTATGGGACACTGGTAGAGATTGATTAAAATACCATATGGTACTGATTGCTACTATTGGATAAATGACATGACTTTGACATGACTTGCCTGATGCCTGTATGCTAGTGTGTTACTGTTCATGATACTATCCTGTTACATGTATACTTGTTACTTTTCCTGGTACATGTTACATTGTCTGTAGTGGCACACTACGCATGTTCTGCATTGCATATATTCTGTTTCCTGTATTGCAGACATCAGTACGGTATATACACAACACTGTATTGTAGTTATATTGCATATGCCACCTGCATGTTCATTTCTATCACGTCACCACTAGATGACCATAGACATGACCCGATGATAACCGGCTTGGAGATGATATTAAAAGATGACATGTATATATTTTCTACTGCTCACATGTTTATCTATTTCCACTGCATATGATATTCTTCTTATATGGTATCATGCTTATGATATCCTTAGTATATGGTATCACCAGTACAACAGGATGTATTATATATTATTATCGTGCTTGTATTACTATTGTATCTATTACTGCCTCCTTCATTTTACCACTCACTAGGTCGCTTTCTGACGACCCTGGGTTTGCATGCCCAGGTTGGAGATCCGAGTTACCGTAGCTTCAGAGAGTGCCTTGGAGTCACATGGGAGATTCCTCATCGGGACTATTTCTATGTATCTTGGTGCTTTATTTCCGTTATCTTATTTGTCATCATTTTTCATATCTATTATGATCACTGACCCTTTTCTGCAGATATTCTTGTACTTATTTCATGCTGGAACTCATGACTATATGGAGGTAATGTATTGTACTGAGGCTTAACGTACGCGTGAGGTTGTTTTCACCTCGCGTATGTACGTCGCCATAACGTCTCCGTATCCTTGGGATCGGGGCGTTACAAGAGGCATATACACCTGAATAAAGGCATGCATCTAAAGAGATCTCTTTCAATTATTTGAGCAGAGAAAGTGGAGATAGAAAGAAAATTATTGTTGATAATGTCTCTGCATATGCGGTCGTTCTACATATTGCAATAAATAATGAGGATCATGAACCAAAAATAGTCAGTACAAAAAACACAGTTACCCAGAAGAGAAGGCTACGAGAATTGAATAAGGAAATTAGTACTCCGATAAAAATAATAGTATTGTTGATGAGATATTTGCCTTCACAGTAGTACTTGAAATCACCAGAAGTGATGAAAATCTTGAATCAGGAACCATCGAAGAGTATCAATGTAGATATGATTTGCCAAAATAAAAAGAAGCAATACATGTAGAATTAGACTCTTTAGCAAAACGTAAAGTATTTGGACCGTAGTCCAAACACCTAAGAATAAAAAGCCTGCAGGGTACAAGTGGGCATTATTCAAAAAATAAATGAAAATAATAAAATTGTAAGATACAAAACTCGACTTGTAGCACAAGGTTTTCTGTAAAGACTTGGAATTGATTATGAAGAAATATAATCTCCTATAATGGATGCTACTACTCTTCACTATTTGAGCACTTAGGTAGTCTTAGGAGGACTGAGCATGTATTTTATGGATGTAGTTACTGAAAGTACACCTAGAGGGGGGATGAATAGGTGTACGGCTAATCTAATGAACAAAATGCGAAAATTAAAAACTTAATGTAATACACTTAGTGTAACCAAAGAGTGTAACCGAATTCCCGGTGAATGTGTAACCCCCTGATCCCCGGTGTACGTATTACCGTATCGGTACGCAATACGACGTACAAAATTGATTTGACCTCCGTGTTAGTCCGATTGAGCCGATTTCAGTTTTAAAAATTATTTTCTAATATTTTAGATTTTTCAAGATTTTCTGAAATTTTTCTGGATTATTTTGGAAAATCTCCGTAATCGGTGTCGACCGATACCGATAACCGGCCTTCCGATTTTTAATTCAAAAACGGAGTAGAATTTTGAGAATCTGCTTTCATCATGTATCTTAGAATCGTATTTTCTACGTTCGGGCATTTTGGGGATTTTTCTGAATTTATCGAAAATCTGGCCAACCGGTGTCGCCTGTATCGGCGAAATACTCTGCGATTTTTAATTTGCAAACCGGATCGAGTTTCTATAAACCGTCTTCATATTACGTCTCAGGATAATATTCTCTATTTTTTATAATTTTTGGGCACCGTTCGGAACTAGTCAATTTTGGACCCCATTATAATATTAATTAAATATTATAAAATACTTTTCTCTTTTTCTTTTTCCTTTCCTCTTCTCCATTTCGCTGGAGACTTCTCCAACCGCCTCTCCACCGCCTTCTCTCTCTCCTTAATTAAACCTCCATTCCTCTCTCTCTCTCATATATCTCTCCAAATTCTCTCTCTCCACAAATTTTCCCTCTCTCACTCTCTCTCTCTCACTAAAATTCCCTCTCTCACTCCCTATGTCACCTCTCTCTCTCTCTCTCTCTCTCTCTCTCTCTCTCTCTGTGTGCAGACCCATCACGGGGGGCGGCTCAGTTGTCGCCAGCGGTCCGGCCAGGCCGCCAGCCGCCAGCCGCCGCCGCCGGCCGCAACCCCGGCGGCCGCACCCCCTCTCCTTCCTCCTCTTCTTCTTCTTCTTCCTTTCTTTTTCTTTTCCTTTTTCTTTCTTCTTTTCTTTCCCTGCTGCTACTTCTTCTTCTCTTTTCTTCTCTCTCCTTTTCTCTCTCTCTCTCTCTCTCCCTCTCTCTCTCTCAGAACCATCGCCGGCGGCTAGACCCGCCGCCGGCGGGGCTTGAGCGCCGCCGGCCGGCGCTGGCCGGCCGGCCTGCTCGCGCAACAGCAGCAAAGGCGGCTGCTGCTGCTGCTGCTGCTGCTGGTGTCTTATTGGGTTCGGGTATAACCCGAACCCAATAATAATAAGGAGGGAGAGGGTTGGGTTTGGATATAAACCCAACCCGATAACCCGTTAGCCCAATTACCCATAACTTAAGTTAACGGGTTTGGTAGTGGATCTAAACCCGACCCGTTAACCCGTCTACCCGCATCCAAAAGGTAAATTTTACAGAAAACCCCCTGCGACATTTTATTAATTGCATTTGAATTATGTTTATTTACATATTTAACTCAGTTTGCTAATTTTTAGCGTTCGGGCAATATCGGGAGCATCCGGACTCCGATTTGGACGATTCTGGATCCGTTGCGATCGTGAGAAGGAGAGCTACCTTCTCGTGGCTAGTTTGTGAGTGTTTTTCTTTTATAAATTATATTTTTCCATATTTAGTGGCATTGCTTGATATATCGTGATTATGGATAAAAGACGATAATTATTCATTAGTCACTGGTCATGATTGGACGGTCATTGAATTAGGAATAACCTAGAAGATTGTTAGGTATTTCCTGATTTAATATGAGGTAATCATAGTAACAAGACATACAGACATAGACAACGCGGACACAGATATCATGCCTGTACCGCCACTGACCCACGGACCACTAGGTTACCATATTAGTGGATACTACTACTTCATGTAGTAGCTCACAGTTAGATAACTATCGTCACATGTATACTGATTCACGGTACTTGATGACACTACACTGTCACTAGACATGACTGCTAGACACCGTTAGTACATGCACTAATATCCTCCTTACACGGATACTGTAGTTCACTGGATATGGTATGATACACTGACCACTATTATTACCACTATCACATATATATATGACACGGATTCTGGCTACACATATATCTTCCACTAGTACACAGATATACCAATGCACGCATGTCGCATTTCATATTATTGTTATTATCGTTATATGGATGCTCGATACACTGTTATCTCATGTTCACACATCACTGTTACATATGCTCACCACACGGGTGTACATGCATGTATTGCATATGACTCACCGTGCATATTACCTAGATTATTATTCCTTGTTACTGTATCCATGTTATATGATTATTTCCGGTTACTGATATGGATATTCCCGATACTGGACATGAGAGCTGTTGTTGATATGCTATATGTGGACTTCCACATCTATTGTTCCCGTTTCCTGTTATATTGTTCATGTTATATTGTTCCCGTTTCTCGTTATATTGTTCTATGCTATCAACAGAGCTCTGGTCCAGTTATCATGTTACCCGTATCATGTACTGTATTTATTCTTGTTCCATTGTATACATGACATATCAGATCATAAAGCTAACTGGGGTATGGGGGAGACTTGACGGTTGATTAGATCTTATCGGGTGATGTACTGGATCCATATTGTTTTCCCACTGCAGGGGACGGTAGTGCTACCTACCAATTGCTCCATGAGCTCTTGTTAATTGATTCATGCTCCCCTCTTAGCGGAGGGCCCTGGTCTTAGCAGCCAGGGGTTTGTTTAAGGCCGTGATCCAGGGTATGCACGGGATACACCTACCCGATAAGAACTCCTCGACCATGGGTTTCCAATTAACATAATAAAACAGTATACACAATAGTGACGTCGGGAACACTTGTTATTTGGTCACCCTTTCGTTTGGATAATGGTACCCGTATGCCATGTCCGGATGGGTTCGACTGGAGTGCGGGCTCCGGTATGAACTGCCAGTGGTATGAGACACTGGAAGAGATTGATTAAAATACCAGGTGGTACTGATTGCTACTATTGTATAAATAACATGACTTGCCTGATACATGTTTACTACTTGTTACTGTTCCTTGCCTGATACATGTCCCCTATTGTTTAGTTGTATTTGTCACTGTTCTTGATTATTTATCTGCTATCATGTGACATGTATTCTTTGCTACTTTACCTGGTACATGTTACTCTTTCTGTGGTGGCATACTACGCATGTTCTGTATTGCATCTATTCTGTTTTCATATGCCCACCTGCATGTTCATCTTGCATAGACCCACCGGTATGGTCACTGCTATCACGTCGCCACTAGACTACAGTATTTATGATATAAACCGACACGCCTAAAGACATAACCTGATGATAATCGGCTAGGTAGTGACGGTATAACATGCTTTTATCTTTCATGTTTAGATACTTCTGCTGCTAATTATATGCTTATGACATGCTTAGGATATGGTATCACTATTATCACATCTTGTATTATATATTATTATCGTGTTTGTATTACTATTGTATCTATTACTGCCTCCTTCATTTTACCACTCACTAGGTCGCTTTCTGACGACCCTGGGTTTGCGTGCCCAGATTGGAGACGATAGTGCCTTGGAGTCACCTAGGAAATTCCTCATCGGCCCCATGCATAGGTATCCTTGTAATTTATTTCTCTTATCATATTTATCACTGTTCTTCTTATCTGTTATGATCACTCACCTCTTTCTGCAGGTATTCTTGTACTTATTTTATGCTGGAACTCAGGTATTGATGGAGATTATTTATTGTACTGAGGCTTAGCGTACGTACGTGAGGGTTTTCCGCCCTGCGTATGTACGTCGCCATAACGTCCCCGTATCCTGCGGATCGGGGCGTTACATAGTGGTATCAGAGCCTAGGTTCACACCTGGTGTGGGTAACCACCTGGGTCAATGCTTGGACTCGTACCAACAGTACAATCAGGTTCAGATTAACTGATCTGTATCTGAATTTGGGGATTCCAGCAACGAGTACAAGAATACCATGACCTTGACAATTCATTTCTTGACTCGTTTCTATTCCTTCCTTCCTTCCAGTTGTCAACCAGAACATCCGATTTCCTTCTCACTTTCCTTGCATCGTCTTGCTTCCCATCCGTTCGGATTAGTTCACTACCATACTTCTCCATCCCGAGTTCTTTATAGATATCAGAGTGCGCAGCGGAAGTGTCGTGGACCCGTAACCTTTAGGCTTTGGGATTGAAAATATTGGTCTCACACCTGAATGGCAATTGCGAGGACGCAATTTTTGTAAGGTGGGGAGAAATGTAACCCCCTGATCCCCGGTGTACGTATTACCGTATCGGTACGCAATACGACGTAAAAAATTGATTTGACCTCCGTGGTAGTCCGATTGAGCCGATTTCAGTTTTAAAAATTATTTTCTAATATTTTAGATTTTTCAGGATTTTCTGAAATTTTTCTGGATTATTTTGGAAAATCTCCGTAATCGGTGTCGACCGATACTGATAACCGGCCTTCCAATTTTTAATTCACAAATGGAGTAGAATTTTGAGAATCTGCTTTCACCATGTGTCTTAGAATCGTATTTTTTACGTTCGGGTATTTTTGGGGATTTTTCTGAATTTATCGAAAATCTGGCCAAACCGGTGTCGCCCGTATCGGCGAGACACTCCGGGATTTTTAATTTACAAACCGGTCGAGTTTCTATAAACCGTATTCATATTACGTCTTAGGATAATATTCTCTATTTTCTGTAATTTTTGGGCACCGTTCGGAACTAGTCAATTTTGGACCCCATTATAATATTAATTAAATATTATAAAATACTTTTCTCTTTTTCTTTTTCCTTTCCTCTTCTCCATTTCGCTGGAGACTTCTCCCACCGCCTCTCCACCGCCTTCTCTCTCTCCTTAATTAAACCTCCATTCCTCTCTATCTCTCTCATAATCTCTCCAAATTCTCCCTCTCTCCATAAATTTTCCCTCTCTCACTCTCTCTCTCTCACTAAAATTCCCTCTCTCTCTCTCCCTATGTCACCCGCTCTCTCTCTGTGTGTGTGCAGACCCATCACGGGGGGGCGGCTCAGTTGTCGCCAGCGGTCCGGCCAGGCCGCCGGCCGCCGCCGGCCGCAACCCCGGCGGCCGCACCCCCTCTCCTTCCTCCTCCTCTTCTTCTTCTTCTTCCTTTCTTTTTCTTTTCCTTTTTCTTTCTTCTTTTCTTTCCCTGCTGCTACTTCTTCTTCTCTTTTCTTCTCTCTCCTTTTCTCTCTCTATCTCTCTCTCCCTCTTTCTCTCAGAACCATCGCCGGCGGCTAGACCCGCCGCCGGCAGGGCTTGAGCGCCGCCGGCCGGCGCTGGCCGGCCGGCCTGCTCGCGCAGCAGCAGCAAAGGCTGCTGCTGCTGCTGGTGGTGTCTTATTGGGTTCAGGTATAACCCGAACCCAATAATAATAAGGAGGGAGAGGGTTGGGTTTGGATATAAACCCAACCCGATAACCCGTTAGCCCAATTACCCATAACTTAAGTTAACGGGTTTGGGTAGTGGATCTAAACCCGACCCGTTAACCCGTCTACCCGCATCCAAAAGGTAAATTTTGCAGAAAACCCCCTGTGACATTTTATTAATTGCATTTGAATTATGTTTATTTACATATTTAACCCAGTTTGCTAATTTTAGCGTTCGGGCAATATCGGGAGCATCCGGACTCCGATTTGGACGATTCTGGATCCGTTGCGATCGTGAGAAGGAGAGCTACCTTCTCGTGGCTAGTTTGTGAGTGTTTTTCTTTTATAAATTATATTTTACCATGTTTAGTGACATTGCTTGATATATCGTGATTATGGATAAAAGACGATAATTATTCATTAGTCACTGGTCATGATTGGACGGTCATTGAATTAGGAATAACCTAGAAGATTGTTAGGTATTTCTTGATTTAATATGAGGTAATCATCGTAACAAGACATATAGACATAGACAACGCGGACACAGATATCATGCCTGTACCGCCACTGACCCACGGACCACTAGGTCACCATATTAGTGGATACTACTACTTCATGTAGTAGCTCACAGTTAGATAACTATCGTCACATGTATACTGCTTCACGGTACTTGATGACACTACACTGTCACTAGACATGACTGCTAGACACCGTTAGTACATGCACTAATATCCTCCTTACACGGATACTGTAGTTCACTGGATATGGTATGATACACTGACCACTATTATTACCACTATCACATATATATGACACGGATTCTGGCTACACATATATCTTCCACTAGTACACAGATATACCAATGCACGGCATGTCGCATTTCATATTATTGTTATTATCGTTATATGGATGCTCGATACACTGTTATCTCATGTTCACACATCACTGTTACATATGCTCACCACACGGGTGTACATGCATGTATTGCATATGACTCACCGTGCATATTACCTAGATTACTGTTCCTTGTTACTGTATCCATGTTATATGATTGTTTCCGGTTACTGATATGGATATTCCCGATACTGGACATGAGAGCTGTTGTTGATATGCTATATGTGGACTTCCACATCTATTGTTCCCGTTTCCTGTTATATTATTCAAGTTATATTGTTCCTGTTTCTCGTTATATTGTTCTATGCTATCAACAGAGCTCTGGTCCAGTTATCATGTTACCCGTATCATGTACTGTATTTATTCTTGTTCCATTGTATACATGACATATCAGATCATAAAGCTAACTGGGGTATGGGGGAGACTTGACGGTTGATTAGATCTTATCGGGTGATGTACTGGATCCATATTGTTTTCCCACTGCAGGGGACGGTAGTGCTACCTACCAATTGCTCCATGAGCTCTTGTTACTTGATTCATGCTCCCCTCTTAGCGGAGGGCCCTGGTCTTAGCAGCCAGGGGTTTGTTTAAGGCCGTGATCCCGAGTATGCACGGGATACACCTACCCGATAAGAACTCCTCGACCATGGGTTTCCAATTAACATAATAAAACAGTATACACAATAGTGACGTCGGGAACACTTGTTATTTGGTCACTCTCTCGTTTGGATAATGGTACCCGTATGCCATGTCCGGATGGGTTCGACTGGAGTGCGGGCTCTGGTATGAACTGCTAGTGGTATGGGACACTGGAAGAGATTGATTAAATACCAGGTGGTACTGATCGCTACTATTGTATAAATAACATGACTTGCCTGATACATGTTTACTACTTGTTACTGTTCCTTGCCTGATACATGTCCCCTATTGTTTAGTTGTATTTGTCACTGTTCTTGATTATTTATCTGCTATCATGTGACATGTATTCTTTGCTACTTTACCTGGTACATGTTACTCTTTCTGTGGTGGCATACTACGCATGTTCTGTATTGCATCTATTCTGTTTTCATATGCCCACCTGCATGTTCATCTTGCATAGGCCCATCGGTATGGTCACTGCTATCACGTCGCCACTAGACTACAGTATTTATGATATAAACCGGACACGCCTAAAGACATGACCTGATGATAATCGGCTAGGTAGTGACGGTATAACATGCTTATATCTTTCATGTTTAGATACTTCTGCTGCTACTTATATGCTTATGACATGCTTAGGATATGGTATCACTATTATCACATCTTGTATTATATATTATTATCGTGTTTGTATTACTATTGTATCTATTACTGCCTCCTTCATTTTACCACTCACTAGGTCGCTTTCTGACGACCCTGGGTTTGCGTGGCCAGATTGAAGACGATAGTGCCTTGGAGTCACCTAGGAAATTCCTCATCGGCCCCATGCATAGGTATCCTTGTAATTTATTTCTCTTATCGTATTTATCACTGTTCTTCTTATCTGTTATGATCACTCACCTCTTTCTGCAGGTATTCTTGTACTTATTTTATGCTGGAACTCAGGTATTGATGGAGATTAATTATTGTACTGAGGCTTAGCGTACGTACGTGAGGGTTTTCCGCCCTGCGTATGTACGTCGCCATAACGTCCCCGTATCCTGCGGATCGGGGCGTTACAGAATGGCTCTGGACTAACTCCTCTTGATTCCTCTGAATAAGAGTTGAGGTGCTATATGAAGCTCTCTTAGTTAAACACAAGTATGAGCACACACAAACAACACAAGCATGAATATGATATGACAATATGAATCAATGCACAAAGTAAGAGAGAGTTAGAGTAAGTGGATCAAACGCAAACACCGAGATATGTTTCGAGGTTCGAGCACCCAGCTCTACGTCCCCGCCTTCACACAGAAGGATTTTCACTAACTCGTCCACACAGGACTTCCCACACAGGGAACCTCCACTGAGGATTTGGGACAATTACAATTGGGAGTACACAACTCCTCTCTCCAACAAATAGAACTTCTACACTTAGAGGTAAGGCACAAAGCCAAATAAGGATCAACCTCACAAATGAGGGATAGGCACAAAGCCACACAAAGATCAACCTCACAAATGAGGGATAGGCACAAAGCCACCACTCCAATGATCACCTCTTCACTAAGAGCGATATCAACACAAATAAAGGAGGGTTTACAACTTGGTGATCTCAAAGACCACAAACCAATTCTTTCTCACAAAACAAGGATCCTATAGGTAGGATAGAATGATAAGCTCAAGTGAGAGAAAAACCAAAAGGAATGGAAAATAAATACTCAAAGAAAATTCTTGGGAAAAACTAGAAATAAGGATGAAGAAGATGAACCAAAAACACTTTTCCCAAAATCATTTTTCTTTGATTTTCCAGACCCTAGAAAAATACCAAATCAAATGCTAACTTTAAAGCCCAAAACTCTCTTTTCAAATGCAGCAAAAACTTTATAGAGATCAGAATTAAAGCCCTTGAAAAACTTATATCAAACAGCCAAGAAAACCCATTTATATAACCATTTGAAAATATATCCATTGGCAGCCAGATAAGGTCAGTTTTGACCTTCCGGTCGACCGGCAATGGTCAAAAATTTGAGCGTTGAGCCCTCCGGTCGACCGCCCGGTCGACCGGGCCAAAGCGCACGGTCGACCGTCCGGTCGACCGGCCGCACCCGAGAGTGGGCTGACTTCAGTCGGTCGACCGGCTAAATCACTGGGCCTTTGTGCACGTCTTGTGCACATCGGTCGACCGCCAGAGCCTGGTAGGCTGAATTACATGATTTAAAAACTGGTCTTTTTAACTTCAAATAAATCCCATAAAATCTCATAAATTCTACAAAAATCAGTTCTTATAGTATCTTTGAAATACAAACATGTGTAAAAAAATTCAACACATATTTCAAACTATTTGAACCATTTTTGTGTCTTGAAAAATTTGCCTTACACCAAATTCTGTATTTTCCAAAAGTAGAATTTTTGAAATGGAAATCCGATTTTTTCAAAACTCATATAAATACAAAAATATGATATTTAAACAACTTTGAAGTATATTGTATATGGATAGAATCTAATATATATGAAAGAGATATATATCAATGTTTTTGACATTAATTCCAAAAATAGGTTTTGTCTAAATACAAAACTCAAATACATGAATAGCCTATCAAAATAAGTTTTTCTAAATAGATGAAGCATATATGTATATAGATCAAATCTAATATACATTAAACCATGTAAACTTGTTTTGATATAATACCTTTCATGAAAACCAAGATCGGTTAAATCAAAAACTGAAAACCAACAAACATGAAACTTTAAACTAGTGTGTGTGTTGTGAACTTGAGCATATCACACTATCTAATCTTTACAATGGATCTAAATAAACTATACTAAACAAACCGAAGCCTTCTTGACGAACTCCGTCTTCAAGTCGACTCGATCCAAACGCGATTCACCGAGCTTGACTCCAAACGAATGCTAGATATGAACTTGACGCTCGGGCTCTTGAATCACCATGTGAAAGCTCCAAAACACCTTTGTTGAAGCTAATCACCTACTAATATCTTGATCAAATATCTGAAACTAAATATCTCAAGATTATTAGTAAACTATAACTACATGAGTTAATCATCATCAAAACTAGAGTGGAAGGCCTCTGGGCCAACAGTTACGACATATTATATGGGTCATTAGATAATGACATATATATATAAAGATCCCTTAAGGATTCAAGGTTTCTGAAGAACATAGTTCAAAATCTCATAATCTATACTCTACTAAGCTGCAAGGATCTTTCTATGGATTCAAACAAACAAGACGTATATAGTACAACTGTCTTAGTAAGTACTTATTAAAAGAGAGATATGTGAATAATCACATGTCCATGTATATTCTTAAGAAATCAGAAATTGATTGTTTCATATAATCGCAATATAGTTAATGATTTGAACCTCATAGGGACTCTTGAAGAGCTCACAAAAACTTGTTGGCCTAAAGGCCCATCACTCTAGTTTTGATGATGATTAACTCATGTAGTTATAGTACTCATGATCTTGTATTTGTTAAGTTTCAGATATTTATCAAGATCTTAGTCGGTGTTTAACTTCAACAAAAGATTCAAAGTCAAGTTTTAAAGTTAGCACGTGTTGATTCAAGAGCTTGCGCTTTAAGATCCCATCAAGTACTCAAAGAGAAGTCTAGCTCATGGATCAAGTTTGGACCAAGTTAAGATGAAGAAGAAGATTTTCAAAAGAAGATTTTCAAGACTTGTGTCGTGTTTGTAAATGTTAAGATTTTTATTTTTAGATAAAATGTAAATGATAGCTTGGTTGTGGATTACTCAAGCACATTTACACACACATAAAATATTTCAAAATATTTCATGTTAAATAGTTTTAGTTTTTGGAAAATTCAGTTTCGGTTTCGGTTTTGATTTTGAGCATCAAAGAATATACATATTTCGTTTTCATGAATAGATTTCATCAAAATAAGTTTACATGATTTATATGTATTTTGAATTTTATCCATATACACTATTACTTCATATTATTTAGAAAAACTTATTTGATGTTTCTAATTCATGGTTTTAAGTTTTGTTAAAGTCAAAACTTATTTTGAGCTTATTGTCAAAAACAAGTATATTTCATCGTCTTTGTGTATTGGATTCTATTCACACACACTATACTTCAAAAGTGTTTGAATATCTTATTTTTGTATTTGAGCAAGTTTAAAAAAATCAGTTTTCCATTTCAAAGTTTAGTTTTTGAAAAATACAGTTTCGGTTTAAGCTTTAACTTCTATGTCACAAAAATAGTTCAACATATTTTAATATGTGTTGAATTTTTATCACACATATTTGTACTTCAAAGTATTTCAATGAACCTATTTTTATGAAATTTATGCGATTTAATAGAATTTTTATGGGTTTATGGGTTCAAATTTAAATCTTTAACACCCTGTTTCTGGGCTACTGGCGGTCGACTGACTGGTCGACCGAATCAGGGCTCGGTCAAATGAGGTCGACCGACGTGCACAAAACATGCACAAGCCCATGGCTAAGCGTCGGTCGATCGTGCGGTCGACCGATCAAGAGAGGATGCTCTCTGGATCTGGCTCCGTCAACCGAGCGGTCGACCGACCAAAGAGCATTGCTCTCATATTTTTGTCATGGTCGACCGATAAGACATTGGCCTGGGTGCGGTCAACCGGGGGTCGACAGATAACCCCAATGGTCTGAAATATGACCGCTGGCTGGTCGACCGACAGGTCATCCTGGCCTGTAACGGCTAGTTTTTGACAGCCTATAAATTTGGGACTTTTGGCCAAGTTTTCAACAAAATTTTTTAGAGTATTTTCAAGAGCTCTTGTACAGAGTTTCTCTTCAAGTTTTAGAGCATCATTTCCATATCAAAGAGAGTTTATTATGAGTAATTCTCTTGTGTTTTTAAAAGAATTTCTTGAGTTTTTCACTTTCAAATCTACCTAGTTTACTCACATAAGCTTGAGCTTTTCATTGCTATATATATCCTCTAGAGATCCTTGTTGTGAGAGTGTTTGTTGGTGATCAAAGTGAAGAGATCACCAAGTGTTCCAATTTGTATTTGGAGGAAGTTGTAGAGGTTGCGGCCTCAGCGAGTTTGCGGGTTCGAGTGTATTGTTCTTGCGGGAACAAGTCAGGGACTTGCAGTCCAGAAGTTCTTGAGATAGCTCATTGTAGGATTGCGGCACCGAGTGATCTTCCCGGATCGTTATAGTAAAAATCCTTCATAGTGGCGAAGGCGGGAACGTAGAACAAGTGCGCTCGAACCTCGAAATAATTCTCCCGTGTTTGTGATTGCTCATCTTTCTCTCAACTCACTTATGTTTTATATCTTGCATGCTTATACTATTCATATCTTTATATGTTTGATATACTTGTGCTTAATTGTTATATGCTTGGGATTGTTTGATATCTTACATGTTTGTATACCTTGCTTATTCATCATATGCTTGATATTATTTTTGTGCGCACACAAGTATTGAACCAAGAGAGCTAAAGTAGCACCTCAACATTTAATCTAGAGGAATATTGAGGAGATAGTCTAGAGCCTTTCACCAAAAATTTGACTTCACTCTTTGGTTATACTTTGTGTGTTAGCATAATAGTTTTAGTTTGCTTAAATAATTTTAATTACGTATTAGTTTTACATTAGATTAGCTAGTCACCTATTCACCCCCTCTAGGTGACCTACAAAACTGTCACTTATTTGAAAAATGAGTTTGAAATGAAAGATTTTTGAAAAATAAATTTTTACCTAGGCCTAAATATTGAGCACTTTCGAGAAGGAATTTTCCTTCATCAAAAAATGTACACCGAAAAATCTTGAAGTATTTTTACATGGATAAAGCTTATCCATTAATATCTCCGAAGGTTGTACGATCACTTGATGTGAAAAAAATCATTTTCATCCTCTTGAAGAGGGTGAAGAGATTC
This sequence comes from Agave tequilana, assembly GCA_038442645.1. NCBI lineage: Eukaryota > Viridiplantae > Streptophyta > Magnoliopsida > Asparagales > Asparagaceae > Agave > Agave tequilana. The sequence goes on from JAVJIF010004087.1 coordinate 161,955, forward strand.
TTGATCCTGAAGTACCACATCTTAGTATAATTGGTGCTCTTACATATATTGCAAATTATATATGGTCAGACATTGCATTTTCAGTCAACTTATAAGCAAGATATAGCTCTGCCCTCCTTAGAGGCACAGGAATGGTGTCAAACATATATTTCACTATTTATGTGGAATAGTTGATTTAAGTTTACCCCAAAGAAACAAAGTCACTTTTAGTTGGGTATGCAGATACTGGATATCTCTTTGATCCTTATAAAAAGAGATCACAAATAGGTTATGTCTTCACGTATGGTGCCACTGCTATATCATGAAGATATGTAAAACAAATTATGACTGTCACTTCATCCAATCACTTTGAAATTCTTACAATCCATGAAGCAAGTCGTGAATGCATATGATTAAGATCTATGATCTAGCATATTTGAGAATCATGTGAATTTCCTCAACGAAAGATGCTCTAATAATATTGTTTGAAGATAATGTTGCGTGTATTGCTTAAATTATAGGAGACTACATCAAAAGTGATAGGATCAAACACATATAATCGAAATTCTTCTATACACATGAGCTTCAGAAGAGAGGCAATATTGATATTTAGCAAATATGGTCAAGAAAAAATCTGACAGATTAATTCACAAAGTATTGCGAAATCTACATTCAAGAAGCTGGTATATAAATTAATATGTGCGGCCTCAGAGATGTTACAAGCTGAAAGTGGCATTTATCTCATCAGGGAGAGTATAATTTTCAGGGAGAAGACTTTGTTTGTGCATTGTACTTTTTTTTCTTAGCCATGATTTTTTCCCACTGGGTTTTTCTAGTAAGGTTTTAACGAAGCATGTCAAGCATTGTGATTAAGAATACTGTACTCTTTTTCTTGCTATTTTTTTCTCACAAGATTTTAATAAGGCACATTCTCATAAGGGATATCCAAGGGAAAGTATTGTAAATAATGATGATATGGTGTCTTTACACCTCCTACTATTAATCATGTAACACCCACCTTTTGATTTCTCCCACCATGCAACTCCCACCATTAATCATGTAACCTATACCTTTTAGTTTACCCATGATTAAGAGCTTGTAACCCTTGTCTTTTCATCTCTCTCTCTCTCTCTCTCTCTCTCTCTCTCATGTATACCTATAAATAGGTGTCTAAATGATTGAATAAATATAAGGAAGAAAATATTTCTCTCTACACTTACATTGTGTGCAAACGTGTTGTTTGATTGTTTGTCTCGTTCCTCCAATTTTATAATTCTCTACCTTTTCATGGCCAATTCTAGTCCTGGGATTGTAACCTCACTCAAGAGTGTAATGGCTAGTGAGTCTCTTCTAGGGCCGAATATTATTGAATCGTCAGGCTCCAAGACATTGGATGATAATTCAGGTCGTGCTTCTCTTGAGCAGACGCTGACCAATAACTCGTAGGGCAAAGGAAGATGAGGACAATTATGATGGAATTGATTTTAGTGCTTTTGTAGGGGTTGTATAGTGTGTACCACTTGGCAATACATATTAACATCAAAAAACCCAGACAACTCCAATTGCAAGCCTGCATCATTTTTATCAAACTTGGTGGGGACAATGTAGATTGAGAGTCTTGAGACTTAAGGCATGTTTGTTTCTCGGAAGAGAAAGGAAGAGGGAAGAGAGGAAGGGAAGAGAGATTGAAAAAGGGAAGGCTTCCCTTCTTCTTGAGTTGTTGTTTGATTCGAGAAAGATCGGAAAAAGGAAGAAGAAGTTAAAATATAAAAAATAAAAAAACCCAAAAATCATCTTTCTCTCTCCCCTCCTCTCCTCTCACCCCCTCCGTCTAGATTCGCGAGCTTCAAACATTTGTCGCTTGATTTTTGAGGGAATAATTTCTTCCCCTCTTCAGCCACTTAAGCGCCACATCGAACGCTAGTTGGCGGAAGTTCTCCTCCTCCAGCAAACAAAAAAGATGGATCTCTTCCTTCTAAATGTTGCAAAATAAACATGCTCTTAACTGATAGGGAGGAGAAGAGTCAGTAAGGGTATGCCACTTAAGATAAGGGCCTATTTGTTTTGGAGGAATAGAGGAGGAGAGAGGGGAGCAAGCCAATGATCAGGTAACACGTGGTGCTCTCCTCAATCCCTTATGTTTGTTTCTTGGAGGAAGAAAAGCTCTTCCTCTAGCATGGCATCCTGCGTGGCGCCTAGTCAGCGGAAGAGGGGAAGATTTCTTCCCCCTAAAAAAACCGCTGGAAGAGAAGGGGATGGCGCAGATCTAGGCATGATTAAGACATGGGAGAGGAGAGAGAGAGAATGGGGGTGAGGTTTGATTTTTTTTTTTTTTCCCCCTCTCTTCCTTCTTCCTTTCATTCCCCAATCAACATAAATTAAAGAAGAGGGGAAGCCCTTCTTCGGTCTCTCTTCCCTTACTCTCTTCCCTCTTGAGATTTGATTTTTCCTCATCAAACATAAATTAAAGAAGAGGGGAAGCCCCTCTTCAATCTCTCTTCCCTTACCCTCTTCCTTCTTCCCTTTTCCTCTCTCTTCTAGAAAACAAACAGGCCCTAAGTAGCAATGAGTAAAGAGTAAATTAGTCATACAAAAATAATTTGTTAGGTTTTTTTAATCCAATTCATTTTAAATTTTAATTAATTGGATACTGTTAAACCTTAGCTAACGAGATGATGAATATATAAATTAATCTAATGAATATATAAATTAATCTAATAACACACGAATATATAAAACATGGATAAGATAGGCACATATATATAATACTGCAAAAATCGAGGACGCATATGCTAAAAACCCAAAAAATATATATATATAATATGCAAAATATTATGGGGGTAGTCTGGTCAAAGGCAAACCCATCCGGACTTGATTCAAAGGTCGCGTCTGATCAACGCCAGGCCAGACTCAACCCATCCTCACAAAGCCTATTTAAATTCTAGGGCTAGACTCGAGCGGGCGCATTTAAATTCTATTTTTCTCCCGCTCCCAAAACCCCCCACGATCTTCCCAAATCTTCTCCCTCGCTCTCCGGCCACAGCTCCCCACTCCCCAAATTAATGGCCTTCTTCTTCTTCTTCTTCTTCTTCTAGGGTTTCCAAAAAAGATGAACAAGGAAAAATCTGCCGCCCGATCCCCAACCGCCGATCATCACCGACGAGCAAAGGGCCTGAATCTCCCACAAATTTCGCGCCGCCAAAGCCCTCCTCGCACGAAAGCGCCCCCTCGGTTTCGCGTCCCCCGCCCCTCTCTCCAAGTAAGCATCATCTTTCTCTCTGACTCTTTTCGTCGGCATCCTCTCATCTCTCTCATTTTCTCTCTCTCAGATGCATTAACGCAAACGGGTTGAGCCCGCAGGCCACACTGTCTGGGATCAAGAACGGGCCCCGTCCGGAGGCCTGCTCTCGGCTCCGGCGAAGGCGGCATGTAGCAATCTTCTTGATGATGGAATATCGCCGGCTAGCATTCTTGATGAGGAGGTTGATGACGCTTTCTTGGGAGAAGTGGATGTCATCTGCGAGCAATCCGCGGTGAAGAAGGAGAAGCCTGGCCCCGAGAGCACGGTGGGCGACGGGAATATTCCTGCGGATCGAGATTTGTTCGGTGATGAGGATGATTTTATGCTTCGAAAGTATTAAGAGTATTTGGAAAAAATGAATGATGCTCAAAGGGAGGCAGCTTATAGTGATATTTCTGTTCCCATGATGATCGTGGCAGGCCCTGATAGCGGAATGGTTTAACCTTTACTATCTTTTTTTGAAATTTGAATGGTTTAATAATTGATTTTCATTGCTTTGATTGCATTTGCTTTGGTAATGTAGACCTCGTGCTGACGCTATTGAAAGAGGTAATTATTAGGTCGATTGTGGATATTGTTAAAAGGATGACATTTACTTTTCGGTACTGTTACGAAGTTGATTGTTTGTTTACAGAGTATCGGACCTCAGAACATCCTTGCCATGACTTTCACCACTGCTGCGGCATCTGAGATGAGGGATCGGATGGGGCAGTGGTTGGCGAGAATATTGCCAGGGAATTGGTTATCAGCACGTTCTACTCATTCTGTCTGCAGCTCTGTCGTCGGTCTCATGGTAAAAAGTATGCCATTTTGTAGATTTTGTCATTATCATTTCTTTTTCCGTCTATAGATTGTTGTTATCTGTTTTTTTTTTAAAGAAAAACCATGAGACCAAGAAAGACTCCTGACGTTTCATTAAAAGTCCTCAATGAAACAACTCCAAAAAAAAAGAAGGGTACAAAGATGCAAAGGTACAAAATTAATCCTTGAGAAATAAACAAAAACAACAGGGGGTCACTAGAACTTCAAACGTACAAATGACATCGTCATGTAACAACCAGCCGCCACTGTGACCAAATTGACACTGCTAAGTTTAGCCTGACCCGATCCGTCGTACTCCCCTCTGATGAAATACCCATCCACCTCACTCTGTTCTCATCAAACCATAAGAAACTTTTATCCCGAAGAAGAAACCCCTATTCAACTCACGGAATTATAGCGGTTCGGTACAACCTGGCCGCTTGGGGGGACATACCCATAAAATTTTCAAATTCTATCTAAAATACCCTTGAAGTCTCTAGCCCACCTGATTCAAGTGAACTGTTCACTAACTCCGTTAGTCGCATCGTTGAATTCAAACCCATCCTCGTTGAAATCAAATCCATGCAGAATAAACCAAACACGTCAGTATGTGGCCTGACTCAGGATATTTCCCTATAGAAATCACCCCATCTCTTTAGTAGGCCCCACAGAAAAATCTATGCCACAACCTGTCTTCAGATGCTCACGCTGCACCTCTGACGTAAAAGTCGACGATTCTTGACTGAAGGATTTATCACCGGTCAAAGATCCAGATGCCCCCCCCCCAACCCCCCCCCCCCCCCCCCCCCCCCCCCCGCTCTCGGACTGCACCAATATCATCCGGCCCATTATTGCACAAATTCTCTTTTTGGGCTTCAACAAAATTACCTCCATCCACAAGCCCACTAGAGTCGGCCCTAAATAAAAAAATCTCTTTTAAAACCCTTCGACCCACTCCTAAATCCACATGGGCTAGCCCGTTTAGCATTAGTGGTTATAGAAAACCCACCTACCACCGGCCCAGAAATGGAATCCTTACCGCTAAGCGGATCCGGGTCCACTCCGGCTCTGACGCGTTTACCAACGGCTCTGTCTCCTACACAATTTGAATTTGAAATTGGATTGTCTCGGTACCCGCGCCGATCAGGTCCGCGCTCACTGCCCTCGTGTCTACTGTTCTCGACACATTCACTGACGATCTCGTCACATGCTCGCTCCATCATCGGTGACATAGTAGAGCGCCCCGAAACCAGTCGAATCCATCCCCACATTGATGGCCATCAGCCCCCCAACCAACAACCAAGGTTCTAAATATCGGATATCAAGATCATATCGGATGGGGGCATGGTTCAAAGTCTCGGTCTCGGCCGCCGATTCGGCCGGCATTAAGACAGATCGGTCTCAGCGACTCGGATCGAATTCGGACGATACACACAAAACGCTACATAGAACGCTAAAAAATTATGACAAATCGTAAAAAAATATAGACATCAAAATTCATGTATCACATATTTAAAACATATCACCTAGCACTTAAAACATAAAATGAAAGCATAAATACAAGTATCGTCGGTAGAAAGATATCAAAATACATGCACAATATAGTAAATTGCACAAAATAATTCTAATATAATCATTTCCACATTAAATTACGAGGAGGCACAAAATCATCATTATCATCATCCCCGTGATAAGTATAGAAATCAGGTGTATAGTTTCCATAAGGATAATAATATGTTTGTGGGTGAGATCCTGTAGGCTGAGATGATTGGCCAGAGGATCCAACATCAGAGTAATATGGCGGTAGGGGTTGTGCAATATCAGCTCTATGGTGATAATACCCAAAACCTCGATATTCACCAGTGCTAGAATATTGACCAAATGTCAAACTCAACCCCTGTAAATGGCCTTCAAGACTATGATGACCATATGAGTAGTTATCATGTCCACTCGAATAATCATCGCTAGAACTGAAATCAACCAACCGCTCCAAATGCCTACGTTGTTGCGACATCCCCGCTCGGGCTCCAAGATCTGTATCTTGTGTGGCATAATATTCTGAATCCCATGTCATAGCACCACCTCGTTGGCTTCCACCAATACCATGAGTCTCTTCATCATTACTGTCATCACCTCTATAACCTCCGTCATCATCACCACCATCACCGCCATTACCGCCGTCATCGTCACCGCCATCACCATCGTCGTCGTCATCACCGCCATCACTGCCACATTCATCACTACGACGAATACCTTCATCTAACCAACCTAAATCATCTGCTGGTAATATCGGTCGTTCTCTCTCCCGAATCCACTCATCCAAAATATCATCATCATTGAAAATATTGTTCAGATCATTGGGTTGTAATGATCATCAGTGTCGCTTTTACATGTCAAGTTTCTTACTCGCAATCGCATATTGTAATACACAAATACTAGTTTATTTAACTTTTTTATTGCCAACCGGTTGCGCAATTTTGTATGAATCAGCGATCACGTGTTCTAATTTCTTTCACAACCCGATGAAGAACATGTTTGGCTTAAACTTTTGATGACAATTTTCTGCAGATTGGGAGCTTTCGCTATAATTAATCCACCAATCAGCTGGAAGAGATTGTTGCACTGCTCTTCTAGTCAGTGAGCTTCCAAATTCTCCAATTCCATCCACAAATAATTTTATCTGTGAGTATACATCATAAGTGTTAATATTTGCATAACATTATATTGATGAAATAAATAAATTATTATTACCTCATTAATAGCTCTTACTTGTTTATTCAAATCCGGCTCCAATCTTTTAATGACCTCCTTTAATCTATTTCTCACTTCTGAATGTGTAGAATTTTTTTTTAAATATTGGAGTACTGGATTTAAAAAATATGCCGCAATAATGTAAGCATATGATTGTTATGATATGACAGTTTCAATTTCTAGTCAACAAATATGATTTCTAGGCAAATGAATTACCAGCAGCTTGTAAGTGCTTATGCAATTGTTCCTCCCATCTTCTATCAATGATATCCCAGTACTTCTTCCAGTTCTTATTTGATGCCTTTATAGCCAATTTTGCTCTATCTATAACTTCATATATAATAAATAATGTAGGTTTCTTGTCTGGTCCACTATCTTCAAGAGTCTAACAAGAGGATTCATAATATTTTGGAGCTCTTTTGCCTTCTTTCAAAACCGGTCAGTCAGAATGAGATTAGAAATCTTATCTCGCACACTTCTTCTACTCCTTTTTTTTGTTGAATTTACGTCATTCGGTAGTCGTACACATTCTTTTCAAATCTTGCTCATAGCGAATAAGGCTTTCAATAGAAATAAACTCAGTGGCAAATCGTGTTATACCTGGTCTCAACAAATCTCTATCTCTGGTAAATAGCTAAATGAATGATGTGATCATCTTAGCATCATCTAATATTCCTTGACCGATTTCACAGAGCCAATATCTTCAAGCATCAAATCAATGCAATGTGCTGCGCAGGGAGACCAAAACAAATGTTCTCTTTTTCATCAACATGTGACCAGCTGCTTTGAAATTTACCTCATTGTTTGTTACAACCTGTACGATATTTTCTTCACCAACTTCATCAACAACTTTATCCATTAGCGAGAATATATAATCAACAGTCTTCGAGATATTAGTAGTATCAATAGAAGTATGGTAGATCATGTTTCTATCACAATAAATCATGAAATTGACAATAGGTTTTCTATTCTGGGAACTCCAGCCATCACACATGTCGTGCAATCATACTTCAGCTATTTTGTTTTTATTGAAGCAATATATATTTCAATTTCTTTCATTTCTTTCTCTAAATAAAGATTGTCAATCTGGTACCCTGTAGGGCCTTTTACACCTGGGTCTGCCTCCGCAATAGTATTAATCATGGCTTGGTAGTAAGAACCACTATCAGCTGCATTGAATGGTATTGCATTGTAGTGAAAGAATTTCGCCATGGATTTTCAACTTTTTTAATATTCTCAGTTGAGAACATACTTTTGATTGATTTTTGTTTTGTTAGGAACATATAAGGATCAATACCACGAGCTAGAATTTCAGCTTCTCTCGTAGTAATACTCCGACGCAATCCACGGTTAATCCCTGATCCTGAAGGCTGCGAACTACTGCCACCAATATCTCTTGTATGACCTTCTGCCGATCTTCAAACTATTTCTCGACTTTCTTTTATAGCTTGTTTTAGTTGTCTTCTTTCAACTCCTTCTAAACTACCAACTTCTTCAAGTTCATTATCAGAATCTTCATGAGTCACATCATAAAAATCTTTCTCACTTAAAGATTTCATAAGTCACTATTTCTTGAATTTTATGGTTGCTTTTTCTTTGTTGCCTTTAGAAAGATGTCTCATTATTTGAGATACCTCTTTTGGTTCTCACAAGCATCCTTCTTCCTGACCGGGTACATGTGCTATATGTTGCTTCAATCTAGTGATACCACCATGGACTTATTTCCCACAATAATTACATTTCACAAGTTTCTACTTCCACCAACAGGGGTACCATGTTCTCATCTAATATCGCGTTGCATTGGAGCCATACTGAAATTTAAAAATTATCTGTTAAATTAAATTAAAACTAAAATTAACTAAATTAAATTAAACTAAACTAGTTTATACTAGATTAAGCTAAACTAACTTAATTACCTAACTTCAATAAAATTATTAAATTACCTAACTTAATTATAATCACAAAATTATATTAAATTAAATTAACCTAAATTAAGTTTAACTAAACTAATTTAAATTAAATTAAACTCAAATAATTGAAAACAGGAGACTGAGAAGAGAGGGAGAGAGGAAACTGAGAAAGAAAGGGACTGAGGGGGGAGATAGGAACAGAGAAGAGACGCAGAGGGGGGAGAGAGAGAGGAACAAAGGGGAGAGAGAGGAACAGAGGAGAGACGCAGAGGGAGAGAGAGGAACAAAAGGGAGAAAGGGACTGAAGGAGAGAGAATAGAGGGGAGAGAGGGACTGAGGGAGAAAGAACAGAGGGGGAGAGGAAGAGGGACTGAGGAGAGACGCAGAGGGAGAGAGAGACAGAGATCGACAGAGAGAGAGAAGGAGAGAGAGAAGGGAGACAGAGACAAGGAGGGAGAGAGACAGAGAAGGAGAAAGAGGGACAGAAAGAGAGACACAGAGGGAGAGAGAGGGGGGAGATCGACGGAGAGAGAGAGAGACGGAACAGAGAGGGAGACAGAGATGGAGACAGAGAGAGATCGACGGGGGGAGAGAGAGAGGGAGAGAGATCGACAGAGAAAGAGAAGCAGAGGAAGAGAGGGAGAGAGATCAACAGAGAAAGAGACGCAGAGGAAGAGAGAGGGAGAGAGATCGACGGAGAGAGAAAGAGAGAGATTTACGGAGAGAGACGCAGAGGGAGAGAGGGAGAGAGATCGACGGAGAGAGAGAGAGAGAGAGAGAGGTACCTGCGAAGCAGCGAGGACACGGTGGCGACGGCGGATCGACAGAGAGGGAAAAAATTTTCTCGCACGCAGAGAGGGGAAAAGATCGATAGAGAGAGAATGACTCCTCTCTCTCCCCTTTATGTTCGTGAATCATGGGCGCCAAGTTGACCCGGATCGGTTCCGACTCGGCCAACTCGGCCGAGTCTCTAAAGACTTGGCCGAGTTGACCAAGTCGGCTCCGAGTCGGAACCGATCCGAGTCGACTCGGCGCCCCCGAGTCGACTTTGTCCTGGCCGAGTCGGATATGACTCGGCCGAGTCCTCGTTCCCTAGATGGGGGTTTTTATATTGGATACCGGGAGAGATATCGGGGATACGCACGCAAATCAGGCGTTCATATTTGACAGTATATATAATAAAATATTGATAACTAAAAGTCTAAAAGTTGATTTAGTGTCATAGATATATCTACCAAATAAAAATGATGTAATATGCATGCAAAGACGATAAAAAAATAATGTGTACATTTGCACGCAGTCGTGCAATGAATAAGTTATTTCATATCGGGCGATATCTCAGGCGATTTATTGCCCGATATTGGGCGATTTGTCAGCCAATATTTTAAATATCAGTTGTTTTTTGTCGTAAATGATATGGCGAATGATTTTCCCATATCATATCGGCAGCAGGCAAAAAATGAGATATCAGCCGATATCTCGACCCGACTCGGCCGATATTTAAAACAGGGCCAACAACGCCGACGATCTTAGGCCCAACTCTAGCAATACCATCGTTGCAGAAGAAGATAACGTCGGCGAATCCACGGCGGGAACAATCTCGACTCCACACCATTCGTCCGGGTGGAAGCACAGAGGACATGACAGTGTCCCCAGCCTCCCCATCCTCTCGCTCACCCACCGCCTTGGAGGAACCCTCGAGGATAGGGAATGCAAAGGAACTCGACGAACTCGACGACTGCCTTGAACCCTCGCTAACCACCTTCGAGAATGTCCTATAAGAATTGTGATAGTTCACCTAGAGGGGGTGAACAGGTGAAGTGCTAACTAAATGCGGAATTTAAAACTTTACACTAACAAAACACAAACACAATATAAAAACCAAATAGTGAAGCTGAATTCCCGGTGAAGAGTTCTAGAACTTCTCCTCAAGATTCCTCTTAATTAAAACTTGAGGTGCTTAATTACTCTCTTGGTTCAATACAAGTGTAGACACATAAAAAATATCAAGCATATAATATATATATATATATATATATATATATATATATATATATATATATATATATATAATGAGCAATAAGAGTTATGCTAGTTATAAATAAGAAAAGAGTTGAGAGATAACCAAACAGAAATATAAGGATATGTTTAGAGGTTCGATCACCAAGCTCTACGTCCCCGCCTTCACCTAGAAGGATTTTCACTATCTCCACTTAGAAACTCCAAAAAGGAAACAAATCTCTACACAATAGGTGAGCACAAAGCCAATAAACCTCTACACAAGAGGTGAGCACAAAGCCAAGACACACAACCTAATACACCTCTATACAAGAGGGAAGCATAAAGCAATTTGAGGAATACAATATTTGGTGATCACTAAGACCACAAACTAGAAATCTCACAAAAACAAAAAATCTTATATGGATAGATAGAAATGATAGCTCAAGTTTATGAGAAAACTAGAAGTATTGAAATGAAGCTCTTAAGAAAATACTTGAGAAAATTTCTTTGAAGAAATAGAGATTTGAAGTTTGAAACTGGAATTTTCCAAAAACTTATTTTCTTGATTTTCAAAACTTTAAACATAAATTTTTCTTAATGAAAAATCTTTTCAAATCTTAAAAATTCTTATTCAAAACTCTCTCTAATTACCCTTATTTTTAGGAATAGGATATAGATGATTAGGGATTTAATCTGGGCATAAAACAAGTGTTAAACCCCTAAGAAAGAGAAAAATACCCGTCTGAGAAAATACAAAAACAGATTAAATAAAAAGCTAGTCGTTTCTGGCCAGTGTTCTAAAAAAAGGTTTAAGCAGTCGATTAATCGGCCGCTTAAATGTTTTCGGCCTGAAACCGAACAGAACTTGAAGAAAGCGGTCGGATTACTCGGCAGGCGATTAATTCGCTTAAGCGACGATTAAGCGTCTAATCGGTGATTAATTAGTCTCCGTTTAAACATTATTCAATCATTTTCTAAATGGGTTCGAATTTCGAACCCATTAAGCTAACTGAATTCAAACCCGATACATTATTACTTTTTTTAAATGGAGGTACATTGATGTATTTTGAACTGAATGACATTGTTACTTTTTAAATTTCTCTTAGTACTAGCAATTAAATTTTTCAAGTTATGTTTGTTATATCTTTTATGCTTTTTTTGAGAGTTTTATAAAATTCACATTTGCATATTTTAAGTATTATAATATTATTATATATTAAAATAATAATAAAACGTGTAATCCATTTAATCACCGTTTAAACCGTTTAAGCATTATGCGCTCCCAAACCGCGTGCGTATTGAACCCGCTTTTTAGAACATTGTTTCTGGCTGTTTAGCCAGAGACCCGTCGACCGGGAGGTCGACCGCCAACGGTCAAAAACATGACTGTTGAGGTTGCTGGTCGACGGGACGGTCGACATCTAGAGAGAAAAGCTCTCTGGCGGTCGACCTCTCGATCAACCGAAATAAACTGAGAGCATTGAGTCATTCTGCGGTCGACGGTCGGTCGAATAACATGCACACCCTAGGCTCATGCACATCCGGTCGACTAGGCGGTCGACCGACATAGCAATTTGCTGTGGCTAGTGGTCGACCGGGTACTTTTTAAATCTAATTAAATCTCAATAAGCCTCAATAAATCTACAAAAATAAGTTCATGTAAATACATTAAACTACAAATATGTGTGATAAAAAATCAACACTTATTACAAACTTGTGAACTATTTTTGAGATCGATAAATACCATTTTGAAACATAAACTATAAATTAAATATTTTTTTTCAAAAACTAAACTTTAAATTGAAAATCAAGTTTTTCTAAAACTTATATAATTGCAAAAACAAGTTTGTTAAACTCATTTGAAGCACAATGCGTATGGATAGAATCTAATACACATATAAAATGATATGAACTTGTTTTTGAGAAAAATTCATTTATGAAACCGGAAACATATTCTACTTAAATCGAAATGGGTTAAACCGAAACACCGATAGTTAAATCAAATGGGTTAAACCAACACATAGAAAGGTTTTGATCTTAAAAACTAATATTAAAACTTGTGTTTGTACTTGAGCAATCAACTCTAATCTAAACTTTACACAAAATCTCGACATTCTTACAACTAGAGTCTTCTTGATATGATCATTCTCTCCATCTTGACTCGATCACAGACTTGATTTCTTAGAGGTAGACCCCATCTTGAGTGCTTGATGTGATTTTTAAGTTTGAGCTCTTGAATCAATTTGTACTAGCTTCAAAATTTGACTTCGAATTTTTTGTTGAAGCTAAACACCAACTAAGATCTTGATTGAATATCTGAAACTTAATAAATACAAGATCATTAGTACTATAACTACATGAGTTAATCATCATCAAAACTAGAGTGATGAGCCTTTGGGCTAACAAATTGGATACCTCCTCCTTGGATCTCGCCTGAAAGCAAAGAACTAGTTTCTTACTGGAGACGAGGCCGGAAATCATCGCTCTGCTAATAATAACCCGCACAACCATCTCTTTCCCATAATCAGCTTCGGCAACCTTCGGAGTCTTAACACAGACGCGCCCTACCTTCGTCTTCCTCTGGGAAACTACCTCCCCTCTAACCTCTGGTCGGGATAGACATCCCCTAGAACACGACCGCCCCTCCGGCAAACAAAATAGAGCTCCCCGAAGCACCCACAAGTCCTCTGAACTAAGACCGCCTCGGGCGATCCATATGCCCAGGCCGCCGACAATTGAAGCAATGCAGCCCCGTTGGGCACGCCGCCTTCCAGTGGCTAATAACACCACAATGGTGACAACCCATCAATAAGCCGCAGTGCTCCCGCTTCACCTCCTACCTCCTAACCTCATATCCACCGCCTACTCCACCCACTGGTGAAGAAAAAGCCCCGCAACACCCACACATGTCTGCCCAGCGCAAAACATATAATCGAACACTCGGGGTGCATGAAGAAGAAGCGAAGGTTGGAGAGACATCTGAAAGTGGCAGGGTCCTGAGTGCAATCAAACACCATGAACAAATCGAAAACAAACACAACAAAAATAAGAAGAGCGAGAAGAAAAGGGGAAGAGAGTGGAGAAATAGGTAAAAGAGAAGAGAGCCAGTGAGCAAAGAAATAAGCGGTGGAGATAGCGAGGAAGAAATGAAAAGAGACGGGAGTGAGGAAGCAGATGGAGGAGAAAAAAGTTAGAGCAACAGAGATGGCGGAGGAGTAGGGATGTCAACCGGGCTAGCATGGCACGGCCCGCCCGGGCACAACAGGTCAAAGAGTGGGCCGAGCCTAGCCCGCTCGGCCAAAAGCGCCGGCCCAGCCCGAGCGCGGGTTCCCTTTAGAGAACTCGGGTCAGGCCCGCGATCGGGCTGGCCCAACCCCGGCTAGGCCTGGCCTTTTAATAAAAAAATTTAAAAAGTTCTAAAAAACCTAAATAAATTTAACATCCTGAGAAAATGTCAAAAATTCCTTAGTGAAAAATATTGACAAAAAAATTATAACTTGTGATGTCAACCATAGGATCCAAGCCGGCTGGTTGAAATGGAGGGGCGCAACAGGAGTTTTATGTGATCGTAACATTCTGTTATGCCTGAAGGGAAAGTTTTATCGGACTGCTATTAGGCCAGCTTTGTTATATGACACAGAATGTTGGGGTATAAAGAGATATCATGCCCAGAAGATGAGTGTAGAAGAGATGCGCATGCTTCATTAGATGTGTGGTAACATGCGGAGAGATAAGGTGAGAAATGAGAATATTCGTACTAAGATAGGTGTAGCATCTATAGAAGAGAAGATGAGAGAAAACCGCCTACGATGGTTTGGTCATGTGCGACGTAGACTTACAGATGCGCCAGTCCGGCGAGTAGAGCGTATCAATTTAGAGCAAGTTAAAAGAGCGCAGGAGAGACCGAAGAAATCATGGATGGAGGTAATACGACAAGATATATAAGCTAAAGGTCTTAGTGAAGACATATTGCTCGATAGGAATGAGTAGGGAAAGTTGATCCATGTGTCCGATCTGACGTAATTCTCTTTTGGTTCATGTAACCTACCCCAAATACTTGGGACAAATGGCTTAGTTGTTGTAAATGAAATTATAATTTTTTCATTAATGATCCAATAAAATGGATATAAATACAATTGAAGTATAAATTTAAAAAATTAATAATTTATCATTCATAAATAAAAATTACAGGTCTTCAAATATTTTATATTCATAAATAAAAAAATTGCAAAGTCTTCATTCATCTTCTGCGAGTCTTCGATGAGATCGTCAATTGTTTTATTTTGACTTTTTCCGCATCTAGCTAAGCCTTCCCGCATATGATCATCTCGATTGCATCCGACACTAGACAGTTCTCGTATTAGTCAGCACTCGACCACCTGTACTAAAAGCAGACTCCAATGCTACTGTAGATACGAAGGAGTTAGTAGATCACGTGTCATGATGGAAAAACACATGATAAGTTGATACCTGTGATTTTCACCATGTCAAAATATCAAAATTATTAAATCCTGAGTCTGGATCGATCTCAAGAGTTGTGATACGTTGGATATAATAATGAAGCTCATTTAAAGCGTCAGAAGTTTTAAATTTTCTAGATACTGATAAAAGACCTGAAATTAATAAACTTTTACTCCTACATGAAGAAGAAGTTTGAGATGAAGAAGAATGCTTGTTTTCATAGGTAGTTTCATAATAATCATACAACTTATTTATAGAAGTATTAATATCTGCCCAATTAGAGCAGAACTATCATTATATTCTATTCTTTCATAAAAATTTCAAGTAAAAATTTATAACAATAAAAATTCTAGAATCCATAATAGCAGCAAAATAAAAAATAAAAGGAAAAACTTTATAGTATTTATTAATTTTCTTTTCATGGGAGCAATAATATCGCGAATCAAATCATTATTTTTGCATTGAGAAAATATCCTGGTTATTTCAGTTAACTTATAAAATACTAAACTAGTCGTTGGATAATAAATACCAGAAAATAATTTTGTTATTCTTTCAAATATTTTCAAAAAATCACAAATCCATTCACAAAGTTCCCATTCCTTGTCAGAAATAAAACAGTTAGACAATTCTACAGAAATGAACCTATTTGTTGCCCGCTTTACTCAACATATTATATGTTGAGTTCCAACGAGTTCTTACATCTTGAGGTAATTTTTTAGCAGGTAGGCTTAAGTTCGAACAAATTATCTGTAGGTTTGTCTTCTTGGGCCTCTATTTTTAACAAATATAATAGTATCTTTTAATTTTTAAATATAATCATTAATTAATTTCAAATCATTTTGTACACACAAGTTAATAATATGACAAATACATCGAATATGAAATTTTTTCCATTAAAAATTGGTTTTAAATAATTTTTCAAAATCTCAATTGCAACAGTATTTTCGCTAGCATTATTAAATAAAATAGTAAAAAATTTGAAATTAATTCTATATTCTCTAGCAACATGTATTATAATCTTATTAGATTTGAAGCATTGTTAGGATAAGAATTTTTTTAAAATTGATAATTTTTTTATTTAAAAGCCAATCAAAATCAACAAAATGTGCAGTAATATAATGATAACCGTTAGCTTCTCAACAATCAGAAGTATGTGCAATTTTATGTGACAAAGAAGATAAAATTGTAATTAATATTTGCTTTTGTTCTTCAACTACTCTAAACATTTCTGATGTTATAGTGATGCTAACTGACTCACAATTCGGATTATGAGTGGTTCTATAATTTATAAATGCATCATTTTTAGTCATACGAAAAGGCTGTTCAGACTGAATAAGATATTTAACTAAATTAGTTCTACACGTAGCACGATTATAAGTAAAAGTGCCTAGTATGCCACCTAAAGTGCTAATTTGGGTTTGTCGTGATCGGTCTTCGAGATTTTACTCTTAGTATGTCTGCTTAGTGGGTCAATTCTCGCATTTTTGAGAAAAGCATATAAAAATCTGGATATAACTTGCGTTGAGCCCTCCTAGCTCCATCAACAGTTACTTTATCAAATATTTTCAAACTTCAGATTTAAGATTTGTAGAGGTAGTTGATTCCTCGAGAGAACTAATAGGTATATGAGGAGTAGTGATAGGTTCAAAAGAATTAAATCTGTGTACTGTGTGAATGAAATTTTTGGAGTATCGGATAAAGGCAAATTTAGAGTTTCTCACTGTTCATTACTCAAATTTAAACTACCATGATATCTAAAACCAGAAAATTGACTAGGGTAGGGTATGTTGATGAAGATTTGGCATCTATTTTATTTGCTAATTTCTAATTTTACAAGAATATAATGTTAGGATTTTGCCTTATTTTTCATGAAAAGATGATGGTCCAAGAAAATCTAATTGAGCTGGAGAAGACGATGACTTGAAGTAGAAGAAGCAAATCAAGGTGAAGCAATTTTCTTTTCAGGCGATTGCGAGTTTTCTTTTCAGGAGTAGGAATAGGATTCAATTCCTATTCAATGAAGGTTTGTTCTAAAGATTAAAGGGTCTAAAATCCTTCTAGATCAATGAGATTAATTCCTAAAATGATTGATTAAGATTCTTCAACCATCCAAAGGCTAATATCATCTCATAGTCCAAATAGGAGTTGTATTGTAAAATTTTATAATAAAGGTTGTAACCAAGCTTTGTAATTGCCTCAACCAAGCTGATCTCAAGGAGAAAAAAAAATGGAGAACACTAAGGAGATCAGAAGGAAGCCAAGCAAAGAGAGGAGCAAGATGAAGATGTATAGAGATAAGGTAATACTCTTGTAATCTAAGGTATAGATTCAAAGGGAAGGTGAATATTCTTATTGCATCAAAAGGAAGGTTAGACTCTTTGTACCAAGTTATTAATAAAGCTCTCTCAAGTTCTTTCCCCGTGAACGTAGGCCAAGTTTGGGCCGAACCACGTTAAATTCTCGTATGCTTTCTTTTTTACTCTTTTGTCTAGGTATTGCTAGTTTGCTTTACAATAGTTTTCTTTTGCAAGTAATGATCATATTGTCAAGTTTCGTAAATGTCGATCCTGAGAGTAACAATTGGTATCATAGAATATCAATTTCGTCACAACAATTGGTATCAGAGTTAAAGGTTGACGAAGGGCGATATGTCAAAGATAGAAAGTTCTACGACAAAGTTCGAGATCGAGTAGTTCAATGGTTCGGTTTATGACAAAAGAGGATAAAGGTGTTGCTGGTGCAATAAGGTCTTCACAAGACCTTGCAAGATAAGTCAGCAAGACCTGCAGGTACGTCAAACGAGGATTGGGAGTAGATGAATTTAAAGGTGGCAAGCACGATCCAACTATGTCTCACAGATGAGGTGATGTACAACGTGATGGATGAAGAAACAGCTACAGGATAGTGGTCAAGGTTAAAGACATTGTATATGACGAAAAGCCTCTCCAACAAGCTGTATCTCGAGAAACAACTATATGGGCTACGCATGAACAAAGAGACAGTGATGTTAGAGTATCTAAACTTCTTCAATAAGGTCATCAGCGAGCTTCTAGCTATTGATGTCAAGATCGACAAGGAGGACAAGGCGTTGATACTTCTCAGTTCGCTTTCAGAGTCATATGCTCACATCGTCACCACCATGCTCTACGGTAAGAAAACTCTCATCTTAGAAGAGGTCACGTCAACTCTCTTATCTAATGAGATTAGAAAAAGGCCAAATGAAGAGGAGCAGACATGATCAGGTTTGGTGGTCACGGGAAGGAAAGGAAGAGAAGGAAAGAAAGGTATGGGCTCGTCAAATGTGTGTCACTTTTATCACAGAGAAGGTCATTGAAAGAATGACTGCAACAAGAGTGGTTGAAGAAGAAGGGACAAGCTGCGGAGGCAGGCGTAGCATTGAGCGATTTAGAAGAAACTGAAGTATTAATGGCTTCCAACGAAGATAACACTTCTTAAGGTAAAGGCTGGATATTTGATTCAGGTAGTACGGTTTATGTATGTTCTCAAAAGGAGCTAGTTGCAAAGGAGGAAGGGATTGTCGCTTACGAGGTCATTGTCACTGGGACAATTAAGGTTACAGAAAGAGATGAGACGGTGTGTGCTCTGGAGGCGGTCCGGTATGTCCCGGGGCACGCTACAATCTAATATCCATAAGGATGCTCGACAAAGAAGGATGCCAGATCCAAGTGCAATAAGGTGTCGTCACAGTTAGCCAAGGAGACTGGGTAATCCTGAAAAGAGAGAAGTGTGGAGGGTTATACAAGCTGAAGAAAGAAAACTCAATTCGAGATAGAGTTTCAAGGATAAGCTTGGAAGGGAGTTCATCGCGAGGTGGAACTTTAAGGAAGACTGCAACAGGACGTGAACCGGGTTAAAGTGTTGCGGGAAGGAGAAAGGGTGCATTCGGGTAAGGTCCGAGATGGCCCCAGCCATGGCGGCAAATCAGCCAAAGGCCTGGGGAGGGGGCAAGAATTAAAGGCTTCACGACACGGTTACGACCAAAGAAAGAATCAAGGTATTAATCTGAAATCTCAAGTTGTTTTACTAAAGGCTAGAAAAGCAAGTCAAGGTGGAGATTGTTAGGATTTTCTCTTATTTTTCAAGAAGAAATGATGGTCCAAGAAAATTCAATTGAGTTGGAGAAGACGATGGCTTGAAGTAGAAGAAGCAAATCAATGTGAAGTAGTTTCCTTTTCAGGCGATTGCGAGTTTTCTTTTCAGGAGGAGTATGAATAGGATTCAATTCCTATTTAATGAAGGTTTGTTTCTAAAGATTAAAGGGTCTCTAATCCTTCTATATTAAGGAGATCAATTCCTAAAAGGATTGATCATGATTCTTCAACCATCCAAAGGTCAATATCATCTCATAGTTCAAATAGGAGTTGTATTGTAAAACCTTATAAATAAAGAATGTAACTAAGCATTGTAATTGCCTCAACCAAGCTGATCTCAAGGAGAAAAAAAAGTGGAGAACATCAAGGAGATCAGAAGGAAGACAAGTAAAGAGGGAAGCAAGGTGAAGGTGCATAGAGATAAGGTAATACTTTTATAATCTAATGCATAGATTCAAGGGGAAGGTGAATACTCTTGTTGCATCAAGAGGAATATTAGATCTCTTTGTACCAAGTTATTAATAAAGCTCTTCCAAGTTCTTTCCCCATGGACGCATGCTAAATTTGGGCCGAACCACGCTAAATTCTCGTGTGCTTTCTTTTTTATTCTTTTATCTAGGTATTGCTAGTTTGATTTACAATAGTTTTCTTTTGCAAGTACTGATTATATTGTCAAGTTTCGCAAACGTCGATCCTGAGAGTAACAATTGGTATCGTAGGATATCAATTTCGTCACAATATATAATTACCCGGGTTATCGAGAGAGCATGTAGAGCTTGAGAAGTTGAGAGCTACTAGAGCTTGTAAGGATAGCTTGTAGAGCTTGAGAAGCTGAGAGCTTGTAAAACTTGTAGAGAGAGCTTGAGAGCTCGTAGAAAGAGCTTGTAGAACTTGAGAACTTGAGAGCTTGTAACCTTATAGTTGAGAATTTTAGAGATTTTTTTGAGAATTATAGAGATTTTTGTTGTGATGAAATGTAGTAGGGAGATGAAGTGATTATTTATCGAGGGAAAGAGAAGTGTTTTTTTGCAAAAAAATCACCATAAGCCCATTCTACTACCGTTTGGGGGGTTATTTGAAAAAAAAAAAATTTGCAAATACCCCCAACGGCCAAAAGAGCCGTTGGGTAGGTGTTGGGGGTGTTTTGCAAAAAAAAAAACAATTGCAAAACCCCTCCTCCAAGATGCGGGCCGGGCCGGTCCGGCCCGAATTTCAATTGCCCAACGGCTTCGGGCCCAGGGCGTGGGCTGGTTTTCGCAGATCCGGGTCTGGCCCATGGGGGAGCCAGATCTGGGCCGGGTCTGGCCCGGGTACCACACGGACCAGGCCGAGCCGGGCCCGTGCGGTTTGCCGGGCCTGGCCGGGCCACTTGACACCCCTAAGGAGGAGGTGGTGGAGGTGGTGTCGTCATCCCTTGTATGGAGTTCCTTTTTCCTTCACCTCTGGTATGTTACCTCTTTCTTATTGAGAGGAAGCTTGATATTTGCAATGATTGCTTCAGTTGACATTGATTGGCGGACGGTTGACACCGACGAGTTGTTCTGCTACCACTGTTCTTTTCCTTCCTAGGTATAGCTGCATTTTCTCGCCCCTTCTATGATGATGCTGCCATCTGTTGACTTTAGATATTACAATGCTGACTTCTGTGCAACCATTCAATGAGATTGCTTTGTCATAGAGATGTTTCCATCGGAGTTTCTTTTTTTTTAATAATTGTAGTATCTGATAAGTAAAAACTCTCAAGGACAATCTGATGGCTAGGATTATTACTTTTTCTACAGAAGAAACTTTTCGTTCTAAGGTTTCTGCAATCTGATATAAAAGATAGTTTACGGTTTAAAGGTTGGAAGACTAGACAAGGGGTTCAGAAGGATTTGTGCTGAATGACAGAGATTTCAAGCAAAAGGATAGAATGTATATGCAGAATCTTTTGTGAAAATAAGTGCAGCTTCAATGAAGATAATAGTTACATGCGGAGGAAGGCTTCCATGCTACTTCAATTCATTAACTGAATCAAAAATCAAAAACTTGCATGTCATTAACAGATTGCACTAGCAAAAGTACTTAAAAAAGTGACTCAGATGTCCATAAATTAAGAAATGCCCTTTGCCCTGTAACTTTTCTACTACCTTTCTACTTTGGATAGATCACATGCTTCATCTTGTACAACAACAGAAAAAGCCTTAATGCCCAATCTTTTGGATTGGCTAGGCTCTATCTTGCACAACACATCCAAAATGTAAGGACCCTCTAGACCGCAGAGAGAAAATTATGATAAATTAAAACCTGCAACCAACACCTGGAAATTGCAAGAATACTCTGCACTGAACATAGATATCAACCAATCTTAAGCTAATTGGTCTTAAATTATTTCAAGCAGACTAATTGCTGGTTTAATCTCCACAAAGCCTGGTTGACTTCCATATGTTCTATTATCTTTTTACAAGCTATAATCGTTGATGTCCTAACATTTTATCACACCACAGGCTGGATCGCACTCCAGGGTTCAAAATATATTGTCATGGGAAGCAGAGAAAGGCTGTCATAGAGTCCCTGCACTTGATGGAGGATGGAAGAAAGAAAGGACAAAAACTTGGTCATAAGCTTGATGAGCTTTGTGGCAGTGATTTTGCACGTTCATTCAAAAAGAATTCGAAGAAGTGGCAGAAACTTGTGACACAAGTACATTTTCTACACCCTTAAACTATTTCCACTTGTAATTATGTCTCAGGTTGTTGATTGTTATTTTTTGACCCATCCTATGCATTCATGAATCTCTAGGCTTCTAGTTTTCTTCGTAATGAAAAAGATATTGTCCTGTCTATCTTCCTGTGCATTTAACCAGAAAAAAACTATCCATTTGTTCTGCTATCCAGTGACTGCTGTCAATTGGGATTGAAGGTTTTTTTTCCCTTAAATGCTTTATGAGTTGCCTTGTTTGCACATAGGGACTTCTCTCATTATCCGTAAACTTGATTTTCTTTCCTAAACAAATGTTATATGCATTCTCTTATTCCTTCTTATCTTGATTCTAGATAGAAGTTTGTGATGGAAAAAGCCCCACCAGAATGCGGTGGATGAATCTTCGCCATAAGCGACTGGACGCTTCCGATTGGACCTATCAGGGCACACAGAGGAGAGGCACCTTTTAGGTCAGAAGCACCGGTGTGGTGCCGACCTGACCGTAAGACCCTGGGCGAAATGTCGAAAAGAAAAGGTGGGTGGACCGTGCAGAGGGAAACTGCCGGTGTGTTTGGTGGACTAGCACTGGGAAACTGCTAGTGTGGTGAGATGGACTAGCATCGAGAAACTGTTAGTGTGCAATAGGATGGACTAGCACAGGGAGACTGCTAGTGTTGTGTGGACTGGAATAGGGAAACTTCTAGTGTAATGGGATGTGTGCTCTGAGGATTAGAGATGTGACCTCCTCTCCTTGGAGAAGGATAGTATATACTTGACATGAATACTACCACGGAGGCGGAATTGTTGAACTGTTATAACTGTACGATATTCACGGCGTGCCGGATTTGTTGTAACGGTCGTGATCACGCGTGCTGGTTGGTTGGATTGCATGCCGTGAAAGTTGTCACTGTCCCATAAATGCCCGCTCGTATATGGGCGTTACATGTGGACGTGGGGAAGGATGGAGTTGCATAACTGTCGGCGGAGATTAAGGATGATCTGTTGTTGGAGATGGCTCTTCGGAGCTGGAACTTTCGGAATGAGGAGGGTCTCGGAGTGGTGGAAACCCTGAGGAGGTAAGGACTTCGGAGTGGTAAAAGCCTTGGATGGAGAATGCGACTCTAGATCGGAAATGTCTTCGGGATGGAAGGTAGCTACGGGAAGGCCGGATGTGGCAGTGGCTTCGGGATGGGCTCTGAGAGTTTTGGATGTCTTGGGGAAACTCCTCGGTAGTTTGGACACGTGTCATCATCCTGGTACGAGTCAAATTTTGACCACTGCAGATGCCCCCCGCTTCCTCACTTGTCGGAGCCTGTGAAAGAAAAGTTGGGAGAGTGAAGTGGATCGGAGGGATTCTCAATGCCTTGAATTCACTTTGGCGCTTGTGGATCTCTAGCGTATGACGGACCTCTTCAGATTATTGCGGATCTTCTAGAATTAATTGGTGATTGTTCAGCTGGCTGCCAGTTGTTATATCAATCGGTTGGATTTCTCTAAAGTCGCATCTTGTGCCTCTTTGAATCCTGGCATCATTATGACTGGGATTGTAAGGGTTTTTTTATTTGAGGCGACGGTTTTTCTCCTCTCTTTACTGTTGACCGAAGATCTCGGGAAGCAGACTGACTTTTTTAAGGATTGGTAGTTTGAATTGAAGGCGTGGTAGCTTCTCGTCCATCTAGATAATAAAGAGAGACTCACGAGAGAATCACTTTCGCTGTCTTCTTCAAAACCCCTTGCTTCAAAATCCTAACTTTTTCTTTCCTTGCTGGGCTGCCATGATCTCCTCTTTTCTTTTCATCAGATGGAGGAAGGAAAAGGAAAGGGGGGAGGTTGAGTAAGCGGTGATCAGGCTCTCTCTTCTAAGGAGTCTAACTGGAGTGTAGCATTAGTTGTCATGAAGGGGCTGTTACAGTACATTAATCGCTGTGACAGCGTGCCGCCATCGAGGGTAACAGGTATGATTCTTACTTCTACTGGATTGGGCAATCTGATTTCTGGGTCTCTTGATTTTGAATGAGCAAGCTTCGACCTTGTAGCTGTCAGCTTCTTTCCTGATGGCGTGTACGAGGAAGAAGGAAAGAGAGCTTGTCAGCTAGATGCGCTGATGGACCACTCCTCTTCCTGGAGTTCAGAGCTCTCCCATAGAACACGTAGGAGGGGATGTGATACTATCACCTTCTTGCTGTCTTGCCAAAGTTTGTCTGGTGTCGTAGGCATTGTCATGTCTCCTGAGGGCTCCTTGGAAGACCTCATTTTGCTGCTTTGATGGGATACGGAGGCGGGGGGCATAGGATTGCTTGTCCAGTACTCTCCTTTTGCATCCTTCTTTTGTATAATGTAAGAACAAGTAATTTAAGAACAAGTAGGAAAATTCTTCAATCTTTTAGAGAAGTTTTCTAGAGAGTGTTTTCTTGAGCGACAAATCCACATCTTTCTAGTTTATCTCACATACAAGCTTGAGCTATCATATCTTGATCTAATGTATAGGTTTCTTGTTGTGAAGAGTTGTTGTGGTCAAGAAATTTTTTATCACAAGTTTTCATTTCTTGTATTGAGTGTTTGGAGGTTGCGGTCTCGGCATGCTTGCGGGTTCGTGTGTTTGTAATTCTTGCGGGAACAAGTGAGGAACCTGCGCGGCCCGGGAGTATTGAGGGAACTTATAGGTTTTGTGGCACCAAGTGATCTTGCGGGATCGTGTACAGTGAACACCCTTCATTTTGGTGAAGGTGGGGACAAAGAGCAAGTTGCTCAAAATATCTCATGTTTGCGATTGCTCTTCTCTCTCAACTCAACTCTCTATATCTTGCATACTTATTTCTAGTCAATCTTTATATACATGATATCTCACTCTTGTTCGTATATATTGCTTGTGCTTAATTGATATATCTACTTGATATTATTTTATTGCTTTGATTAGTATAGAATTGTTAGTTAAAGTTTTTAATTTTCGCACTGATTAATTCACCCCCATCTAGGTGACTACAAGTGGTATCAGAGCTTGGTGCTCTTGATTTGGGTTTAACAACCTAGAGTTAAAGATTCTTATTTTGCTAATCACATTCTTGTTTACACACACTCATGGATTTTCTTGCACCACCTATGTTTTATATTTTTATAATTTGGAAGATTAAAATGGTTATATATCTTAAAGCTCTCGGAGTAGATGTTTATCTTGTCACAACAAAAGAATCATATATTGAGAACATCAAATATTTTGAGACTAATGCAAAAGCCACATATGCTCTAATGCAAACGCTTAATGATCATTATATCTTTAGGATTTCTAATTATTGTTCCGCTTTTAGAGTTTGGAATACATTCATCTCTTTTGGCGAATGAACTTCAAATGACATGAGAGAGACTCGAAAGAAGGAAGTGATACTTCCGATATGTGCTTCATGGTCCAAGGGGATGACCCCCTTGAGGTAAACTCGGAATTCAATATTGACGAAGATGAAAAAAAATGCCATATGATGAACTTGATATGTGATGTCAAGAACTACTTGAAAATATGACCCGTTGAAAAAGAAAAACTTGAGATTGAAAATAGAAAATGATTCTTTATCTTCAAAACTTGACATTATTTTAAAAGAAAAATGTAATTTTAAATAAAAATAAATCTTTGAAAAACCAAGTTGAGTTGATTTTCAAAGAAAGAGATTTTGGTTTAAAAGAAAAGGATGCTTTGAAAACTCAATTTGATATTATTTTAAAAGAAAATGAAAAGTCGTGTATTTCTTTGAACAAAAAAGGTTTTGTTTCTCATACTAATAATGTTTCTTTCACTATTGACAAAAATCAGATTTGAGTTTTGAAAAATAAGATTGATTGTTTGAACTCTACCTTGAGCGATTGTGTTTTTGACAATAAAAATTTTGACAATAAAAATTGGAATCTATGTTTCACAAGAAACAATTTCCACACCATCATATACATACCTCATGGCATACACATTTATATCCTACACACCATGCCGGCATGTATGCTAAAGTGTACACTTGTACATATTATGGCCGCAAAGGCCATCTTACAAAATTTCAAAAAGAAGTTTAATTATTTTAATATACATTGATTTTTCATCACACATATTAATGATTTTTTGGGATTTTATAGTATTTTATTTATAATTTTTAAGTTATACATTAGAATTTATTTTTATAAATTTTATTGGTATTCTAAAAAAAAAGTTTTAAAAAATGGTGGTTGTTGGCCTGGCCAACCGGCCCCAGAAGCTGGTTGACCGACCAGAGAGCTCTGTTCTCTGACAGGCTAGGCCCGGTAGACCAGGAGCCAGCGCGGACCAGGTAATTAATTTTTTTTGTTTATTTTCTTTATTTGTTTCTTTGATTTTGGGGCCCCTATGTATAGAGCTTTGGTATAAGTTTTTAGAAAAGTTTTTCAACAAAAAGTCTTCATAATTTTGAGCCTTATTTTCTCATCAAAATAAAAGAGTTTTAAAAAGAGTTTTTAATGGAAATTCTTCAATCTTTTACAAAAAATTTTCTAAAGAGTTTTTCTTGTGTGACAAATCTACATCTTTCAAGTTTATCTTACATACAAGCTTGAGCTATTATATCTTGATCTAATGTATAGGTTTTTTGTTGTGAGAGAGTTGTCTGTGGTCAAGGGATTTTTTATCACAAGTTTCCATTCATTGTATTGAGCCTTTGGAGGTTGCGGTCTCGGCGAGTTTGTGGGTTCGCGTGTTTGTAGTTCTTGTGGGAACAAGTGAGGAACTTGCGGGTCTGAGAGTCATTGATAAAACTTGTAGGTGTTGCGGCACTGAGTGATCTTACGGGCTCGCGCATATCATTCATTGCGGTGAAGGCGGGAACTTAGAGTAAGTTGCTCGAATCTCGAAAAAATCTCACATGTTTGTGATTGCTCCTCCCTCAGCTCAACTCTCTATATCTTGCATGCTTATTTCTAGTCAATCTTTTTATGCATGATATCTCACTCTTGTTCATATATATTGTTTATGCTTAATTGATATATCTACTTGATATTATTCTGTTGCTTTGATTAGTGTAGAATTATTTGTTAAAGTTTTTAATTTCTACATTGATTAGTAAATCACCTATTCAACCCCCCTCTTGGTGATTACAAAAGATGGATGTTTTTTTGTAATTTTTAATAATAGTTAGTTATTCATTTGGCTTAGTAAATAGTAGATTATCCGGGTTATATCTGGGTCTAGGTAATTATATGTGAGTTGTGCCTTGACATTGCTAAGAACGACATGGCATGGCCCACTTCCAATCCCAAATATCATACCTTGTTTAACATATCATATATACTAACTGTGGTGGGGATTTTCAGCCAGAGCCGATTGAACACTCCCGATTGAATCTGCCAAAAACATAGAGGAAAGAAAACATCTTTCAGGTAAGAAGCGCCGTTGTGTTGCCAGCGAAAAACCTCAGAGGTGAGAATAAGTATCCTCATTGAGAGAAAGCAAAAAAGTGCTTGTGTGTGATGGTTTTTGTAATTATCAGAAGCAAACTCTTTCTCGATGGAGAAGGAGTTGTATTTATAATTGTCAGGGCGGTTGTTATGGATGAAGATAATGAAGATTTTTACAACTGTGTGATCTCTGAATCACAACCGTTTGGGCTAGTTTGATAGACATGCAAGGGGGTTT
Organism: Agave tequilana; assembly: GCA_038442645.1. Lineage (NCBI taxonomy): Eukaryota > Viridiplantae > Streptophyta > Magnoliopsida > Asparagales > Asparagaceae > Agave > Agave tequilana. The sequence goes on from JAVJIF010004087.1 coordinate 189,594, forward strand.
GTTGTTATCTACAACTATTCGCTTGGGTTGTTGAGAATATCACAGGGATTCACCGCTATCTGCCACAGTTTTAATTGTGTATCTGCATATCTGCAGATCTTGTAATTGTTTTGATTGCGCTGATGTTGTTTGGATTGATATGCTGAGGAATCTGTCATTATTCATAACCGCCCGTGTAGCTATAGGGGGTTGTTACAATTGCTTGAGCTGTACAACGCTTGGAGCGTGGGGAAGATCATGGTACGCAACTGATTCCGCGGTCTGCGGATATCGCGTTGCTGATCTATCGCTGGAATGGAAGCGGAAGTCCTCGGAGAGTGTCTTCGTCGTGGAGACTGAAGCATCCTCGGAATAGATTTTCGCTATGGAGACTGAATTCTCCAAATAGCTAAGCAGCTCCGACTGGGTTGAGGATACAGATGGGTGGCTCGGATCGATGCGGTCCCGGGGAGGGACTCGAGACTCTTCCTTAGCCATGTCGGTCCTGCTGGCAGAATGACTATTGGCCACTTGAGGCGCCTATGAAGCAGCAGGACACGTAGCATGATCTCGATAGGGATAGGACCATTACACCCACAAAAAATAATAGAAAGAAAAAGATTAGGCACTATCCTTGTCCAGAAGTACTGATCTAGCTTTATGAATTCTATTAGTATTCACCCTAGAAAGCGTAAAATGTTTATTCCTTGGTAAGAAGGTCATGGTTTGGGATTTTACACATAACTGAATTGTTTAATCTGAAAATTTCTGTGCTCCTGTTAACTCTCACACAAGTTTAGTTTACATCAGTATATATTTACTACCTGGGAAAGTGGAATGTAACATACTAACTTCTGTATATTCTTGGAAAAATAATTTCATTATCTAAAGCATAGGACCTTCCTTGTTGCTCTTGGTGCTTATCAAATACGGTTCATCTACTAACTTGCATCTCCATACTTGACACGCTCAACTATTTTATCTCTACTTTTATTTATCCTCATGTTTTTTTTTTTTTTTTAACAAGGATCAATACTTATCAAAGGTTTAATTTAAAATAAACATCTTCTCGCTTGATAGAGAAATACAAGTCTTTGTAAGAGTAAGAATACCAGTAACAGCTTGTGAGTTGTACAAACAGCAAAACACATCTAAATTCATTATGTAATAAAAAGAAATTAGGCGGGGTCGGAGAAAATAAAATTCTCGTTTCATTATTTGAAAATTTTTAAATCTGCACATTTTAGGTCCAAATTCATTACTCACAAAGTCTTGAAAGTCTGCGTCAGCAGGGCCTCATCAAAGAAAAGTTTGTTCTCTCATGCTCGAATACTAATCAAACTCTGGAGTCTGTCGAGTGCAAATTCTAATTGGCCGAGGAACGTTTATATAAGAGAGAGAACTAAAAATCAAAAAACATGTATTTTGAAATTAAAAATCCTTCTCACTCAATTACAACTCTACGGCCTCAATATACAACTCTACGGCCTCCAAATATAAGATTTGCTCTGTTGAAGTTAATTTACACTATTTCAAGTAACTAAAAATAAAAACAAACATGTATTTAAAAAACTTTTTGTCCATCCATTGAGTAGACGCAAAATGGACGACCGAAAAATCAAAAATCATTAAATTAAAAGATTGCAAAAGAACATATACTTTTTTAAAACTTTAAAATTTTCTCATGGATAATATTTTTTTAATCACTTGTTCAGTGGATGAATATTCAAAGGCAATTTTTTGAATTATTTTTTTTAAAATTTAATTTCGAAAACCAACTTCCCAAATTCATATTTATTTCAAAAACTGACCTCTCTCAGGCCATGTAGGCGTCACGTCAGTGTTGAGTCATTTCGCCCCATCATCGTGGCGGGCTCCAGTGGCGGGTGCTTGCATTTTTTGGTCCAGATTTAACAATCCCAACGCTCTTGTTTTTCCTTTTGTTTTTTTGTTTTTTTGGAGCTTTAAAGCTCGGCCTGGGGTAGGCAACCTTTTTTTTTTTTTTTTTGATGTGGGTTCCTCTAAAGCTACAAAACTGTTATTTTTGATCCGGGATTGCAAAACTGAGCTTCATTCTTGACGCGGACCTCTGACTTAAGTTTTGAAAGCTGAATAAAAAAAAAAAATTGATCTGAAGGTGACCCGAGGACTACCATGCTGGCTGGGGGAAACAAAGCAGCACTTACGTGACGCGGAAAGTGCTGCCGAGGTAGCTTATTAAAGGTCAGTTTTTGAAAATAAATTTGAGAAAAATCTGTTTTTAGAATTAAATTTGAAACAAAAGAACTTATTCAAAAATTGCCCAAGGTTCAACGGCCTGCCTTGAAGAATTGCCCGTGGAGCGCCCGTGTTTGGAACTTATGCATCACTTGTCTGCAACATTGAAAAGATAGGATCATACCCAAACTCGGTCACCAACGGGAACTTTGAAAGCTTCATCACAAAAAGAAGCTAACCAACTGAAATGAAATTCATGGGAATTTTTATCATTTGGCCGCATTTTCATTGAAAATCCAACATTGTAAGAAACTTTAAAAGTGCTATCCTCATCTTTTAGAATACTACCAACCACTTCAACATCAATTTGAAACTAGAGTCTCATGCAACTTGAAACCACAGTAGTGTTGTATCCTTTAAACAAACATCCCCCCCAACCAAACCCAACCCAACCAAAAAAAAAAAAAAACCAACACACACACACACACACACAAATCAGAACCATTGTTTAATGGATAGAAACTATTAAAAACACTCTGAACCCACCCCCCACCCCACGCCCAACCAAAAAAAAAAAAAAAAAAAAAACAAACAAACACACACACACACACAAAGCAGAACCATTGCTTAATGGATAGAAACTATTAAAAACACTCTGAACCCACCCCCCACCCCCCACCCCCAACCAAAAAAAAAAACAAAAAAAAACCAAACACACACACACACACACACACACACACACAAAGCAGAACCATTGTTTAATGGATAGAAACTATTAAAAACACTCTGAACCCACCCCCCACCCCACGCCCAACCAAAAAAAAAAAAAAACCAAACACACACACACACACACACAAAGCAGAACCATTGCTTAATGGATAGAAACTATTAAAAACACTCTGAACCCACCCCCCACCCCACCCCCAACCAAAAAAAAAAAAAAAAAAAAAAAAAAACCAACACACACACACACACACACACACACACACACAAAGCAGAACCATTGTTTAATGGATAGAAACTATTAAAAACACTCTGAACCCACCCCCCACCCCACGCCCAACCAAAAAAAAAAAAAACCAAACACACACACACACACACACACACACACACACACACACAAAGCAGAACCATTGCTTAATGGATAGAAACTATTAAAAACACTCTGAACCCACCCCCCACCCCACCCCCAACCAAAAAAAAAAAAAAAAAAAAAAACCAAACACACACACACACACACACACACAAAGCAGAACCATTGTTTAATGGATAGAAACTATTAAAAACACTCTGAACCCACCCCCCACCCCACGCCCAACCAAAAAAAAAAAAAAAAAAAAACCAAACACACACACACACACACACACACACACACACACACAAAGCAGAACCATTGCTTAATGGATAGAAACTATTAAAAACACTCTGAACCCACCCCCCACCCCCCACCCCCAACCAAAAAAAAAAAAAAAAAAACCAACACACAACACACACACACACACACACACACACACACAGACAGAACATTGTTTAATGGATAGAAACTATTAAAAACACTCTGAACCCACCCCCCACCCCACGCCCAACCAAAAAAAAAAAAAAAAAAAAAAAAAAACCAAACACACACACACACACACACACACACACACAAAGCAGAACCATTGCTTAATGGATAGAAACTATTAAAAACACTCTGAACCCACCCCCCCACCCCACCCCCAACCAAAAAAAAAAAAAAAAAAACCAAACACACACACACAACACACACACACACACACACACACACACACAAAGCAGAACCATTGTTTAATGGATAAAAACTATTAAAAACACTCTGAACCCACCCCCCACCCCACGCCCAAAAAAAAAAAAAAAAAAAAAAAAACCAAACACACACACACACACACACAATGCAGAACCATTGCTTAATGGATAGAAACTATTAAAAACACTCTGAACCCACCCCCCACCCACCCCACCCCCAACCAAAAAAAAAAAAAAAAAAAAAATCAAACACACACACACACACACACACACAAAGCAGAACCATTGTTTAATGGATAGAAACTATTAAAAACACTCTGAACCCACCCCACGCCCAACCAAAAAAAAAAAAAAAAAAAAAAACCAACAAACACACACACACACACACACAAAGCAGAACCATTGCTTAATGGATAGAAACTATTAAAAACACTCTGAAGCAGCCCCCCCCCCCCCACCCCCAACCAAAAAAAAAAAACCAAACACACACACACACACACACACACAATGCAGAACCATTGTTTAATGAATAGAAACTATTAAAAACACTCTGAACCCACCCCCCCCCCCCCCCCCAACCCAAAAAAAAAAAAAAACCCCCCACCACCACCCACACACACAAAAAACCACCCACCCCACCTAGTTGACAAGCAAATTTCAAATAGTAAGGATATCAATTAACTGCCTAACATAGCATGGCTTATGGTATGGACAAAATAAGGGTAAAATGGCATAGGAGGCAAAACATCATGCACAAAAAGACCACTAGTTAGTTAGGATGCCAAAAGCAGGAAACCATCAAAATGGAGCTCTCTGGTTACAGGAAATAATATTGCCTGCTGGATAAGAACATAATACTATCCATTACTATTTTTTTTCCCCCTTTCTACATAAACATTCAAGCATGGTCATTCATCCTCCCCAAGTAAAGCTCAGGACAGGGTACATGCAGTCAGAACCAAAGTGCCGAGGAACTAATTCTACTTGAAGAATATTTTGTGTTTAAAGCCTGTAGCTGCCATACCCTCCTCCTCCCAACCCAGATTCATATCCACCATATTGTGATGATGTGAGAGACGAGGATGGATATGTAGAACTTCCTAGATGAGAATAGGATGACCGCAGTCCTGTATCAAGACCTCCATATCTGCTTGGCGGTGGCTCCCTGTGTCCTGATATAAATTCCTGTTTACAGAAAACGAATATGGTTATCAAGACTATCATTCAAGAAAGTACACTGCCGCAGTACCTATTTGCAGCTTGTAAGCGATCTTCAAGAAACAAGCTCGCACAACTACAAAAGCATAGGTCCGGAAAGATCAGATGGTTCACAGTGTACCTGGATGAGCTGTTGGGCAGTCTGAACTTGAGCAGTAGAGCCTTTGACCTCAACTGTAATCTCATCACGCGAGCCTCCAGACTCCTGAACAGTAAGGACAGCTCCACTAGTACGACGAATGTATGCAATGTTCCCCCCTCCAATACCAATGATGTCCTCAGCAAACGCTAGAGGAATTTGCATTGTTTGTGTCACCTGGATCCAAGAGCAGCTTTTAGATACCAAGGTGACAACTATGAAAGCATCGAGGTTACTACATCAACAAATCATCTGAGCCATCAGTAATCACCATGCAAGTTAATTTGTCTATTTTTCCATTGTTAAGAGGGTCAGTGTCAGAGCAGATATTATATAAGCAATGGTCTATCAGCTAGGCGCTCTGTCGAAACATCTTAATGAAAACAACATTAATAATGAGAATGGAGCCTAGACAAGTTGACAAGGTATCATCATCTCTATGGACATATTTTCTGAAAAAATGATGGAAAACAACACACTAGCAGTTACAACATGCTAATTTCCACTTTTAATAAGGTAATGCTATAAGATAATATTTGGCTAGGTTGCTATCAAAAAGATTAATGAAAACAGCATTAACAATAAGGATGCAGTGTCACTAAGGCCTGGCTCACTCGTGGGGAGTGGGATAATGATTTTTTTTCAAAAAAAAACCAGCCACGGCCTATTTGTCAAAAAAAAAGCACCAAGGAATGAGCGCATGTGTCTTTGTATAACAAGTTGAGGAAGTATCTCAATCAAATGATTTCTGAAAAATCTAGCTTCTACAAGAAACAACTTTACTAACCGTTACTAGATGCCAATTTATACTTATAATAAGGTAATGCCATAAGATAACATTTGGGTCGCATTGCTAACATGAATGTTTGTTTAGCATGCTCTACTAAAAAACTTAATTTTCTAACAAGCAAAAAAAGCATAAAGAGTCACAATCCAACTCGTAAAAATTGACCAAATATATACAAGCAAACAGAAAGAAACCTGAGTAACTAAAGCGCCCACATTGCGCCCTAGTCCTGTGGGTCGCAGACCAGAAAGAGGACGTTCTTGCCCATAAAGCGATGGCAGTGGACGGAGTTGCGAATCAAATTGAGATTCGCGTTCCAGAAATAAAGATTCCCGCTTCATGGGAAGTATATAATCATTGCCTGTACCGGAGTGCTGTGTGGCATGTATCAATGACTGGGCTTTATCACTCCAAGCATCTGGTGTGTGATCTTGCGTTGGAGCAGGCGGTGCATTGGGCTAAGCAAAATAGACACAAGACAACCATCAACAATCCTGCAACTCGTGAAAAGAAAATAAATAAAAGGACACGTACACTCTTTTCAAATAAAGGAAGAATGCTATGATCAACCAAAAACTTCCGGAGATGCCCAACAACAGCTTCGAGTGCCTTGAGAACCTTCAAATATTCACCCGAAATGTCTACCACTCGTTCTTCAACAGTAGCATAATAGGGCAGCTCATCTAAAAAAGAAATTAAAAGAAAATTTAGTTTTGCAGCAACATTGCCGTCAATTGCAGAAGCAAGAGTGAAGTGGCAAGACCAGCCTCAAGCTTTACCAGGCTTTTGCAAGGCTTCCGTGGTGAAAAGCATTGGATCATTTTGAAAAATAAAAAATAATAGAAAGTAACAAATAATATAAAATAAAATAAGAAATTGCATAATTAATAAAGCAAAAAAATTTGATGTTAAAATCTTAAACCAAGAATAAACATGAATGAAAGTAGATGATTCATACAGTGTGAAAATCTTCAAGATCTTGAGGCAAAAGCTAAACGTCCCGAATCAACTGGGGGCTTGAGCGGAACCTTAGTGGATTTTTAACACTATTATTTTGATATGAATTTATGAAATCACAAATATAGACATGGGTACCAAATTAGACACTAAGATTGAGAAGTTTCATACCAACATGGATGGAAACATTGGAAAGTTTCCAGTTTAGTACATAACTAGATGCTTCTGGCATCTTAAGTGTTACATGTATATTGCTTGCGGGAACCACTCTAATGATATCACACATAGCAAAAAGAAACTGTCTTATCTTACAACAAAAGACAATTAGGGCACTTCCCCAAACCAAAGATCGGTGTGTTCAACACAAGCACCTTTGACTGTCTCTTATCTTTCTGTGAACCGTTTCACCTTTAACTATGATAAGAATTAAGATGAAGCATGTTATGGCTCCTTTAGACAAGAGCTAATTGTTTTAGAGATAGTTTTACTAAATATAGCCTATAATACACATTTATGAACCAAATATATACATTCAGAAGAAACATAGTGTCCTCATTTATTGCACAATTGTCATCTTTGCACTCTGCAATCTGTGTCCATGTCAGACTGAGATACCGTGTATGTGCCTACAAAACATAGCATACATGTATGACCATGTAAATTATACATGGGTGTGGATGTGCACACATGCACAAACGTTATAGGTTTAGATAGTTGAAGCTTATACTACAAAAGCCCTTAGTTCTCACAAGTCAGAAACTAAAATTGATGTGAAAGTTACAATTTTACCAGTCTTTCTCGGATTCCAAGTATGGTTCCATTACAATATAAGTTGTTCTCCAATATGAATATGATTTCTCTAAAACTAAAAAGAAGAATTAACAGAAGGATCATCCTTTGAAATGGAATGTGTAACAGGTGATAAGCCCGTGTGGATACAGCATCAAAAGACAACTCATTAATTTATAATCAGAACTGATATATAATGAGGGTTTTAAATAGGAAAGGAAAGAAAGATCATTGAGGAAAAGGGCAGTTCTCGATATGTTCAGTACCATTTCAATTCACATGATAATGATTAGGATGGGCCAGCATCATAAATTATAAGGGCCTTTTAATTAGCAAATGTAGCATAAATTCCTAGTTAGATAGAAAAAGCTAATGATTTGACATCAATAACCAGAATCACGAAGTAACCAGAATTGCAGTAATAGCCTGAAACTGTAATTTGACATAAGCTGTGATGTGAAATGTGTACTAGTTTCAAAAATCAGCGATAATATCACTAAACTCATGCTTCACTAACAAGTTACGATCGTTGCGTAGGAAGGATTAAAACTAATAACATCAGTTAATGAATTTATTAGAATAACATGCATGAACTGATCGATCTCAAAGCAAGAATAATTAACCAATGCTACTTATGTTATGCAGGCAAAGTTCAGTATCAATAAAGAAGCTACTAAATTAAAGAGAAACAGAATCATACAACTCGCTTATATTTAGTAGACAACAGTCAAATCGATAACTCAGAAATGAATTATCAGACTCGAAATAACAGATCAGGATAAAAAAATGTACTTATTGAGGATCACATCGACCTCATATCTTGTTGGTGCTAGCTCTGGTCTCCAATGAATACAACACCTCGATAACGGCTCAAATCGGAATCCGGGTGGACCAGAAACAACCCGAAAACGAAACCCGAAGCTTAACGAGTCTGTTTCGTCTTAATGGGTCAGCACTCTAGCCAATGGGTCGGGTCTGGAACTGTTGGGCTTACACTGTAGCTAGTGAGTCGGGTCTCTGGCGCAGATCGGATTAAGTCTGCACACCTAACTATGAATCGGGCTTGATGATAGCAAGTCGATTGGATGGCTAGCGGGTCGGGTGGGGTGCAATTGGGTCGGACTCAAACACAATCTAAAGGGCACTAAACTCGGGGCTGCAGGCAAGCGAGGGCTGAGAGAGAAGGGCGGGTTGGCGGCGACTTGTGGAGGGGGAGAAGGTGGCATAACCAGGCGACGACCAAGGAGGCGGCTGGGAGTGTGGCGGTGGCTAGGTGGTTGCGAAGGAGGATAGGAGGGGGGGTCAAGGCTGCGGCGGAACAGGAAGGGGAGACAGCCGTGGTGCAGGTGGCATCGAGGGCTCGTCGACGCAACGATAACAGGAGATCAGCATTGTGACCTGGAGAAGGTGACGACGTGATGGTTGTGATAGGTACGGTCGAATAGAGGACAAGGGGAAGAAGAAGATGATAAGAGAGTGACGATAGGTCGAGGATAAAAGGGAGGGAGGATTTCAGGTGCAATGGCGGCACACGTGGGGAAGAGATCATCAGCATCAGCAACTGCTGCGCAAGGAGAGAGAACAGAGAGGAGGGTGTGGACGGCTACATGAGAGAGAAGAAAGAAAAAGAGAAAATAGGATTAGGTTTTTTTTTCTAAAGACATAATTAGGATTTAATCCTAAATTTGGGAGAAAATCAATCACACAATAGTTTTAATCAAAATTCAGCATTAATTTTATTCATAATAGATGAGCCTTTAAATAGGCTTTACAAAGTCTAATTTTCAGAATATAGTTAGGTAGGAATTGCATCTTATGTAGCCATTAATTTTTATTTTTTGAATTCGTTTCTAGGGTTTTGGAAGAGGGATTAAAGAAAGGGATAAAACTAAGTAGGATTTCACACTCTTAATTAGGGCCAGATAGATTTCACACGCCTAAGAGAATTTGGGAGGAATTCATCTCCCACATAAGTTTGAGAAATTTTCATGATATTAATTCGTTGAACCAAAAGATTACATATGGGCCTCCTTTTATAGGAATACAAAACTTGAGTTCCAACTCACAACCGATATGGTACTAAAAACAAAAGTAAAACTAAACTAACCAAAAATATAAAATAAACCAAAAATACAAGAAAAAATACACAAAAATACTCAAAAACTACTCGATCCTAGAAGTGGTGCATCTTCGTCTTTGTTGGCACTCATGACATGTCTTCATCTTTATGTTTGCATCATTCTCCCCGGGTTGGAAAGAACTCAACTCAGGAGAGTTACAAGTGGAAGAACTCGCACTCCGCTCCAATATGTCGGGATCAATCTGTTGAAGTTCACTTTGATCTACCCATGTATTATCAGTAGGTGGTTTCATTTCCATTGAACCAAATATTTACGAGTCTCACCATCTGTGGTGGTGATAGTTTCATCATTTAAAATATTATCAACTTGATGTGTTGTATTCGGTGATATATGTGGAACTGGTGGAAGGGAAGGTCTCTCTGAAATAAGCTCATGAGATGGCTCATCATTTAATGGATTGCTAGGGTTAAAATCATGGCCTTTATAGTCCACTAAATCTTCAATATTGAAAGTAAAATTGATATCAAAGATTCAGGCAAATCTATAACATAAGCATTGTCTAGTTTCTTTAAAATTTAAAATGGACCAGTAATACAAGTATGTAAATCATCACCACCATTAAAAGTTTTAAATCATTTCCTAACATCAATTCGTAACTTGTAGTTAGCATTATTTTAAGCTATCTTACCATTGATTTCCTTATGTAATTTGTGCACATGGACTAATGCAAATGATGATGCAATTGATAATGCAAACTTAGATATTTTTATGATGATGCAGACTCTATAGTGGTCGACCATAGGGATAAGATAGATGGGATGTCTCGGCCTAAAATCATAAACTATATCATGAAGACTCTTAGACTTCTATTGACAACTTCGGTTTGACCATCGGTCTGAAGTTGGAAAGCAGTGGAGAACTTCGACTTGGTGCCTAACATGTATCATAAGGTTCTCCAAAAGTAGAGATGAAAATCAACCGAGACGAGAAAGTTGTTTTACTCCTAAGGTTATGGATTTGATCCATGGCACTTTATCAGGTGAGAATTGGGTAACGTCTTTAATCCATCATTCTCGATCAGTTTGGAGGATACTGTATTGATGTAGCTTTGATGGTCCATAATCACCTTTCAATTCTGGTTCCCTATTTTGGTGAATGTGTGAAAGATCACAGTTTCTTTCCCATTGTTCCTTTCTCCTAATTGTGAATATACAATAGTGACGACAGGTAAGTGAATAGGTGTTTGCCTAATGCAGTTTTGGGAAATGTCCTCACCTTCATGTTTATCATCGCGTGCTTTTTTATTCCACTTGGTAAATGACTTTTTCTAAATCAGACTCAATAGTGTGTTGGATGTCACGCTTAGGTGGCCGTTTGTCTGAGGGATTTTTCGGAAAGACACCAACAAACTCATAATCAGAGGGTGACTTCAGGAGGAATCTGAGTATTGTCTTTAAGAAATGCATCAGTAAACTCTATAATCATTGTGGTGTCCTCGGGAGCAATCTGAATATTTGACTTCATGTCATCACTCTTGATATCTTTGTTAGAGTCAGTCTGTTGGTCTTCCTCGGAAATAACTTCTCAAGAGTCAGACTCTGAATTTATTACAAACAGTTTCTTATCGATCGTGTCTTTGACCGGGCTTGGACAGTTGGTAGCAACATGCCCATAACCTTGACACTTGTAGCACTTAATTGTGAGACTATTTTGAAAAAAAATCTTTTATTGCTCTTTAGTATCCTTTTCAAACTCTTACCATCGGTATTCATTTAGGTGTTGACATCTGAGCTTGAAATTGGTTTGGGTACTGACTCGAATTGGATTTGGGCACTTGAATGTGACTTCTAAAGGTTAGCAGTATCTAAATCTTGGACCAAGACAAGCCTTTTTAAGCTCAGTAATTTCATGATTCCACAACTTATTTTCAGGTCTACTTTAAGTCCAGCTCTAAATTGAGAAAAGACTTGGACGTCACTCTTTATGCCTAAGATATTGTAGCGAGTAAGAAACTCATTGAATTCAATAACATATTCCTTGGCGGATTTGTTGTCTTGGGTAATTCAGTGTCATTTGTCAAGAAGATGATTGTAATAATATGATGGCACGTATTTACCCTTGAGTTTGTCCTTCATAACAAATCAAGTGTTTATTATTTGTTGAAATCAGGCTTTCCTCGAAGTTCCACATCTTTCCAGTATTGACTAGCTTGTCCAATCAGTTTCATGGTAGCGAACATGTCCTCAGCTTCAGAAAAATAAGTACCGGGTGAAGTGCATGTCCATGTTTTGTAGCTAATCTAGAAAAAAAAATGAGGATTCAAACGATTAAAATAATCCAGATAAGCATCAAAAGTTGGTATATCCAATTGGGTGCTTGTCAAATATCGATCATTCTGAAATGGTGTTAACGGACCACGTTTTCCTTCATGTTTATTGCGATTTTCGAGGGAAGTCTCTAACTTAGTCAATCTCTCTTGACTTTTGTGCGGGTTTGGGTGATGTCCTTAAGCTGAGCATGTATGTCGGCGAACATTGTGACAATTCAAGCTTCTTCGATTGGATCCATCAGGGTGATGGGGGATTGACTAGACTCTCCCAACGGTAAGGAATTATTTTGATGGGCTGGCATGCACTAGACAAGTCCTGGTTGAAATAGGAAAATGCAACTAGCTAGATATTACACTAATTTTTGTCATTTGGATTTTTTATAATTTTATTTTGTTTTGAATAAGGTTCTAGATTCTAAATGCAAGAAAGCAAATAAAAGTGCCTAAAATGCAATTCCTACCTAAGTGTGCTCTGATATCAAATTGATGTGAAACATGTACGAGTGTTCGAAAATCAGCGATAATGTCACTAAAGTCACGCTTCACCAAGTTACGATCATTGGGTATGAAGGATTAAAACTAATAATATCAATTAATGGATTTATCATAATAACATGCATGAACTGATTGATTTCAAAGCAAGAATAATAACCAATGCTATTTATGTTATGCACGGAAAGTTCACTATCAATAAAGAAGCAACTAAATTATAAAGAAGTAGAATCACACAACTCACGTTTAATAGTGGACAACAATCAATGTAAATAATATTAAAGATAATGTAATATCTGACTGTAAATAAAAAAAACATGGTTTAGATTGTACCCGCTAAGAATCATGTTTGATCTAAGTGTCATGTTCTTGTAGATATGAACTCTTGTTGTCACGGTTTCAACACTTCGAGAATTGCACGAATCGGACTCCAAACGACTGAGATAGGGCCCAAAAATGAAACTTGAATTGTTAACAGATCTGTCTGCAACGGGTATGAACTGTTGTTGTAGGATCCGGGCTCTGTAGCAAAATGGGTCGGGCTCAATAGCTAGAGCGGGTTTGCACTTAAGTTAACGGGTCAGACCAAGTCTGGATCTGAATCCAAATAGGGTTCAAACTTCAGCGGGCTCTGTAGTCGAATTGAGGCAACAACCTCGTGCTGCTTCGTTGTCGGTGGTCGGCAGGGAGGACGGCGACAGTGGTGATCATGGCAGCGGGCTCGGCGGCGGGCGGCGATGCTCGGCTGGAGCACGAGGACGAGGATGCTCGGCAAGGTGGGGGGAGAGATGAAGACGAGAAGTTGCGGTTACCGGCACTTGGCACGGATTGGCGTTAGAGATGAGGCAGGTCGAGGGCAGCGTCCTTGGTTGGCCTCACGAGTGGTCGGGCGAGGATGAGAGGGTGAGGTCGGGGCCAGACTGTTGATGTCAACGGGAAAGCAGGAGTTAGGTATGTGACGTGAGGGTGATGGTTTTGTAGGTGGGAAGGAGAAAGGGTGGCCGAGGGCGAGGGGAGGAGGAAGAGGAGGTGACGCAGGCGGTTGCTGGTGGCGGTAGAGGGAATGGTAGAGTCGACGACTGCTAGGGTTGGCTTGGTTTGAGAGGGGAAAGAGATGAAGGCAGGGGATGGTGAATAATGCTCTTTTCTATTTTTTATTTTTAGATTTTTTCTGAATTTTTTTCTAGAGTTTTGGAAGAGGGATTGAAAAAGGGGACAAACTAACTAGGGCTTCACACTCCTAATTAGGGCTACCTAGGGTATCATACTCCTAAACTAGTGCTTCCTAGGGTTTCACTCCTAAGAGAATTTGGAGAGAAATTCCTCTCACACAATTTGAGGAGTTTTCATAATATTGATTCATTGATCCAAAAGATTACATATAGGCCTCTTTTTATAAGCAATACAAAACTTGAGTTCCGACTTACAATCGATGTGATATTAAAAACAAAAATAAACTAGAATAAACCAAAAATCTAAAATAAACCAAAAATAGAAGAAAAAAACAAAAAATACTCAAAACTACTAGGTCCAAATAGAAGTGGCACATCTTTGTCTTGGTTGGAACTCATGCCATGTCTTCGTCTCGATGTCGGCATCACTTTGACTCGACAATTTGTTAAGAACATAGATTAATAGAAATACTTGTGACTATAGGGAGACTAAACATGTTAGGATGAACATAGAATAGTAGTTACATTCTAAGATGAGACATGTGCCAAGGTAGCACAACACCCTGTCAGTGGGTAGCAAGGTTCGAAGAATCGGCTGTTCCGGTTCCGAATCGGCCGAGTCGGAACCAGAACAGTGAGTCAGAACCAGAACGGCCTTCATTGTTCCGATTCCTTTCCGCGAGTCGAAGGGTTTCGCTATTTCAGGCGACTCGCGCGAAATTCCGAGTTGACTCGACCGATATGGCCGAGTCAACCATGGACTCGGCTTGACTCAACTGATATAGCCGAGTCAACTCTGATTTTTTTGCTAAGTCAACTCTAAAAATCATCTGAGTAAAAAATAGCAATATAAGCTGACTTATCTCGTCGTCATCGGTTACCTGCCTCCACGCCGCGGTCAGTCGCTCGCCTCCAAGCCGCGCGCCGCCTCCAAAGCCAGAGGGGGGGACAGAGAGAGGGGAGAGAGAGATTGACGGGAAGAAGAAGGGAGAGAGAGATCAGAGGGGGAGAGGGGGAGAGATAGAGATCAGCGGGGGAGAGGGGAGAGAGATGGCGGGACAGCGAGGAGAGAGATCAGCGTGAAATGGGGAGAAAGATTGGAGGGGGAGAGAGATCTGACCGATCTCTCCCCCTGTCTATATATATTTTTTTTATTTTTTTTGGTATTTTCATTTTACCCTCAAACCCCTATTTTTTAAATTTACCCCCTCTAAATCATTATAATTTCCAAATTACCCCTCAAAACAAACTTATTTTAGACATGTGATATTATATAAAAATTAATCTCTACAGTTTATAAGATTTATCGTGATTTTTTAAAAAAATTTGAGCTTCATTTGTAGTGCTTTACGTGTATCGCCTGAGTTCGTTCCGCGACGCCAAATCGTCTCTGGAACGGTGCCCACCGAGTCGGCGGCCGAGATCGCGACTTTGAACCATGGTGGGTAGACAATCGACAAGTAGCCACTAGTAACCTCATAGATACCAATTACTTGGCAGAATGGCAAAGTCAAAATGAATCACGAAGGATGCTCGAGTGATGGCACAAGAATCATAGTCAAAGACTTGTAAGACTGCAGGATTGTTGGAACTCCAAAAACAAAACTAGGTAAGATATTGTATGTATGTGTATGTATATACATGCACACAAAAACAAGATTCAGCAACATGACAATATATCATATTTGGAGATAGACTTGTGTCATTCCGGAAGGATTCAAGGTTGAATCCTTCCCACTCAAATGCAATCCTAAAACATCTGAATGCAAGATCCACTCCATTAAAGTTGATCTACATTATTTCAAGTAACTAAAAATAAAAAATCATGTATTTTGAATACTTTTTGTTCATCCATCAAGTAGGCACGCAAAATGAACAGCCGAAAAGTGAGTTGGTTAGTTTAACGGTGTAGAATATTTAAAATCTAATAAAAATTGGTGTGAGGAGTGTTTAGATCATGATGAAATGGTCGGGTCGAGAATTTGTCTGTCTAAAAATATAGATCTAAAAAAATATGCTATTTTCGGCTGTCTAATTTGTGCCTATATAATGGGTGGGCAAAAATATTCAAAATCCATGATTTTTGATTTTTAATTACTTGAAATAATGTAGATCAACTTCAACGGAATGGATCTTGCATTCAGATGTCGTAGGGTTGTATTTGAGTGGGAAGGACTCAGGATTTCTTCTGAAATGACACAAGTCTATCTCATCATATGTGTAAAACACACATCTGAGAGAATCTTAATGTAAATACATATAGAGTAGTGCCCTTCCCCTAAGGATGACATTGCATGGGATATTCTATCATCCTCCCAATTTGCATTGGGTGTGGACACATATTACCAGATTTATTTAAAATGAAATTTAAGCATCACTATATTCTATACTAAAGAGGAAACAAATTAAGCAAATGCTAGAACTAAGCAGAAATATCAAGAGAACTATCCTTCTAGATGTCATTCTATCAATTACTCTGCTGCCCTACTATATCATTCTATCAATATTTTGCTGATATGCATATTTCCTGGTATCTAGTTCATTATAATATATGAAGTAGTTTAGAAACTTCCATATCACCAAAAGAAAGATAAAAGAAATAAAAAGGGTCATATTTAAGAACATCAATTAGATAGCTGCGTTCCAGTTATTTCTAAAGTCTTCTTGATGATCATTTTCCAAAGTTGAAAAATTCGGTGGGATACTTTAAAAGACCAAAACGACATCTTATCAAGATGCGTGAATTTTTTCCTTCAAGTATATGGAATATTTCATTAAGAAGAATTCATCCACTGTTTTAGAGGGTGGTGGTCAAGTAGTCATGGACTTTGCTAAAATAACAAATTCTTTAAGTGCCTTGACTGGCGCCTATGTACACCTGGCCACCTGCTTATACTGTTTTGGATGGTTCGCAAATTCATCCTCAGATCAATATTACATTAACACCTGAAATCTTCGTGTTGACAAATCAGCGTCAAAAATATTTGAACTGTCTCCACCCAAAAACTGATGGTGAAATAATGAAAGAACAAATATGCCTTCATTGCCTAATCTCTTCATTCTTCAACAACATAAGGGAAGATGAACCCCATTCCCATTCTTTCTCCCAAATCACTTCTACGAGTAATCATTAACCTGCTAATCCACCGGGACAGTTCCATTTTCTCCCTAATTCTATACCTGTTTCTTGCATTTCACCCAAATATCCTATTTTGCCCTTGATTATAAGTGAAAAGTCAGCTTTGAGATTGGGTGTATCAATGGAAAATGGAGAAGTTGCTCACGTTGCTAATGAGAATAGAGAATGTATTGATTTACTGAGGATGAAAGTTCAAGAAAAATTATGAAACAGAAGTCATAAATCAAACCTAATTAAAAGGAGAATAAACAAAGGGGGTTAGATAGAAGAAGATTGAGGATGTTGGCATTGACGCAGTTCCTGGATAAGCCCATTGGTTAGGCATTAGAGTTATATTTGTGGTTAAGGGGGCTAATTGAATTAGGTTTGAAGAGGGAAGATTTATTACAAGAAATGGACAGATTGGTAAAATAGAACGAGGCCTTTAGCTTCTTTAGGATAAACACGAAGAAATTAATAAATATTCCCAGCATATATTATTAGTTTGATAGTAAACCTAAAATGAGGTTTGTTTTTTTTAAACAAATTAAATGGTTTTAGGTGTCAATTTGTAAATATGAAGATTTCAGATGTTCATAAGAAAATATTAAATTCTTCAAGAAGAAAAAAGGAAACACTGAAGGCTTTGGGATGGATATGCAAAACAAAATTACTCCTTTTGCTAATGTCAGAAACAAAAATGTTTCCCAAATGAGGAAAGACAGAACCGAAATTGTTAAGGAAAGAGAAAAATCCAAACGAAAATAGAAGTCATCCTTAAAATATAAGAGCAACAAAATAACTTGGGCACAAGCCGTATGACATCATAAAAATGTAACCTATTTGCCTAGCCGGACATTTGGTCTTGTGTGAGGAACAAACCCACTACAAGTGCCATGAATGTTTTTGAGAACATTATCAAAAGCATTCTACATGAATCAGCATTGGTTCAATCTAATCTAATATTTTAGTGAAATCAATTTAAATCTGGAACTGGCATATTGCTTAAAAGAAAACAAATGTTCATAAACTTGGGTCAGTCATGTTGTACAAAGACACCAACATAGCAACAACATATGCCAACACTCAGAATATTCTAAAAAATACACATGACACATTTATCTAACACAAATATCCAACACATGTTGAACATTACACAGCTTCATGGTAGGAGTACTTGTTGTCAGCAAAGCCAAACAATACTTAATAGAAAGGACACAGATACTTTCAATCAGAACCCCATTAAATGGTTGCGCCAATTGGTTCTAAGGAACAGAATCAATGTGATTAAGAACTAGGTAGTGGCACCACCATGTGACCATCATTTCCAAAGAACACTCCACTGAAGCTTGCAGAAAGAGAGTTGAAATGAGGCGGCAGAAAAACATAAATGAGTTGGGAAAGACAATGCCAACCATTTTTTTTCACCCCTTCTACCATTGAAGCATCCACTAATATGGTGCAGACAGTTCTATTCTGAAGCCCTAACCATGTCATGTTAAACTCAGACATGTGCTGAACAAAACACTGTCTTTGCTATTCTTCGTGCTACTATTGACGCTTGTCATGTTTCTGTGAGTCATGTCATGTCAGCATCATACTCCTTAGATGGTACCCTGATCAATAAAAGAGTCATCATACACAAAAAATCTGTAACATACTACTTGTCTAGTTTACCTCCTTTAGACTGCCTGATTCAAAATATTCAGGCTTAGGGGCCTACATACTCCAGTTGGGTGACTGAGTAAGTGTGATAGCTAAAGCACTGAAATAACATCCAGTAATTGTGAACTAGCAACAAGTAAGCACTTGTCAGATATTTTCAGTCAACAAAAAGTTATTCAAGTTATACTATGCAGCATTATCGAGGATACCATGTACCCTTCTTGTTTGTCAAACCTACCTAGGATTAAACAATAAAGCAGGACGGTATGATCCTATGTTCCCTGATGAAAATTAATACTAAATCTGACTCTTCAAGGTATATGGAGAATTTACGATTTGAAATATCAGGGTAATGTGATTCATGTTTTACAACAATAAACAAACCAGGCATTATACAAAACATAACAGTAATCATAAGCAGCATGCATGTCAAACTTCTAAAATCAGAAAATATTTACTATAAAGAACCATTAATTCGAAAATGATCCCAACATTTCAAATTAATTAGATTTATACACATAGGATTTAGCCATTAGGACAAACATGTGATAAATGCAAACAATGAGTAAAATGTCCATGATAAATTTATGAGAAATCTGAACAAATACATAATTTTCCTAAAGGATGCTTGACATATACGTACCTCGAGCAATAATCCGCATTGCAGCACCAGTGTTCTCTTGAATTGATTTAATTGAAGCGCCTTGCTTTCCTATCAAATTAATTGCCTGAGAAGCTGGCACCAACAACCGAACTGAGCATGTTGTCGGGGTGGATGATGCTTGAGTTGTACCATCAGCTCTAGTATTAGAGGCACCATTAACACGTTTGAAAACTCTCAGCACAGCATCCATTGCAGGAGATAACTCTAGTTCTGGTTCTTCTTTTGCGAAAATCAAAACCTAAAAGGAAGGTCAACTTTCAAAAGTGGTCCAGCAAACGTATCACTGTACTCATTCCAATTCAGAAGGTGCTGTATAGATGAGGTGGTGCTAACCCTAAATGCATTAAGACTTACATGCAAAACCATAATGGTTTTCATCGCACTATGCTACCATGTCAACTGTTTTTGTATAAGAATTCAGTAATCAACCATTGGCATCTGATTTATATTTGTATAGTAACTAGTAACAGTTAATCATAGACATCTTCACTTTATTTCCTATAGAAGACAGGTAGCACTGTATTAGGCTATGGTCCAGAGATGACCATCTTTCTCAAACTATACGTATGGTAAAAATTCTAAACAATTCTTGTGAGGCCATGCTGATAAACAAGCATAAAAAGAGATATATAACTCGGGTGCATAAATGAAACATAAAGAATGCAACGTAAAAAATGTGTGACAGATTCTAAATAATTCCTGCGAAGGCATGATGATAAACAAGAATAAAAGGAGCTATATAACTTGAATGTGTATATGTAACATAATAGACAACATCAAGCATAAAATGAGTTATATAACTTGAAGGGTTGATGTAACATAAAATACTAATAATGATATCAGCAAGCATACAACCCTCAAAATAGTATAAATTGTCGATAAAGACAAAAAGAAACTATAACATATGTAATAGAAAAAAGAAATACAAGTGTTATGATGAACTGTTTCATGCACAAACCCAAACAAGGAATTTAGCAAAGAGCTTACATAGTATGTTATAATTCATGGAAATGTGAAGCATACAAACTTGTATTCTTATCTTGAACATTTAGTATATTCAAAAATTGCTATTAAAAGTAGTGTTTTACTTAACATGCTTCAGAGTCTAGTAAATTGAGCTAGGAAAGACACCATGTATCTATAAAGCATAATCTAGTGATATGACCATCTATTATATTAAAAATTTACTCTCTTTTTCCTTTTTTATGGAATATTAGTCAAAATACCGTGATTCAAGTTACTTACCCAAGATTTTAAGTGCAGATCCACAAAGATTGGCAAAGAAAAGCTCAAAACCAAGAAAATTTTTAAAAAAAATCGTAGAACATGAGTTAGAGTATCTCACAATGCGATCGGTGGTGCCAGCGACGCCGTCAATGACCCGGACCTTGGCGCGAGTCTCCTCGCAGAGCTTCTTGATGAGTTCCCTTTCTTCCGATGAGGCTTCCGACCTTTGCCACCGGCACGACCAAGCGGAACACGTTGTCGCCGGGCCACCCAGGCCACTTCTGGATCTCCCCTCCCTCCTTTGCCAGAGCGGCAGCGGCGGCAGCAGGAGCCTCCTCTTCCCCCCGCTTCTCCTCCTCCTCCTCCTTTGCATCGCCGGAGGCCACGTCAGCGGCGGCGGTGGCTAGGGCCTCGGTCTCCGCCTTCACCTCCGTCTTGACCTCTTCGGCGACCTGGCCGTTTCTGTCGGATTCGGTAGAGGGCGCCGCCATTGGAGAGGAGAAGTAGAATGAGGGCTTAGGGTTTTGAGAGTAAGGGTTTTGAGGGAGAGGAGAGCTTTTGTGGGGTTTTGTTTCCCTTTTAGGTCAGAGGATAGAAGCGGCAAAGATCAGATTTTTTTTTCCCCTCCCTCTCTGGGAGACGTGGCCCATGCGGGGCCGGGAGTTGGGACTTGGCGGCCCCGCCGGTTTCGCATCTGCACCAACGGTTTCCGGTTTGAAGCGGATTAAATTTTTTTAAAATTTCAAGGGCAGAAAAACTTTGGGCTGGCAGCCTTTTTTTTTTTTTAAGGGGCCTATTATAATTAAAATAATTAAGCTTTTTGAAGCCGGCCTGCCTGGCAGCTGGGCCAGCGGGCCTGGGCTTTTATATTTAGTTTTTTTTTTTTTTTTTTGGGGTTGCGTGTGTGCGTGTTTGTTTTGGGCCTGGGCTGCCGACGGGGCAGTGAGTAGCTTAGGCTCTTCAACGGCGGCCTCCAAGGTGGGGGAGAGAGAGAGGGAAAGCGAGTTTTTTCTATTTGTTTTAAATTTTTATTTTTTAAAATATTATTTGAAAATAGAACTCAAGTTCTCTCATTCTCCTCCCCACCAAATCAAATTACAGATTCCTCTTCAAAAGTTCTCTACAAAATTCTCTAAAAATCTAAGTTCTCTGCTCTAGTACTCTCTCTTTAAATATTAAATTAGTAATAATTGAAAATAATTATGCTGAAATTTAATTGTTTAATTTTTTTAATCTAATTTTTAATTATTTTAAAAAAAATTGAAATCGACACGACAAATCCAAAAAAAATGGAATAAACTGGCTTTGGAACCGGGTCCACCCGTTTCCGAAACCGGAACCAGAACTGGAACCGCCCCTTAAGAGGCTGATTCTGATTCCTCCTCTAGAAGAATCAGGAACTGACGGTTCCGGAACCTCAGTCAGGCCTACTTAGGGGGCTTGGGAGCATTTGTAATATCCCGGGTTAATTATATGTTAAATACCTATTTGGATTTACATATCAATATGTTAAAATTTATTTCTATTATTATATAGCTAATTACTATTATTATTGTGTTGTTATTTTTATTAGTATCATTTTCTTTTTCCCAATCCATTAGCCTTTAGACCATACCCTTTCTATGTTGATCCAAACCCCTTAACCCAACCCACTCCTCTTATGACCTTATCTAATCTTGTCTTATCCTAATCCTATCAAACGAAATCCCAAATCCTAACCAAAAACATATCTAATTCTAACTAATCCTACTCTACTTTATCATTGTTTATTGTTTTACTTAATAATATTTAGTCCTTGTATAAGCTTTGTCTTGTTTGTTGTTCATAATTTATTGTTCCAAGATAAGCACCTCAACGCTTATTAAAAAGGAATCATGAGGAGGAGTTCGACTTTTGTTCTTGTCTTCGATTCTTGAACATTGTTATTTTATTGCTATAAGTTTTTAATTTCTGCAATATTTTTAGTTATAACCTTTTCACCCTCTTTAGGTTATTACAAATAAAACTTGAAAAAAAGAAAACTTAGGAGAAAAATAGAACTTGAAAAAAAGAAAACTTAGGAGAAAATGGAAGAAAAGAATCGTGATAAAAACAAATGAATAAAAAGAAGTAAAAATATCAAAAAGGAGAAAGAAAAATTTATGGACTAAAAGAAACAAAAGAATATAAACAGACTAACCAAAAATAAAAATTAATGAAAAATAAAGAAAGAGAAAAGCAAGATATAATAAAAAACAAAATATCTTTAAAATGAAAAAGAAAGAATTCAAGAATCACAATAAAAATCGTAAAATAAAATTAAAATCTGGAAATAATCAAAAAAGAAATGGAAAATAAAAAAATCTAAAAAAAGTGAATGGTTAGTGAAATTTAAAATTTTGAAAAATAAAAAGAAAGTATTAAAACTAAAATAATATCTAAAAAGAAATAAAGAAATTTTTTAAAAAGAAATGAAAAGAAATAATCTAGAATAAAATGAGAACAAATTAAAAACAAAGAGAAAGATTTGAAAAGAAGCGATGTAAAAAGTCTCATCAAGGAAAAAAATAAAAATATGTAGAGTGAAACTGGAAAAAAAAGCAAGAAAAATTATGAAGAAAAATGATAAACTAAAATGCAAAGAAAAAAGTAAATCTAGAATAAAACAAAGACCGATAAAAATAAATGAAAGAAACTTCAAATGGACTTGTTCTAGAAAAGAAAATAAGAATATAAACAATACATGTAAAATAGCAAATGCAAGAAAGAGAAAAAAAAATGTAAAAAGTAGAAAAAAATCACAAAACAAGAAACAATGATAGCAAAAGGAAAAAAAATTCTAAGAAACTTGTAAAGAGAAAGAAAAGAAGGAAAGAATATAGGAAAGAAAAAGAGTCTCAAATAAATAATAAGAATTAAAAATAAGAAAAAATAAAAAATAGAAAAATAATTGGAAAGAAAATAAAGAAGAATTAAAAAATTAATAATAGAGAAAAAACAAGGAAGCAATTAAAAAATAAAAAAATTGAACAGGGATGTGAATCTACTTAAATGTTGAAAAAATCACAAGCTATAAATAATGAAAAATCTAAAGAAAAATATTTGTGTAGTGTCGTCAATATTTCCCATATCAAAATCAAGAAAAATACAATTAATATTTAACAAGATCTTGCATTTCCCATATCAAAATAGCTATTTGATACACTGAATACGATAGATCTCATATTCAAATCTAAGTTATGACAACCTTTATCATGGGAAAAAATTGGAAAAAAAATCGACGAAGGATATAGGCTCCAGAATTATTTAAAGAATTTTATACCGTTTTGACAATACAAAATTAATTGACTTAGTCTTTGCTAATTTAATAAAAAAAAGTCTAATCAATATGATCTTTTAGTCCCTCATAAAGTATAATTGAGAAATAATGCTCAAACATCATTAAATATAATATGTCATGATATATCAAACATTAGCCATATGCAAAAACAGCATGAGATCATGATAAAGTAAGTAAAAACTACAATTAAGTATATTAACCTTTTAGAAAAAAATTAACCACCAAACAATATCCTAAAAATAGTCTTAGCAAAGCGGGATTTCGCTATAGCCCCTATATTAAATCATAATTACGAAAAAACTCAGTTTCATAATTTTATTCACTTCAGCCACTTTCTTTTTTAAAACAACCTGGTGCACCAACGTGTCAAGCGCAGAAGCTCTCCTCAGTGGCGAAAGACACAAATAACCTTAGCAATTGCTTTGAAAAAGTGGAATGCTTTGAAAATACGAATTGTTGGTCTATAGAGGACTGCGGCCATAATCGCAGACCTCACAAAAAAACCTATTTCTAAGGACTGGGATCATAATCGCAGTCCTCATAAAAATGTCCTATTTATAAGGACATCGCAGTCCTCATAAAAATGACCTATTTCTAATAACTACGACTTTGATTACAGTCATCATAAAAAAAACCCTATTTTCTGAGGACTGTGACTATGATCGCAGTCTTCACAAAAATGTCATGCATGTGAGGCTTTATAGAATTGCGATCATGATCGTTGTCGTCACAAAAATGTCTTCTTTTTAGTCTTTTTATAGAACTGTGATCATGATCACAATCCTCGTCATTAGGACATATTTCTGAGTCTACATAATTGTAATTATGATCACAATTCTCACAAAATGGGATGTTTTTTAGTCTTTATTAGGATTGCGATCATGATCGCAGTCCTCACAAAAACACAGTTTTTCAGCCTATATTCAGGCAGTCCTCATAAAAACACAGTTTTTCAGCCTATATTCGGGCTGGATAATGATCTTAATCCTTCCAAAATACCCTTCCCTAATTTTTAATTAATAAAAGGACTGTGACTATAGTCACAAACTTCTAATAAAAGATTGTCATCATAGTCGCAATCCTCATACAGGACTGTGATCATGAGTCGCAGTCTTACTATCAGCATCACCATCATTAGCAGACCCTCGTTCACTAGCATCGAATGATCCATAATTTTTTAGATCTAAATAGCACATCGATCATAAACACAAAAAACTCTTTGCGAGCACGAGGAAACGAGATCTGCAAAAAAGTCGGATCGCAAAAAAAATAGTCTGGGTGCTCCGCTCCTTGAGACCCCTGGGAGAGGGCTCCTCGCCCCCTTCTAACCCTCATGGTGATCGATCGCGCAGGCCGACCAACGAATTACTCTACGTCAGGGTCATGGTTGAGGGAAAAGCAACATTGAGGGCGATAAGAAAGGACAAAAGAGGAAATAAAAATATATAAAGAAGTGATAGTTGGGAGGAATCAATTTATGCTGATGTGTACGACGCTATAGTGAATAAAATTATGAAGCTACATATTTTTTCTAATTACGAGACAAAATAGGCGGTTGTAACAAAATTTTGTTAATCTCATATAAAGGTGGCCCACTTAACCTTGATTATTTGCATTGGATTCCTATTAAAGTTGACTGATATTGAGGATGCCCATATTAAAGTCACATTTATATAGTTATATAGTCTCTTGAAATATAAAGGGTACCATGATGTAAAGGTTTTATTTCAAGGGGTCTAATTGTAAATGTGAGACCCACTTTTCTCCTCCTGCAAAGAAAAACAATCTCACGCTCATTCATTTGAGGATATACATCAGAAAAGAAACTGTGAGATTGTGCAAGGATAAGGAGACAGAGAAAAGAGGATCTTGGCATTAGGGTTTGCAGGATCAAAAGGAAGGAATCAAGGATCTTCTCCAACCTTAATTTATTCTTCACCCATGGCTTCAGGTATGGTGATTTAAAGTATTGCTCAATTATGCATTTGATTAATTCCCTTGAGATGTATATGATTCTTGATCCATGGCTATTATTCCGCATTAAATCTATTTTATTTCCAACATTTGGTATCAGAGCTGTGTTTAAAGAATCAATACATCTTGGATTTAGGAATTATGGAAAGTTAGGGTTTTTGATTAACAATTCATAAAATTGAATTTTTGATCTTTTAATTGTAGAATTTGTAGAGGATTTAATAGCCCTAATATCATGTTCATATCCTCTAATTATGCAATTAAATTGGGATCAAAATCAAAGGAATTGAAAACCCTAATTTTTGATAATTTTGGGATTAAAATCGACTAAGCAGAAACTGCCCTTGATAACTGCTTCGTCGACTATTAGTCAACTAATCCCATCGTATAGTCGACTAATTCCCTTTTCCAGAAAGTTTTAAAGTCTCTGTTTGCTGCAGGAGTCGACTTGATTTTTAGTTGATTTTATGACTAGTCGACTAATTAGTTTATAGTCGACTAATCATATTTTCAAGTCGACTAATTCGGTGACCCGAAAGTTGAGAACTTTCTGTTGGATTCAGGAGTCGACTAATTAAATGTGAAGTCGACTAATAAAGTTTGTAGTCGACTAATAATATGGGTATAGTCGACTAATTTTCTTTTGCACTAGTCGACTAGACCTAATGTGTAGTCGACTTGACTTGACCCAAGTCGACTAATCTTTCCTTGTAGTCGACTAATACTTGTTAATATTCAATCATTAATGTATATTACACATTTAAGTTATTGTGTTAGTATTGATTGATGCTTGGTCAAGTAATGTACTGAGGTATTATGGCTTTACTCAAATAAAAGATTAGAGAATATTATTGGTTAGTTTTGTAGTCATAAGGCTTATTGATTTAGTAGTTGCCAAAGTGACCTATGTTAGTAAACCTTATGAATATACAACTACATAAAAGACTTGTCAATGAGGAAGACATAAAAGACAATAATATTCTCGATGGCGGTTCAAGTTAGGAGATTGGGACTGACCCAAAGGAAAGTCTCTTTCAAATAATTATGAACCGGAGTAGGATAGTGTAATTTATGTAACTTAGTGGTGTGGAATTGGATACCCAAAGGTAACATGACTTACTAACTAAGTGACATAAATTATATTAGACCTACATAGGTGATAAAAGTTCTCACCTAAAAGAGTGAACACTAGATATGCTTAGGTTTCGCCCAAAGGAGAAATCAAAGTGATATCAATAGTTCATCTTAATTAATTTAAAGTTGATGTATTGATTAGTGGCCCTAATGTGAGCTTGTCCTATTATGTTTCAGTGAACGTCCCTACTTCCCTTCACACTCATGCCACTAGCATTCCAGCCTTGGATGGTACCAACTTTTCAGAGTGGTTTGAACATGTACAGTTTACACTGGGTGTTTTGGACCTAGACATGGCTCTAACAGTTGACAAACCTGATGAAGTGACTGCTGAGAGTACAGCAGAACAGGTCAGCCATGCCAAAGCTTGGGAAAGGTCTAATAGGCTTAGTCTCATGTTCATAAAGATGACCATAGCTAATAACATCAAGACTTCACTCCCTCCTACAACTAATGCATCTGAACTATTAAGCGCGGTTAAAGACCGTTTTAAGTCTGCAGATAAGTCATTAGCTGGCACCCTCCCTCATGGCTGAACTTACCACCATGAAATATGATGGTAATAGAGGAGTTCAACAACACATTCTAAATATGACTGATAAGGCTGCTAAGTTAGGATCACTGGGAATGAAAGTGGATGAGTCCTTCTTGGTACAGTTCATCCTCAACTCGCTTCCTTCTCAGTTTGGGCCATTCAAGATCCACTACAATACTCATAAGGATAAGTGGAACTTGAATGAGCTAACTGGTATGTGTGTTCAAGAGGAAGTGAGACTGAGGCAAGAAGGACAGCACTCAGTGTTGGCAGTAACTTCAGGAGGTATCCATAAGAAAAGTAAATATAGAAGAGGTAAGAGATTTCCATCAAAGAAAGGAAATGACCATGGGGAAAGTAGCCAAGGTCATAGAAAAGCTTTCACTGTCAAATGCTACTTCTGTGGCAGAAAAGGACATGTGAAGAAGGACTGCAACAAGAGGAAAGCTTGGTTCGAAAAGAAAGGTACAAATCTTTCTTTTGTATGTTATGAATCAAATCTTGCTGAAGTTCCTTCTAATACTTGGTGGATAGACTCTGGAGCCACAACTCATATAACTAATTCAATGCAGGGATTCCTTACAACCAGGAAACCGAATGAAAGTGAGAGATTCGTCTTTATGGGGAACCGTCTCAAAGTGGAGGTCGAATATGTTGGTGTTTATCGAATACTCTTGGAGACGGGTCATCAGATGGATCTTGAGGATACTTTTTATGTACCTTCGATTTCAAGAAACTTAATGTCATTATCCAAATTAGATGTTTTTGGATATTCTGTTTTGTTTAGTTGTGAAAAACTCTCTTTAATGTATAATTCAATTCCGGTTGGACATGGAATTTTATGTGATGGTTTATATAAAATTTCATTGAATGATGAGTTTGCACAATCTTTATTATCTCTGCATTCGAATGTTGGTATAAAACGTGGCTTAATAAATGAAAAATCCTCAATCTTGTGGCATAGGCGACTGGGGCATATCTCCAGGGATAGAATTATAAGATTAGTGAAGACTGGGATTTTGGATAACCTAGACTTCACTGATTTTGATGTGTGTGTGGATTGCATAAAAGGAAAGCAAACCAAACACACTAAGAAATGTGCCACAAGAAGTAAAGAACTCCTGGAAATAATTCATACAGATATTTGCGGACCACTCTCCATTCCATATTTTAATGGAGAGAGATATTTCATTACCTTTATAGATGATCTGTCACGTTATGGTTATGTGTATCTAATTAATGAAAAGTCTCAGGCTGTTGACATCCTAGAGGTGTTCATTACAGAAGTCGAGAGACAATTAGATAGAAAGGTTAAAATCATAAGGTCAGATCGAGGTGGTGAATTTTATGGTAGATATGATGAGTCAGGACAACATCCTGGCCCATTTGCCAAATTTCTAGAAAAGCATGGCATTTGTGCTCAATACACAATGCCAGGTACGCCTCAGCAGAACGGTGTTGCTGAAAGGCGGAACCGAACACTTATGGATATGGTTAGGAGCATGATGAGCTTCTCTAATGTACCCAATTCATTGTGGAATGAAGCCTTAAAGACTGCTATGTATATCTTAAACAGGGTTCCTAGTAAGGCTGTCCCAACAACTCCTTTTGAGTTGTGGACTGGTAGGAAACCCAGTTTAAGACATTTACATGTTTGGGGTTGTCCAGCAGAGGCTAGAATATATAATCCACAAGAAAAGAAATTAGACTTAAAAACAATATTGATTGTTACACATATTTGCATTTTATACCACCTTTATACCTTGCATATTGTATATTAAATATGATTTTTAACCCATATTTTCTCTAATTTTGCAGATCCACACTTTAAAGAGGAGAAGTCATTAACCACCTTAATTAGTGATAATTAAGGGGGTTAATTCATAATTAGCCAAAAGATCAAATCAGATCTCACCAAGATCTGCGCGCCAAGTGGAGAATCCAAGTAGTCCACATGGCCAACCACCCAACCACCAGATCTCACCAGAAAGATCCGGCTCAACGGCCAAGATCTGGCGGCAGATCCGCGGCAATCCGCGGCAATCCTAGGGCCGTTGAGCCTCGGATTTCGTGCCAACGGTTATGATTCGAGAGGCTTCTCAAATTTGCCTATAAATACCTGGCCAGAGGTCTGCGCGAGATCTAGTGAAGAGAGAGAGAAAATAAGGGATTTGTTGTAATTTTTGTTCTATGTTTTTAGTTCTCTTCTCCTTCCTCCTTGAGTTCTAGACAAATTGAGAGAGAGAGATTTCAGTTTGAGAGCTTGTAATCAAGAGAGTGACACTCTTGAATCAAGGATTCATCAATGGAGCTTTCATCTTCTCTTTGCAAGAACTTGAGTATGTTTTCATTTCATGTGCTTTAATTTCTTGCATTCAATTTTAGTTCTAGTTTAATTGCTTAGATCTTTAATTTCCATGGAGAATTATAGCTTTGTTGTTAGTGTAATGGAGGGCTAAGTTCTAGTTGCATGGCTAGCTAAGACTCACCTAGCTACTACTATCTCTAGTTGATTGTATACTTCAATACTTGCATAATTCTATGTTTCTTGTGAATTCCAATGAAGTATGGTTGTATCCTTTGGTGATTGCTTGTTAGATCTCTATATGAATTGTGTGTCTCTTATAAAGAGCCTTTGATTGGATCATAAGGATGGATTACCATGGTTGTATCACTTGTGTAGCAAGATCATCTCATGTACTTCAAGCTAACTTTGTAGTTAAGCTTTGAATGTCCAAAAGAGTTTGATTCTTCTAACCTTTGCACTAATTAAGTACCAAGCCTATAGTTCCTCAATGTACATCTAGTAAGAGAACCTAATATTCAAGAAGAGGCTTCAAGCTAACTAACTAAAAGGAACACTAGTCTTCAAGAAGGAATATCACACTTGAACATGCAAGCTATCTTCAATTGTCTATGATTCAATTTGAGACAATCTTGAAATCAACATAGAGTTAGTACGTTAGCAAGGAGGTGTAGTTAGGCTAGCCATGCATCTTTCTATCAAGAGAGTTTTACACATTTTATTCTAGCACTCCTTTCTTCACATCACACTTCATTCAATTCATTTCTTTTTCACAATACACTTCTTTTTCACAATGCACCACAAATCCACCATTTCTTGTACATTGCTTGCTATTGTGTAATTAACAAAGAAGAGGTCTCGTTTCTTTTTCTCACTAGTATTGTAAAGCTTCTACGCGAGCTCTCCTTGTGGTTCGACTCGGTATAGCTATATGCTATAACGAAAGATTGGAACAAGGTATAATAATCACATATTCGAAGTGAACAAGATCAAAGGTGAATTCTAAACCATAAACCATCTCTTTAATACCTGATTCTTGTGCAATTAACTTCATATACCTTGTAAATACTAATCAATTTTTGGCGCCGTTGCCGGGGAGAGCAACGGTATTTTTAAAAGTGAGAAACTAAACGATATATCTTCTCTGTTGCAGGTACAGGTTGAAGATTCAGAAATTTTTGCACAGCAGAAACATACAAGTGGACCTGGGCCTCTGCTCTCGAAAGCAGAGACCAGGATCCCTCCAAAGTGCCGCAGATTCCTGGCTTTTGCCGTGGAAACGCGGCACAGAGGAGTTCACTACTAATCTGTTTTCTGCAGGGCTTTGATCTCTGCAAAATACTGCTGCTCATATATCTGAAATCTTGTATTCTTCACCTGATAGTTGCTAATCAACAGTAAAAGATTTGGTGTTAATTGATAAAAATTGTTAGACATCTTGCATTATAGGCACGTGTCTTTCAATTACTTTACATTTACTGTTGAAGAGCGCGTGGGACAAGGTACGTAAAGCATTGCATATTGAATAGGATTCACTCGTTGTATGATTTAATTCTGCTTTGAGTGATCTTTGGTTGTTTACATCGTACACTTGCACGAATCAACTTTAAGGGCAAATCCCATAACAAAGATAAGGTGGGGATTTTATCACCCCTTCCTTAGCCCACAAACCATTTCCCCACGTACTCACTATCCTAAGCTTCTAATTAAAAATTGCTAGACGTTGGCCCCTAGGGACACTCGGACTCATTCAGGAGATTTTCCTAAGGGGGAAAAGTGTTGGAAATTGACTTCCGTAAAATCAGTGTCTAGGAAAGGGGTTGAGGGCCGAAAACCCGAAGGGCGGTGGTTACTTAATTAAGGAACGTCTCCGGACGGAAAACCTCCCACCAACCTTACCCTTCCCTGGCTGATTTGCTTATAGTCAGTGTTTGCACCGAACCTCCTGTGGACGATCTAAAGTTAGGAGTCGTCTAGGGCAGAAAACCTAGAAGCTTGGATTGATTTTTTTTCTTTTTTTCTTGATTGTTATTTTTCATTTTCCGACTGTGTGAAAGGTGCACGTTGATTGTGTATTTGTATGCGAGAGTGGTATCGAGAACCAATTTCTTCTAGGCTTGTGAGAACTTCTACACTGCAACATACACCACCACTCGACACAATTATGACGAATAACGTGTCGCTGCAGGACAAGTTCTATCCTATCCGCACATCAATTCCTTCTTGTATTCTCCTCCCGGACACCAATGACCATAATTTTGAGCTAAAACCCCAATTCATAAACACTCTTCCACGATTTCATGGATTAGATTCTGAGGATGCTTACGTCTTCATACGAGAGTTTGAGGAGGTATGCCTCATGATGAGGATTTCCCAGTTGACAGAGGATGCTGTGAGACTTAGATTCATCCCATTTACACTAAAGGATATTGCAAAGAAGTGGCTGTACAGTCTTCCTGTCAGCTCAATCTCTTCATGGGATGAGTTTGTTAAGGTCTTCCTAAAAAAATTCTATCCGATCCATAAAACAGCCCTCATGCGTAAAAATATAATGCAATTCAAACAAGAGCCCAATGAGCCGTTCTGGAAGTATTTTGAGCGCTTTAAGGACCTAGTAGCCCTGTGTCCCCATCATGGTATAGAGAAATGGCGTCAATGCCAGATTATCTATGATGGACTGGACTATCAGACTAAGACTCTCCTTGAAACTATGTGTCAAGGAGAATTTCTTAAGAAGGATGAAGACCAGGGCTGGGACCTTTTTGAGGCTCTAGCGGAGAAAACTATTCAGTGGGAATCCTGCTCTGAGAAACCCACACCAACAACTTCCAGAACTGGTTTACATTCTATAGGATCCTCTATAGCTGCAGAAGCTAAGATTACACAATTAATGAAGATGATTGAATTGTTAGAGTCAAGGGAACATTCTGTGAATCAAGTCAACCCATCACGAGTGACCAGCCCACCACTTGTGGCACCCATGGTTCACCCGGGTTGTACTTACTGTCATGATTTGAATCATGTATTGGAAGAGTGTCCAGTGTACCATGCTCAGAGCTATCAGGAGAGTACAAATGCCACTTACACCAGACCTCCATACAATCCTTATTCCAAGACCTACAATCCAGGGTGGCGCAACCATCCTAACTTCTCTTGGAGTCAGTCTGGTAATGAGCAGCCGAGACAACCATTTCCACATCAACAATACCCTGCTCAGGCACATCCACCGACTTACCACCAAAACCCACCAAATTTCAATTCATATCATAGTCCACCCAGATTCCAACCATATCAAAATTCTGTGCCATATCAAGCTAATTTTCAACCCCAGTATCAACAACAACAACAGCATCTACCCAATCCTTCAGATAAGAAAATTTCCGAATTGGAGAAAATGATTGAAACCTTGTCGAAAACCCAAGCAGCTATGATGAACAATCAGCAGCAGGATATGAATAAATTACAAATCCAAATAGGACAGTTGGCTAATTCCCTAACTGAAAGGCAAAAAGGAATGCTGCCTAGCCAACCTGTGCCTAATCCCAAAGCTCATTTTCCTCTGCACGAAGTTGAAAACTTGGGACCCAGCCAAAGCCAATGCCAAGCCATTCAAATCCTTAGGTCTGGAAAACATGTAGACAACAAGGTCTCAAATCAGTCTCCAAAATTTGTTCCAAAATCTGTGTCAAAACCATCAGCTTCTGTCCCAGTTCAACCTGTGCATAATAGTCCTTCAACAAGCTCACAACCATCCACGTCCCAGTCAAAAGGAAAAGAGAAAGTTGATGAGCAAACTTATAAGCCTGTTGTCCCATTCCCAAATAGGCTTACAAATCATAAGAATAATGCTCACATGGAGAAGATCAGAGAGATATTTAACCAAGTGCAAATCAATGTCCCTCTCTTAGATGCTATTCAGCAAGTCCCATCGTACGCCAAGTTTCTGAAAGAGATGTGTACCAAAAGAGAAAAGCAAATGTCCCTAAGAAAGTCTTCTTGGCTTCCAACCTAAGTGAATTGCTTAATGGTCCAATCCCTGTGAAGTACAAAGATCCAGGGAGCCCAACCATTTCTTGTATCATAGGGCAGACCACTGTAAATAGGGCTTTGCTAGACTTGGGCGCAAGCATCAATCTTCTTCCCTTTTCCGTATACCAGCAGTTAGGGTTAGGCAATCTTCGTCCAACCCAGATGACCATACAGTTGGCTGACCGCTCTGTAAAGATTCCCAAGGGGGAGATTACAGATGTTTTGATACGGGTCGGGGAATTCATTTACCCCGTGGACTTTGTCGTTCTTGAGACACAACCCGTACATAATCACAGAGCGCAGACACCTGTCATTCTAGGACGTCCTTTCTTAGCCACCGCGAATGCGATCATCAACTGCCGAAATGGATCAATGCGGCTGACGTTCGGAGATATGACAAAGGAGGTGAATGTCTTCCATCTGGGGAAGCAGCCAAGGGATGTGGAACATGAATCTTTTGATGTGAACTTGATAGAGGGATTAACCAGTGAACACTTGGAGGAGATGGAGTACGAATCTGAAGAGGAATTTGAGTTAGAATCTGATGACCTAACTCTTGATCAGATTGTTGGATCAAATGCTGAAAGGAGTACTAA
Source organism: Agave tequilana (assembly GCA_038442645.1). Taxonomy (NCBI): domain Eukaryota; kingdom Viridiplantae; phylum Streptophyta; class Magnoliopsida; order Asparagales; family Asparagaceae; genus Agave; species Agave tequilana. Next base: position 224,084 of record JAVJIF010004087.1, read on the forward strand.
ATCCACTTCTATTCTTCCCTTGCACCATGAGCAACCTGTTATAGATCCAGTCCCGTCTGCTGAGCTTAAGGTTCTTCCTGGTCATCTCAAGTACAAGTACTTGGATGACAAAGAATCCTTTCCGGTAATCATTGCATCCAATCTTACGGAACAACAAGAAGAGGACCTATTGACTGTGCTAAGGGAAAATAGAGAAGCCATTGGTTGGACCATGGCTGATATTAAGGGGATTAGTCCTACTATTGTCCAACACAGGATTCACTTAACGGAAGATGCCAAGCCTAAACGAGATCCACAGCGGAGACTTAACCCAATTATGCAAGAAGCTGTTAGATCGGAGATTCTGAAACTCTTAGACAATGGGATCATATATCCCATATCCGATAGTCAATGGGTTAGTCCAGTTCATGCTGTGCCTAAGAAAGCTGGATTTACGGTGGTGGAAAATGAGAATAAAGAACTAATACAAACACGTCTTCCAACGAAGATTCGAGTTTGTATTGATTATAGGAAACTGAACACCGCCACACGTAAAGACCACTTTTCACTTCCGTTTATTGATCAGATGCTGGAAAGATTGGCGGGGCACGAGTATTACTGTTTCCTTGATGGATATTCAGGATATAATCAGATCCCAATTGCTCCCGAGGACCAAGATAAGACAACCTTCACCTGTCCGTTTGGAACATTTGCATACCGAAGGATGCCCTTCGGTCTTTGCAATGCTCCAGCAACGTTTCAACGTTGCATGTTGAGCCTGTTCTCGGACATGGTGGAGAAATTTTTAGAAATTTTTATGGATGACTTTTCGATATATGGGGATTCATTTGAGCAGTGCTTGTACCATCTGAAGTTGGTTTTGCAACGATGCACGGAAAAGAATTTGACACTTAATTGGGAAAAGTGTCATTTCATGGTCAAGCACGGAATTGTACTAGGACACAAGATATCAAGAATAGGAATCGAGGTTGACAAGTCGAAGGTGGAGGTTATTACAAAGCTCACTGAACCACAATGTTTAAAGGACATTAGATCTTTCTTAGGGCACGCTGGTTTCTATAGGAGATTCATTCAAGGGTTTAGCAATATTGCTAGACCTTTGACAAATCTCCTAGGAAAAGATGTACCCTATATCTTTGATGAAGAATGTCGAAAGTCGTGGAAAGAGCTAAAGAATAGACTTGTCTCTGCGCCGATCATATCTGCACCGGACTGGACCAAGCCATTTGAAATTATGTGCGATGCCTCTGACTTTGTGATAGGCGCTGTTTTAGGACAGCGTATTGAAAATAGGCAGCACGTAATATACTATGCTAGCAGAACGCTAAACGATGCCCAACTGAATTACACGACCACTGAAAAAGAATTTTTGGCAGTCGTTTTTGCATTGGAGAAATTTCGACAATATCTGGTAGGGTCCAGGACCATTATTTTTACTGATCACTCCGCCCTGAGGTACTTAATGCAAAAGAAGGACGCAAAGGCAAGATTGATTCGATGGATCCTTCTTTTGCAAGAGTTTGACTTGGAGATAAAAGATAAAAAGGGCGTTGAGAACGTGGTTGCGGACCATTTGTCAAGAATCCCGAACGCACCTCATGAGAACATACCGATTAATGAAGACTTTCCTGACGAGCACATTCTCGAGATACGTGGAGAGCCCTGGTATGCCGATATAGTGAATTACCTGGCTACCAGGCAAATTCCTTCCCATTGGTCAGGACAAGACAAACATCGTTTCCTGAGACAAATGCGGTTCTTCTTTTGGGATGAACCGTATTTATTTAAGTACTGTCCTGACCAAATTATACGGAGATGCCTTCCAGAGGATGAACATCAGAGTGTTTTGACATTCTGTCACAAGTTAGCTTGCGGTGGACACTTTGGTCCACGGAAAACGCGGAAAAAGTGCTCCAGAGTGGATTCTACTGGCCCACTCTCTTTAAGGATGCCTTTACTTTTTGCAAGCTGTGTGATAGATGTCAAATGACGGGTCGGATTACTCAAAAGAACATGATGCCCCTCACACCCATCTTGGAAGTCGAAATCTTCGACCTCTGGGGCATCGATTTTATGGGACCCTTTCCTCTGTCCTACGGTAACCAATACATCTTGGTAGCCGTAGATTATGTTTCTAAGTGGGCTGAAGCGATTCCTACACGAACAAATGACAACCAAGTTGTCATTAAGTTTTTAAGAGAGTACATCATTTCACGCTTCGGAGCCCCCCGTGCGATACTGAGCGACAATGGAAGTCATTTCTGCAATAGGGCTTTTGAAGCCTTGATGCGAAAATACTCCATTACTCATAAATTGTCCACAGCTTATCATCCTCAAACCAATGGGCAAGTTGAGGTAACAAACAGACAGATAAAACTCATCTTGGAGAAAACTGTAGGACAGAATCGTAAGGATTGGTCCATCAAACTGACTGATGCCTTATGGGCATACAGGACCGCTTACAAAACTGTCCTCGGTATGTCTCCGTACCGAGTTATATTTGGGAAACCATGTCACTTGCCCGTTGAGTTAGAACACCGTGCACTATGGGCTTTAAAGCAACTGAATCTTGATTTGGATAAAGCCGGTGTTCTCAGGAAGCTGCAGCTATCCGAGCTGGAAGAGTTACGAAACGAGGTATACGATAACGCTCGGATTACAAAGCACAGGACCAAGCTCTTCCACGACAAAGCCATTCACAGGAAGATTTTTGTTGTCGGACAACAGGTTCTGTTATATAATTCTCGACTCCACCTTTTCCCTGGAAAACTGCGAACCAGGTGGTCAGGGCCTTTCATTGTGCAGAATGTCTTCTCTCACGGAGCAATCGAAATTCTTGACCCAACCAATGGCAATATATTCACTGTAAACGGACAACGCTTAAAGCCATTTTTCACCACGGATTCATTGTCACAAGACGTTCACGAATTGGGTCTTTCCGACCCAGTTTATTTGTGACATTTTCCATCTGTATATTTTCCCATGCATTCTCCTGATTATCATTTTGGGATCTCTTTTGTAAATATTTTTCTTTCTCATTTTTTGTGAATAAAATAAAAAAATTAAAAAAAAAAAATTTTTTTTTTTGGGATTATTGGGCATGAAAAGAATTTCACATCCCTAGGATTCTCTTTCCTCCCTAGGATTCCTTTCATATTCAAAAACTTTGACCTAGGGTTGTAATTTAAACTTTGTACATCCCTTTTTACCTACCCTTATAAAAGTTCTCCTCCCCAACTCTTCTCCCTCACCCGAGAAATTACTTCAGATCTAGATTTCCCCCTTCACAGCCAACCTTCAAAAATTTTCTGATCACCAAAATCCTTCCCTTTGCCGCGCCCTGCCGCCGATCCGCGGCAACTCTGCCACCTCAGGCGCGCCGGAAAGCTCTATTCTGACTATCTTCCTCTGCTGCTGGTAGATCCTGAGTAATTTTTCCCGAGGCCATCTCTGTGCCTTCTTCACTACTGTGTTGGATTTCCCCCCACGATCTCCGGGGGTGGTTTGCAATTTCCTATCTCAAATCCTTTACTTCATTGTCTTTAGCAATTATGGCACCAAATCTATTTGTGGAGAGGGATTTTTCTGCACTTTTTAATGAAAGAGGGGGATATGGGCATATTTTCGTGGATCGAATCCGCGCTTGGAATTGGTACACTTTGGTGTTTGATCATAATGAGCATGAAGCTTTTTATTGTCCCGATCTTGTGAACACATTTTACAATTCAATAGACTATGCCTCTGTGAATCATGACACATACCAATTTGTATCTCACATGCCATTTGGTGATATTTTGGTCACACTTCCACTTCTTGGACATATCACGCATGTTCCCATTTTTCACCATCCTAGCGACCCCTTGCCCTTAATTGATTACTTAACCATTATGGGTGTACGCTGCACTACCCAGGATCGGGGGCTCAAAGCCCAATCTACATTCAGAAACATTCATTGCGTTGGACGTTGGATCCAACGAAATATTCTTGGGCTAGATCACACTTCTTCCTTCAACAGACCTGTGCTACAGATTATTCATGACCTGATGACACAGAACCACATGGTCTGTTTGAACCAGACTATCTTCCGTGCCATTATCGAAATTTCCTCTCGCACTCGGGGTGCAAAGTTTTCTCATTCTATATTAATTACACGTCTGTGTCAAAATTTCATGTCAGACGCTATTTTTTCTACATTTGCCCGAGTGACGATTACGTTAGAGAGACCCACAAGTTCTTACAATAGCTGCTTGCAGGCGCTCTGGACACCCAGTGGCATGCCTGAGACTGTACCTGTGGAGTCCTCTTCAGAGGAAAGCTTAGAGGTGGAAGATGAGCCCCAATTCTGGAGGCAGGAGCCCCCAACGGAACCAACAGCCTTCATGTCTACTATTTGGAAAGGCATGAAGAAGATATTTCGGGGACAAGTCAGGCTTAGGAAGAAAGTGGAGGAGGAATCATCCAGGTTATCCTCTTGTTTAGATGGGATGGAGGCGACTTTGAGGAGGACACAATCAGCTGGACCCAGTACCACTGCGGGTCCAAAGAGGACGAGGGAGTAGTTTATCCTGTACCTATGTCATGCATCATTTCATATTGCATACATTGAGGACAATGCATGAGATAGGTATGGGGGGGTAGATGCTAACATAGGATTTTTTTTCTTTCTTTTTAGGCTTTTTTATTTTTAGGATTTTTTACTTTCTTTTTAGGTTTTTCTTTTATTTAGATTTTATCTTTCTTTTTAGATTTTTTCCACTTTATTTTTAGATTTTACTTTTCTTTTAGAAAAATATAAAAAATATATATATATATATATAAAAAAAAAAAAGAAAAGAAATTCTTTGATCCATGTTTAAAGAAACTCCTTTGAAATTTAGGGATTAAGGAAGCTCTTAACTAGGATTTCTAATTATAAGTTGAAAAGAAGAGTTTTGTTAGATTTTTAGGTTAAGTAATAAAGGATTAGAAAAATTACTTGATTTTAATTCTTTCTTTAGGATATAACATTGAAACATATTGAAGGAATAATCAAAGACTTTGTGACTTTATTTACATTTATATATAATATATAAAAATAAAAAAAAATAATATAAAAAAAATAAAAAAATATATGTATATAAATAATAAATCACTGATTAAGCTGGTAGGCCGTGCCTCAGGAAGCATTGCCGGTCACGCCTAAAGGTGATAGAAAAAAAAAAATACTTAGCCACTGATTAAGCTGGTTAGTCGTGCCTCAGGAAGCATTACCGGTCACGCCTAAAAGTGGTTAAGTCCTTAGATTCCTAAGTGACCTAGTTTACTCGAGTCTTCGAACCCGTGGGATGTATTCTCATCTGGTGCCCTAAGACCGTCTGGTCTGGGAGTCATCGGTAAGATGCTCGCTACATGGGTAGACTAGGATACCTAAGGATGATAAGGAAATGTAAATAAATAAACATTGTATATACATAAAAATATGTTATATATATAAGTAAATAAATGAACTTAGTCTGAGAGAGATCCTTCATATTTATAGATGTAAATATCCTAGGATTGATGCAAAATCCGGTTTTTGATCTTTTCCCGAAAATCTTAACCTAAGCTAAAAACAAAACTCCAATTAGATACTTATAAGAAGAATGAAAAGATAAGAGTAACCTGAAACCTATAGGTCAATTTAGAATCTTTAAAGCATGGATCAAAAATTTCACTAACCCCTTTTATTTTCCTTTTTGGATTTTGTGGGTGTAATCCGCTGAAAACCCTCAGGAGACACACTCCTCCTCTAGGGTAACCTAGAGGTTTAACGGCTTGTTGCACGTGCTCAGTGCAATCGTGTCACCTACGAAAGTGGTGTAATAATTAGTTAGGATTTTATTTTTCTTTCTTTTTCTTTTATTTTTGCTCGAGGACGAGCAAAAGCTAGGTATGGGGGTGTGATTGTTACACATATTTGCATTTTATACCACCTTTATACCTTGCATATTGTATATTAAATATGATTTTTAACCCATATTTTCTCTAATTTTGCAGATCCACACTTTAAAGAGGAGAAGTCATTAACCACCTTAATTAGTGATAATTAAGGGGGTTAATTCATAATTAGCCAAAAGATCAAATCAGATCTCACCAAGATCTGCGCGCCAAGTGGAGAATCCAAGTAGTCCACGTGGCCAACCACCCAACCACCAGATCTCACCAGAAAGATCCGGCTCAACGGCCAAGATCTGGCGGCAGATCCGCGGCAATCCACGGCAATCCTAGGGCCGTTGAGCCTCGGATTTCGTGCCAACGGTTATGATTCGAGAGGCTTCTCAAATTTGCCTATAAATACCTGGCCAGAGGTCTGCGCGAGATCTAGTGAAGAGAGAGAGAAAATAAGGGATTTGTTGTAATTTTTGTTCTATGTTTTTAGTTCTCTTCTCCTTCCTCCTTGAGTTCTAGACAAATTGAGAGAGAGATTTCAGTTTGAGAGCTTGTAATCAAGAGAGTGACACTCTTGAATCAAGGATTCATCAATGGAGCTTTCATCTTCTCTTTGCAAGAACTTGAGTATGTTTTCATTTCATGTGCTTTAATTTCTTGCATTCAATTTTAGTTCTAGTTTAATTGCTTAGATCTTTAATTTCCATGGAGAATTATAGCTTTGTTGTTAGTGTAATGGAGGGCTAAGTTCTAGTTGCATGGCTAGCTAAGACTCACCTAGCTACTACTATCTCTAGTTGATTGTATACTTCAATACTTGCATAATTCTATGTTTCTTGTGAATTCCAATGAAGTATGGTTGTATCCTTTGGTGATTGCTTGTTAGATCTCTATATGAATTTTGTGTCTCTTATAAAGAGCCTTTGATTGGATCATAAGGATGGATTACCATGGTTGTATCACTTGTGTAGCAAGATCATCTCATGTACTTCAAGCTAACTTTGTAGTTAAGCTTTGAATGTCCAAAAGAGTTTGATTCTTCTAACCTTTGCACTAATTGAGTACCAAGCCTATAGTTCCTCAATGTACATCTAGTAAGAGAACCTAATATTCAAGAAGAGGCTTCAAGCTAACTAACTAAAAGGAACACTAGTCTTCAAGAAGGAATATCACACTTGAACATGCAAGCTATCTTCAATTGTCTATGATTCAATTTGAGACAATCTTGAAATCAACATAGAGTTAGTACGTTAGCAAGGAGGTGTAGTTAGGCTAGCCATGCATCTTTCTATCAAGAGAGTTTTACACATTTTATTCTAGCACTCCTTTCTTCACATCACACTTCATTCAATTCATTTCTTTTTCACAATACACTTCTTTTTCACAATGCACCACAAATCCACCATTTCTTGTACATTGCTTGCTATTGTGTAATTAACAAAGAAGAGGTCTCGTTTCTTTTTCTCACTAGTATTGTAAAGCTTCTACGCGAGCTCTCCTTGTGGTTCGACTCGGTATAGCTATATGCTATAACGAAAGATTGGAACAAGGTATAATAATCACATATTCGAAGTGAACAAGATCAAAGGTGAATTCTAAACCATAAACCATCTCTTTAATACCTGATTCTTGTGCAATTAACTTCATATACCTTGTAAATACTAATCAAATATCTGAGTATTTCATTGGTTATCCAGATAAGTCTAGGGATACAAATGTTATTGTCCTAACCATAGTACAAGAATAGTTGAAACTGGTAATGCCAGATTCCTGAAAAATGGTGAAATTAGTGGGAGTGCTGAACCAAGGTAGATTTTGAAGTGGTAAGGGTAAATATCCCAATACCCTTTCCTTCAAGAGAAATTGTTGTCCCTCAGCTTGATCATCAAGTTGAGATACCAGAACAACAAGTTAATGTTGGTTCACCACTCCATGAGGATATTCCCATTGAAAATATTGTAGAACCACCACAACCGGCAGCTTTGAGAAGATCTCAAAGGGAAAGAAGTGTTGGCCCAAAGGCCTTCCACTCTAGTTTTGATGATGATTAACTCATGTAGTTATGTGTACTAATTATCTTGTGATTTTAGTTTCAGATTATTAATCAAGATATTAGTTGGTGTTTAGCTTCAACAAGATGAATTGGAAGCTTGCACATGTTGATTCAAGAGCCCGCACATCAAAGATCATACATTGCACTTGCTCGGTGAATCAAGAGTTTTTGGATCGAGCCGACTTGGAGATTGCGCTCTAGCTTGGAGATTGCGCTCTACAAGAAGACTTAGGTATCCATGGTTTTAGTTTGGGTTTAGATCCTAATTGTAAAGATTAGAATAGTATGATAAGCTCAAGTTCACAACACACACCTTTCATGTTTTGATTTTCGGTTTAGGTTTAACCGATCTTGGTTTTTCATGAATAGATTTTTTATCAAAACAAGTTTACATGGTTTATGTATATTAGATTTGTTCTATATACATGCATGCTTCAATTGTTTAGACAAACTTTGTTTGATAATCTATTCCATGTGTTTTATGTTTTGGTATTTACAACAAAACATATTTTTGGACTTAATGACAAAAATCATGATATATATATGTTTCTTGTATATTGAATTTCTATTCATATACAATATGCTTCAAAGTGTTTAAATATCATATTTTTGTATCATGGATGAGTTTTAGACAATGTGTATTTTCTATTCAAAATACAAGGTTTTAGAAAATACGGTTTTTGGTTTTTGGCAAAATTTCTATGACACAAAAATAGTCAAATATGTTTGAAATTTGTGTTGGGATTTTTAACACAAGTTTGTATTTCAATATAAATGATAAAACTATTTTTGTGGAATTTTAGAGATTTTGTGGGATTTATTATAATATATTTTCCCCTGTTTTTATTGACCTGTAAAGTGGCTGCCAGGCTGGTTCGGTCGACCGTGCGGTCGACCGCACCCTGTAGCCGGTCGACCGCACGGGTCGACCGACGTGCACAGAACGTGCACGCTGGCTGCACTTATAGCCGGTCGACCGAGCGGTCGACCGACGTAGAGCTGTTTGCTCTCAGGAATTTTCGGTCGACCGAGGCGGTCGACCGGTAGCTGTAACGGTTCAAAATTTGACCGTTGCACGGTCGATCGGCCGGTCGACCGGCAGGGCAATTCTGGCTAAATTTCTGTCAACGGCTATTTTCTGATAATTGCCTATAAATACCCCATTTGAGAGAGGTTTTCTCTAAGATTTTTTTGTGCGAATTTTTGCTGATTCTCTGGTGTTTTCAAAGCAATCAAAAGAAGTTTATGAGCTTGAATTGAACAATCCATTTGGTATTTTCATTAGGGTTTGGAAAATCAAAGAAAGGGTTTTTGGGAAAGAATTTTGATTGAACTATTCTATCTTGATTTCTTGATTTTTCCCAAGGATTTTCTTTGTGATTTCTGATTTCCATTCCTTTGTTTTTCTCCACACTTGAGCAAAAATCTACTATCTATATCTATAGGTTATTGTGTGGAAGAAGAAGTTGTTTGTGTTGTTGTTGTGACCACCAAGTTGTAACCCAATCTTTTCTTAGCTTTGTGCTTTGGGTTGTATCCCTCTAGTTGAGAGGTGATCCTTGTATTGGTTGGTGATTGGGAGTTTGTTGTATTGGTTTAAAAATTTGCCTCAAGGAGGAGGTTGTGATTGTTGGAGTTTGCCTCAAGGAGGAGGTTGTGTTGGTTGGCTTGGATTTGTGCCTCAGGGAGGAGGTTGTAAAGAGAGGAGTTGGGTACTCCTTATAAAGGGTCCTAGGTGGACGAGCTAGTGGAAATCCTTCGTGTGTCGAAGGCGGGGATGTAGAGCTGGGTGCTCGAACCTCGATAACATATCTTTGTGTTTGCGCTTGATCCATTGGCTCTCTCTACTCTCTCTTTACTTTGTGCCTTGCATTTATTTACATTGCTCATTCATATTTGCTTGGCTTGGTTGTGTGCATCACTTGTTGATAGCACTTGAGTGTAATTTGCATTAAGTTTTTAAATTCCGCATTTAGTTCATAGATTAGCATTGTCACCTATTCCCCCCCCCTTCTAGGTGACTTTTCAATTGGTATCAGAGCAAGTGCTCCTGATATTTAGGTTTAACAACCTAGGAGTGATCTTGGTTTGCTAATCTTCATTTGCATTTTCATTTGCACTCATACTAGTTTGCACTCATGGCTAGCCCTCCTATGTTTGACCATTTTAGATTTGACTCTTGGAAGGTTGACATGATTAGACATCTAAAAGGATTAGGACATTTAGTTTATCAAGCCATCACTATAGAATCCCTCCCTAATAGTAGCAAGCATAAGAAGGCCAATGCATTAGCCCTTAGGACACTTCTAGCATCTCTAAATGAACATCTTTTACCTATTTTTGATCGCTATGATTCGGCTTTTGCAGTTTGGAGCATCTTAACGTCTCCCGAGCTTCCAAGGATCATCAACAATTTGAGGAGATCCAAGAGAGACATGTCCAAAGATAAATGCTTCATGGTCCAAGGGAAAGACTCCCTTGAGGTACACTCGGATTCCCCTCTTGATGATAGCTCTAATTCTTATTGCCATGGTTGTTTTGAGGTTCAAACTTTAAATATGGAACTTACTCAAAAGCTTGAAAAATTCTTAGAAAAACACAAACTTTTGAAAAAGAATAATCTTGTTTTGAAAAATGAATTAAAGGATTTATGTTCTAATTTTGAAGTGATTTTGCAAGAAAAAGAAGAGATCACTAGTGAACGTGACTCACTACAATCTCAACTTGAACTTGCACTTAAAGAGATTGAAGATTTGAAAAACAAAAATGATTTTGATGATGTTGTAGAACACAATGAGGTTTTGTCTTCTAGATTGGATCTTGTTTTCAAAGAAAATCTTACTTTGAAAAATAAAATTGATTCAATTACAAAAGAATTGGATTTGGTTTTGATTAAAAATAAATCTTTACAAATGAGATTGATATTCATGTTTGTCATGCTAGTGTAGCTTCTACTTCTTGCACTCTTATAGCATGTTCCACTTTGTCTTCTAGCATAGAAAATGATATAAACAATTTGAAGAAAAGTGTTGATTGTTTTGGGCTCCACTTTGAGCCATTGTGCTATGAATCACTCTCGTTTGAAATCCTTGGTTCGCAAGAAACAAGTTCCAACTTGCATACACACCCATCTATGCATACACATGCTTCTCATGATCACCATCATCATATGTATGCTCACGTGTACACATGTACACATTGTGGTCGAAAAGGCCATCTTGCTAGATTTTGTTATGATCTTTTACATGTTAAAAATTTAGCAACTAATTTTGTTTGGGTTAGAAAAGATGTTAACCCCCGTGGACCACCCACAGAAAATGGGTACCAAGATCCACCTCTTTGATGTTTGATGTAGGTGGAGGCTCTCGCATCACGTGAGAGATTTGGTGCCTTGATGTGGATGCGTTCTAAGCTTAAAAGAGAATTATTTGGATGCTTCACACTCAAGGAAATTTGGTGGGAGGACCACCGTGTTTTGGAGAACTAGAGGTGCAACTTCATTGGTTTTGGTATCATCTCTAACTCCTAATTTTTTATTTGCATACTTTCCATGTTCATCTTTTATAGCATGTCATGTTTTGTTGTTCATTATGCTTGTGCCTTGTTCATTAGATTAATGTTATACATGTTTAGTTCCTTGAGCACCCATGTTTCATATGGATCTATTTAGTGTTTATTGTGTTCTCACTTGTTTATACTACATGTGTGCCTTAGATCTATTGCACATGCATATGCATAATGATCATTTGGATGTTTACGATTCTATGATTTTTGTTTTAATAATTCATGTGTTGTTTAGTATGTTTATTGTCATGATTAGTAGAACATGTGGATTTGAATTATGATCAATTTTTGTCTATCATGACATTATTATGACTTGTTTTATGATTCGTGATTTGAATATATGTTTAGAAGTTAGTTTTCATTAAAACTAGGATTCATACTCGTACATAGAATGGGCTACAAGTAACCTTTGTAATATTTGTGCTTGAATGCCTATTTGTATCCATTAGATGTGCTAGTATAGTCTAGTTTTGATGATTCGTACATTCTAACTTGTATTCCCCATTTTGGAAATGTTTTATGATATTGAGTTTTAACTTCATGTATATGTCTATCTTGTCTTAACTATTGATTATACATATACATCCTTGAGCCACGTGCCTTCATGCATATACCTTTGTGGACTCCTTTTGTTTGGGATATGTATGTATACTTTAGTTTGTACATGACATACATATGCCTTGAAGGTTAAATCGTTTGATGGGTTTCATGTTTTTGGAAATTTCTTTTGGTAAAGTAATTTAATTTATCATGTGTAAATGTTTTAAAGGAATTTCAATATTGAGCTTGATTGTCCATTTTCATGATAAGTGTGTTTCACATATATCCTATACACTCACCTTATTAGTTTTCTCATGACCTTGTTTTCATGAGTATTAGATGGGCTTTATGGATTTTGAGTGTTGATGATCATGTGATTTACATGTCCTTCATGAAATATATTTTGATTTATTGAAGAATTTCGTATTAGTTGATTCATATAACTAATTGTGATATTCTTCATGAGGTATAGATTTTCAACAAACTATATTTCCAAATCTATTTTTGAAACCTCCTACCATCAAAGTGGTTGGATGGGAGATCATGTTCATGTATGCTTTATAATGAAAATCATTTTTAAACTTGCACATGATTGGGTGGTAGTTGATATGAGATATATACTTGATCTTATTGTTGTTTCAATTGGTATCATTGAATTCTTTCAATTGGTATCAATCTTGACATCCTTTTGTATACTCATATATGTTTTGTTTTATATATGTATGCTTACACTTCATTTAGTATCAATTTCAATTGGTATCTATTTCTTACATACATATATAGATGATTTATTGTGCTTCAAGATATCACAAATTTTATTTATGATAAACTTGATTTTTTTTTAATGACCATCATTTTCAATTGATTCAATTTTCAATTGGTATCTTTATACAAGCATTATCATTATCTTGCTTATGCTAAGCTTGAGCTTTAACATTATTTCAATTGACTTAGTTTTCAATTGGTATCTTATTTCTAGCTTATGCATATGTTTAGTTGGTATTCAATAAAGGGGGAGAAAACTCACATTTCAATTTTTCAATTGGTATTTAGTTTACCATTGTTTTGTTTCCCACTCCCTAACTTTATAATGAAAAATGATTAAAGAATGATTTTTGATTTTTAATTGGTTTCATTTGCTTATAAGATAAATATCTTCAATTGGTATCTAGATGCATTTGTTTACTCAAAATTGGTATCATTGTGTTTTTCAATTGGTATCATGTGTTTTATTTTCAATATGTTTTTATGTTCACTTTCTTTTGGTATCATAATGCACTTCAATGACACATTTTTTAATTGGTATCATTTTTGGTGTCACCCCTTGAAGTAGTTTATTGATTCTTTGATTCATATATTTAGGGGGAGAAGAATTCATATCTATTTTGTTTTTACCCCTTTGTTGATGATTGACAAAAAGGGGGAGAAGAATTTAGAGTTGATATGCATGAGTTTTCAGTTTTATGTTCATTTCATCTCCATTGGTATCAAGAGCATTATGAGTTTTGTTTTTATTAATATCCATTGGTATCAAGAGCATTATGAGTTTTTGTTTGGTAAGTTATTTGTTTTGTTTAATTGGAATCAAGAGCATGTTTCATATGCATGTTCATTTTATGTCAAGAACCTTGTTTATATGCATCTTATTGTTTGTTTATTCCTATGCATGAGTTAAGGGGAGCTTCTTTGAAGCTTTACTTTAATCCATGCATATATAACTCCATGAGTTTTGTCATCATCAAAAAGGGGGAGATTGTTGGCCCAAAGGCCTTCCACTCTAGTTTTGATGATGATTAACTCATGTAGTTATGTGTACTAATTATCTTGTGATTTTAGTTTCAGATTATTAATCAAGATATTAGTTGGTGTTTAGCTTCAACAAGATGAATTGGAAGCTTGCACATGTTGATTCAAGAGCCCCGCATCAAAGATCATACATTGCACTTGCTCGGTGAATCAAGAGTTTTTTGGATCGAGCCGACTTGGAGATTGCGCTCTAGCTTGGAGATTGCGCTCTACAAGAAGACTTAGGTATCCATAGTTTTAGTTTGGGTTTAGATCCTAATTGTAAAGATTAGAATAGTATGATAAGCTCAAGTTCACAACACACACCTTTCATGTTTTGATTTTCGGTTTTACGTTTAACCGATCTTGGTTTTCATGAATAGATTTTTTATCAAAACAAGTTTACATGGTTTATGTATATTAGATTTGTTCTATATACATGCATGCTTCAATTGTTTAGACAACTTTGTTTGATAATCTATTCCATGTGTTTTGTATTTTTTACAAAAAACATTTTTTTGAATGACAAAAATATCATGAATATATATATGTTTCTTGTATATTGAATTTCTATTCATATACAATATGCTTCAAAGTGTTTAAATATCATATTTTTGTATCATGGATGAGTTTTAGACAATGTGTATTTTCTATTCAAAATACAAGGTTTTAGAAAATACGATTTTTGGTTTTTGGCAAAATTTCTATGACACAAAATAGTCAAATATGTTTGAAATTTGTGTTGGGATTTTTAACACAAGTTTGTATTTCAATATAAAATGATAAACTATTTTTGTGGAATTTTAGAGATTTTGTGGGATTTATTATAATATATTTTTCCCTGTTTTTATTGACCTGTAAAGTGGCTGCCAGGCTGGTTCGGTCGACCGTGCGGTCGACCGCACCCTGTAGCCGGTCGACCGCACGGGTCGACCGACGTGCACAGAACGTGCACGCTGGCTGCACTTATAGCCGGTCGACCGAGCGGTCGACCGACGTAGAGCTGTTTGCTCTCAGGAATTTTCGGTCGACCGAGGCGGTCGACCGGTAGCTGTAACGGTTCAAAATTTGACCGCTGCACGGTCGACCCGGTCGACCGGCAGGGCAATTCTGGCTAAATTTCTGTCAACGGCTATTTTCTGATAATTGCCTATAAATACCCAATTTGAGAGAGGTTTTCTCTAAGATTTTTTTGTGCGAATTTTTGCTGATTCTCTGGTGTTTTCAAAGCAATCAAAAGAAGTTTATGAGCTTGAATTGAACAATCCATTTGGTGTTTTCATTAAGGTTTGGAAATCAAAGAAAGGGTTTTTGGGAAAGAATTTTGATTGAACTATTCTATCTTGATTTCTTGATTTTTCCCAAGGATTTTCTTTGTGATTTCTGATTTCCATTCCTTTGTTTTTCTCCACACTTGAGCAAAAATACTATCTATATCTATAGGTTATTTGTGTGGAAGAAGAAGTTGTTTGTGGTTGTTGTTGTGACCACCAAGTTGTACCCAATCTTTTCTTAGCTTTGTGCTTTGGGTTGTATCCCTCTAGTTGAGAGGTGATCCTTGTATTGGTTGGTGATTGGGAGTTTGTTGTATTGGTTTGAAAATTTGCCTCAAGGAGGAGGTTGTGATTGTTGGAGTTTGCCTCAAGGAGGAGGTTGTGTTGGTTGGCTTGGATTTGTGCCTCAGGGAGGAGGTTGTAAAGAGAGGAGTTGGGTACTCCTTGTAAAGGGTCCTAGGTGGACGAGCTAGTGGAAATCCTTCGTGTGTCGAAGGCGGGGATGTAGAGCTGGGTGCTCGAACCTCGATAACATATCTTTGTGTTTGCGCTTGATCCATTGGCTCTCTCTCTACTCTCTCTTTACTTTGTGCCTTGCATTTATTTACATTGCTCATTCATATTTGCTTGGCTTGGTTGTGTGCATCACTTGTTGATAGCACTTGAGTGTAATTTGCATTAAGTTTTTAAATTCCGCATTTAGTTCATAGATTAGCATTGTCACCTATTCACCCCCCTTCTAGGTGACTTTTCAAGAAGATCTGCCATTTCAGATGATTATGTGGTATATCTACAGGAATCTGACTATGATATTGGGATTAATAAAGATCCAGTTTCATTTTCACAAGCCATAAAATGCAATGATTCTAGTAAATGGGTTGATGCTATGAAAGATGAGTTGAAATCTATGGACCAAAACCAAGTCTGGGATCTCGTTGAATTGCCTTATAACTGTAAGAAAGTCGGGTGTAAATGGGTCTTTAAGACCAAGCGCGACTCTAAAGGCAATATCGAACGATATAAGGCTAGACTTGTGGCCAAAGGTTTCACTCAGAAAGAAGGCATTGACTATACAGAGACCTTCTCTCCGGTATCAAAGAAGGATTCTCTTAGAATCATTATGGCACTTGTAGCTCATTATGATTTGGAGTTACATCAAATGGATGTGAAAACTGCTTTTCTAAATGGAAATTTAGATGAGGATATCTACATGGAGCAACCTGAAGGGTTCGCAATTAACGAACAAAACACTTGGCTTGCAAATTAAAGAAATCTATATATGGACTTAAACAAGCTTCCAGGCAATGGTATATAAAGTTTAACGATACCATTACCTCTTTTGAATTTACAGAAAACACTGTTGATCAGTGTATATATCTAAAGATCAGTGGGAGCAAGTTTTTTTTCTGGTTCTGTATGTAGATGACATCTTGTTAGCCAGTAGTGATCTTGGTTTGCTGTATGAAACTAAAAGCTATCTTACCAAGAATTTTCAGATGGTTGATATGGGTGAGGCAAATTATGTTATTGGCATAGAGATCTTCAGGGATAGATCTCAAGGATTGCTAGGATTGTCTCAGAAAGGGTATATCAATCGAGTCTTGGAAAGATTTCATATGAAAATGTGTTCAGTCAGTCCTGCACCCATTCAAAAGGGTGACAGATTAAGTGGTTGCCAGTGTCCCAGAAATGACTTAGAAAAGGGTCAAATGCAGAAAGTTCCGTATGCATCAGCTGTTGGGAGCTTGATGTATGCAAGCACTTGTACCAGGCCAGATATCAGCTTTGTTGTTGGGATATTGGGAAGATACCAAAGCAATCCAGGAATGGAGCACTGGAAGTTGGCTAAGAAGGTTATGCGGTATCTTCAAGGACAAAGGACTATATGCTCACATACAGGAGATCAGATCAGTTAGAGGTGATCGGCTATTCAGACTCAGATTTTGGTGGTTGCCCAGATAGCAGGAAGTCTACCTCAGGATTTATTTTCTTGCTAGCAGGTGGGGCAATCTCGTGGAAGAGTGTGAAGCAGTCCATTATTGCTTCATCCACGATGGAGGCTGAGTTCATAGCTTGTTTTGAGGCCACAAATCATGCATTATGGCTAAGAATTTTATCTCAGCACTTGGTGTAGTTGACTCTATTGCCAGGCCGCTGACGATATATTGTGACAATACAGCAGCCGTATTCTTCTCTAAGAATGGTAAGTACTCTAATGGTTCTAGACATATAGAACTTAAGTACTTGGTGGTTAGAGAAAGAGTAGAGAAACAGAAAGTGTCAATTGTAAGTTTAAGTACCACTTTAATGGTTGTTGATCCAATGACAAAGGGATTGCCTCCAAAGACATTCAAGGAACATGTTGTAAGAATGTGTCTTTTGGGCAATCTGTAAATGTGTATTTTGATACTTATGTAATTGACATTATTGTACAAATAAAAGTTCTGTTTCTGTGTTTCCTGTTATCCAATTATGTGTGCACATATTATGTATGGATGTTTGTTAAACAGGAAATGTCTTTACAAGACAATTACAGTGGTCATTTTGGTTATGGACTCAATTAGTAAGGGTTATCAATGTTGTGGTACATAGAAGGGAGTATGACGTGGATGTTGTATAACCGCTATGACTCGCATTGGTAGTCCAAACTAATTGCAGTATTACGGTATTTCATATTTGGGCTTATCAGTTGTTGTTTTTTAAATTCGTGATCACGTGTCAAGTTTTTTCAGTATGGAATCCAATGGAGTCAAAATGATTTTCAAATGAGTCTTTTTCTTTATTTGTTTTCTAAAGTTTTAACCTAATCGGTTAGTGGTCCAAGTGGGAGAATGTTAATCTCATATAAAGGTGGCCCACTTAACCTTGATTATTTACATTGGATTCCTATTAAAGTTGACTGATATTGAGGATGCCCATATTAAATTCACATTTATATAGTTATATAGTCTCTTGAAATATAAAGGGTACCATGATGTAAAGATTTTATTTCAAGGGGTCTAATTGCAAATGTGACACCCACTTTTCTCCTCCTGCAAAGAAAAACAATCTCACGCTCATTCATTTGAGGATATACATCAGAAAAGAAACTGTGAGATTGTGCAAGGACAAGGAGACAGAGAAAAGAGGATCTTGGCATTAGGGTTTGCAGGATCAAAAGGAAGGAATCAAGGATTTTCTCCAACCTTAATTTATTCTTCACCCATGGCTTCAGGTATGGTGATTTAAAGTATTGCTCAATTATGCATTTGATTAATTCCCTTGAGATGTATATGATTCTTGATCCATGGCTATTATTCCGCATTAAATCTATTTTATTTCCAACAAATTTTCCCTAGCAAAAGATAAAATACTATTTATTGGTGAGTATTGCGCTTCTTCTCGATTATCTTCTCTAATGGCAGTCGATCAGAATGGGAGACCGACTCGGTTGTCCAATGTGCTTGTAGGAATTTAGAGAGAGTTTTCAGTTTTAAAGTTTTAATTTAAGTCTAGATGAAAGAGAAAATAGAGAGATTTTTCCTTCTGCATGGATGTTGAGGGGGAGGGAAGTTTCTTCTCATTTTTTTCTTTATTTTTTTTTAATAGAGAGGAATGTCCGTTGATGTTTAAATTCTACAAAAATAATAGAAAAGAGAGTTTCATAATTTAAGAGTTTCATTTTGAGAAAAATAAATAAAAAAGTTAAAGAGAGTGAGAGTTATTATGACATGAGAGTTTTAATTATAGTAGGACGATATTTTAAAATAAAATTAAATTATGAAAAAAAAGATGGGAAAATAAAGGGGGACAAAAGGGACAAGAAAATATGCATATATTTTCTATTTGCTTTTATGAGTAGCTGTAGATAGATAAATAGATAGATTTTATTATTTTACTAGAAAGTGCATGTGCGATGAACATAAAGTCTTTTTTCTAGTTTTAGTAATCCCTAGTTTGATATAGTGATCTATTTTATGTTTTTATTTTGAAATATGTATTTAGAAATTTATAATTATCTATATTCAATTTATAATAAAGGATAGATTATTGAATAGGAAGAAAATAATAGGAAAATTTTGCTACAACCACCTACTTTGCTTCATAATTAAAAAAAACTCAGCTTCATAATTTTGTTCGCTACAGCCTCATCCACGTAAACATAAACTGATTCCTCCCAATCACTATTTCTTTATATATTTTATTTCCTCTTTTTCCCTTCCCATCACCCGAACGTTGCTCTCCCCTCAACCTTAACCCCGGCGCAGAGTTATTTGCGGATCGACTTTTTACAGCTCTCGTTTGTTCGTGCTCGCGATGAGTTTTGTTTGTTTTTAGATCTGAAAAGTATTAGGGATCACTCGATATCAGTGGATGGTGACGCTAATATGATGACTACGACTCATGATCGTAGTCCTCTATGAGCGTTGATTCAGAATATGACTTTTCGTGAGGATTTGCGATCATAGTGTCGCAGTTGTCATAATGACTCAAATATAGGACATTCTTGTAAATACTGCAATCATGTTCACAATTCTAATAAAAAGAACTGCAATTATGATCGCAATCATATAAAGACTCAGAAATATATAAACATAACATTTTTGTGAGGACCACGATACTACGATGATCGCAATCCTCATAAATGGTGCATTTTGTGAGGACTGTGATTATAGTCACTGGCCTTAGAAAAGTTATTTTTGTGAGGATTGCAATCATAGACGTAGTCATTTATACTGTGATTATTTTTGCAAGGACTTCAATCACAGTCGCATTCCTCCGAAATAAGACATTTTCGTAGTGGTCCGATTTTTTGAAGTGATTACTTAGGGGCATTTTTGTCTTTCGTCACTGATGAGCGCTTCAACGCTAGACACGTGAACGCACATTCTTACTTAAAAAAGGAGGCAGATGAAGCGAAGAAAATTATACGAGTGTTTTTTTTCCTAATTATTGTTTGACATGGGGCGTAGCGAAATGCCCCAAAATAATATCAGTGAAAAATAAAGAATAAATAAAAAGTAAAAAAATAAAAGATATATTAAAAATGAAAATCTTTAAAAGGATAAAGAATTACAAAATAGAACATAATCTAAAATAAAAAAATATGAAGGAAAATAAATAATTAAAAAAAGAAAAGAAAATATATGTAAAGAAATAAGTGAAAGAGTGAGGAAGAAATAAAAAAAAGTTTAGAAAAATATAAAAGAAATGATGAAAAAGTAGAATAGTATTCGCAAAAGAAAAAAAGATTATTGGAAAAGAGAAAAGAAAAGAAAAACCTATAAGACAAAAAGTAAACATATAAGACAAAAAAATTCCTAACATAATAACAAATCAATAATTTATTAAATATGTAGTAAAAATTAAAAAATTTGAGAAAAATAAAAAATATAATGCAATAAAAAAGAAATCTTGAAGGAAATGAAAGAGTGATCAAAGAACAAATTCAAAAATTCAAAAGAAAACAATCTAGAAAATAAAATAAAAAGGTAAAATAAATGAAATACAAAATAGTACAAAATCATAAAATTCGCAAAAGTGTGGAAGAAAAATAAAAAAGTTTAAAGATTAGAAATAAAAAGGAAAAAAGAATTAAATAGAAAAAGAAGAGTCCAGAAAATATGAGAAAAAAGGAAACAAGTTGTTAGAATTAAAAAAATTAAGGAAAAGTAGAACTAAATAAAAAAGTAAACGAAAAAAGTAAAATTTGGAAAATAAAGAAAGAAGAATGAGAAATAAAATCGAGATTAAGAAAAATAAGGAATTAGTTAAATAAAGAAAAAAAATGAAAAAAGAAGAGTCAAATAAAAAGTTGAACATATTCAAAAACTATATAAAAATATACAATAAAAGAAAGATTTAAAAAATAATAAAATAAGATAACAAATTGGTGAAGTAAGAAAAAAAAAGGAATTAAACAGAAAAGAAATAAATTAAGAAAAAAAATTAAAACACATAAATGAAAATTTTACATAATGAAATAAACAAAAGAATAAAATAAAAGTAAAATAAAAAAGATGAAAATTAAAGAAATAATTAAAAAATAGAAAACAAATTAAAAGTGAGAGATAAAAAAGGAATATACAAAAAGTTAAAAAAAAGGTATAGAAAGCAAAGAAGAAAAGAATTTAAAACAAAGAAAAGAAAAAAATTGGATATTAAATAAGGTATAGAATTGATAAAAAGAAAAGGAAAAAACTTGAAAAAGATAGTGAAAATATTCGCTAACATTGCATAATCAAAATCATTGTAAATATTTAAAATTTCACCAGTAGTATAATATCTCAATAGTGAGAGTATGAATAATAGCTGAAGTAAGAACTCAAAACAACACACTCTTCAATCTTTTCCCCATGCTATTTATTGCAGAAAACAATAAATTAGAACAATCTCATAATCCGATCGATAACTAAAAATTTTAGAATAATCCTTATCGTATTTGTTGCGATTGCAAGGAAAAGAACTTTTTAAAAGGAGTGAAAATATTCGCTAACAATGCATTATCAAAGTCATTGTAAATAATAAAATTTTCACCAATCGTACAAAATCACAATAGTGAAAGCTCGAATAACAACTTAAGTAAGAACTCAAAACAACAAGATCTTCAACATCTTTCCCCACGCTCTTTCGTTGTAAAAAATCACAAATTAGAACCATCCTATAAATAGATTAATAATCAAAAATGCAGTAATAAGTCTTATCATATTTTTCATGATCTCTTCTATAACAGGACATCATAGACGGAATAAAGAAGAAGGCGATGACACCACGAACGAAATAAAGAAGAAGACGATGATATTATAGATGATAAATCAAAACATCTTTATACGAAGCCAGTTTGGGTGGGTAGGGGGTGAAGAAGATAATTTGTTGAGAGAGAAAGAGAGGGATGAAGAAGAGCTCAACCACGAGGGAGGGCGATAGAGAAAGGAGAGGAAGAATTTATATCGAGATCGAGATCGAGAGAGAGACTTCACTTGCAGATAGTGAGAAAGAGAAATGAAGCCCTATTATGTTTGCCATGATCTCTTTAGTAATAGAACATCACGTACAGAATAAAGAAGAAAATGATGGTATCCGAAAAGGAATAAAGAAGAAAAGACGAGAACATTATAGATGATGGATCAGAGCGTCTTCATATGACCTAGTTTGAAATGGGTGGGGTGGAGGAGATAATTTGTTGAGAGAGAAATAAAGAGAGAGACGGGTCGTGCCACAAGGAGGGGTGATGGAGAAAGAAGATGGACAATTTGTAGAGAGAGGCTTCACTTGGAGACTGCGAGAAGGAGAGATACAATGTTTTTAGGCTATTTTTCTTTTTCTTGCTTTTTCTATATAATAGGTAGTTTAAATTATAGATAAAATATTAAAAAAATAAATAGATAGGGAATAATAAGCACAGGGGGGACATAAATTGTGCATGTGCCTTTAAGTATTTGCTTTTAAGAATAGTTGTAGATTATAAATTATGGTCGTGGACTATGACTAGAGCTGGAAAAACCACTGATACGACTGTCCACTAACAAGGGCTGGCGATCTTACATAAAGATTTTGAGTTAAGCTACTGCCAAGAGTGGATTCAAGGTGGAACTTTGACCCACCTGAAAATTTTGACTCTTTTTGTAAGCTCTTCTTAAAAAATAAAATGAAAAAGATTGTTTCCTTCAAAAGTAAAAAAGTAAAAGGAGAAAATGAGTAAGGATAGTTGTAAATTTAAATGAGAGTTCTTAAAACAAGAAAGCTGCTAAGTTTCCTTTTTAAATATTTAGTGAGGCCTTGATGAGGTTTTAAGCGAGGAAAGAAATCAAATTGCGTGAACAAAATGCTTCGCAGTTCTCCACCGATTTGTGTTGTTAGTCTAAGCTAAAAGTGTGAAAAATTCCTGAGATCGCCTTGAGCGGATACAGGTTGAACAACAAAAACTTATGCACATGTGATCCTATAGATTTAATAAAGATTGAGATCATACCTTCGAGATCTCGCGATTGATCTCGTTAACAATCTTATTCTGCGAATCGGGAAACCGTCTCGAACATCTTGCTATCTTCTATCGTATTCCAAGAGTGCTAGATCAGATGGAGGGTGGGCTCCGAACTTCCGATCTCTCTTTCAGTTCTTTTCTGTCATCTTTTAGCTAGTGTTTTCTCTTTTTGTTTCTTATATATGATGCATACTTCGGCTAAGACTATAGAAAGCTTATATAAGCTACGATAGAGACCATTAGGAATTAAATAAGCATTAGACTTCTAATAAAATTAGAAAACCCTAATTCAACCCGAATGACATACTTAATTTCATAAATTACAATTCAGATCACTAAAAAATTGTAATTGCACTTATGTCCTTATCTCAAAATTACTTTTGACATCCTTATTATTATATGCCTAAAATCTGCCCACATTAAGATTTTTGATGTCGTCGATTAAATTAAATTACTGATAATTTTATTTAATCAAGAGCTAGTCCTTGATACCTACCACTTGACTTATTTGTCATGTCAGATAATAAAATCCACTGTAAGGTTTGACATGTACAAAACTAATAAGTTTCTCAAGAGGACATCACAATTCCCTTAAACCGGGATGTGGATTTCGTCAATGAATAAAGTTCATTGTACACATTACATTATCACTCAATTCACTGAAGCTATTGACTCATAAAAGAAGCTCACTTCTTAATGAATCAAAGTGACAAGTATAATATACACATATCCATTAAATATTTCAGAATTAAGAGTTTAAGTACTCATAATAATCATGATGTGTTAATTTTCTAATATAGTCAGTATATAAAAAAATTACCTCAGCCTAGTCATGTCCAATACACATAAAGTGCACTAATGTCTGAGACATCAAACAGTCTTATAGTCAAGATAGATTATTCTAGAAGATTGCATTACAATCCTATCGATGGTGTGTCAAACTCCATTTAAGATTGTGGACCTAGCTTATATTCTATAGGAATTCGATGATCTGATCTTTTGTGTGTAAACCGAACTCAACACATTAGGTCATCTACAATGCAGAACATAAAACATACATGTATATAATACAATCATTTACCCATACATGCTCTCATAAAATGAAAATGATATTATTAAATAATAAATCATATATTAGGTTCTAATACCAAAAACTAAGGCTTTTAGTACATCTCCCACGCAAGCACTTTTTTTTAGGAAATTCGTGCTTTATTAGATCAAGCAGCTATTACTAGAGGTTGTTCCTAATACCTCAATGAAAGGTGAAGTATGAATACACATAGGGCTTATTTGGTTGTCATAAGTAGTCGCAAATCGTAAACTCTTTTGTAGTTAAGTTAGTTATCTACAAGTAAGTTTTACGGTATATGGTTGGCAATGTAAAATTGTAAGTGAGAAAGTGTATTGTATTTTACGGTATTTGGTAGTCGTAATGTGTAAGCCGTAAGTGAAAAGTTGACCACAAAATTAACTGTTTGGTGATTTAAAAAATATTTAAAATACCAATAAATACTAAAAGTACTAAAAATTTAAATAATTTAAAATTAAATTATTTATATTAAAAATGTAATATATTATTTATTAAAAAAAATAAAGATTAGTAATATTTAAAATATTTAAAATTAAATATATTAAATAATAAATAATTAAAATCTAATTAATAATCAAAACTTATTAAATTTATATTAAATATTACTAATATATAAATAAAGTAAGAATTAAAATTAAGTGAAATATATTATATTAATTTAGTAATAAAAAGTTAATCTAGTAATAAAAAATTCTAATGTTAAAATTATTAAATTATTAACTAAAACTTTAATCTAAGAATTATATTTAATCTAATAATTAAAAAAGAGTTTCTTATAATTTAAAAATAATCTAATAATAAAAATTATTAATCTAATTATAATTAATTGTCAGCAATGAAAATTTACATGACAACAAAATTAATATTTGTGTTGCAAGTGGGCTGTAAGTGGGATTTGCATGACCACAAAATTTACTGTCTGTGTTGC